>JALPQD010000124.1:3627500-4090000 GCA_023101885.1 Typhlomys cinereus
ACCCTGCTGAACTTCTCAATTAGTTCCAGGAGCTTCCTGGTGGAGTTTTTGGGATCACTCAGGTATAAGATCATGTCATCTGCAAATAGAGATAGCTTGACTTCTTCCTTGCCAATTTGAATCCCTCTTATGTCCCTTTCTTGTCTTATGGCTTCGGCTAAGACTTCAAGTACAATATTGAATAGAAGTGGTGAGAGTGGACAGCCTTGTCTTGTTCCTGATCGAAGTGGGAATGCTTCCAATTGTTCCCCATTGAGCATAATCCTTGCTGTGGGCTTGTTGTATACAGCTTTTATTATATTGATAAAAGTTCCTTCCATTCCTACTGTCTCTAGCGTTTTGATCATAAAAGGCTGTTGGATCTTGTCAAAAGCTTTTTCTGCATCTATCGAGAGTATCATGTGGTCTTGGACTTTGGACTGGTTTACATGATGAATTACATTTATTGATTTGCGTATGTTGAACCAACCTTGTGTGCCGGGGATGAAGCCTACTTGGTCCCCATGAATGATCTTTTTAATATGTTTTTGAATCCGATTTGCTAAGACTTTGTTGAGAATCTTTGCATCTGTGTTCATCAGGGAGATCGGCCTATAGTTTTCTTTTTTAAGTGAATCTTTATTAGGTTTTGGGATTAAAACGATATTAGCTTCATAGAAGGAATTTGGTAGTGTTCCTTCCTTTGCTATTTGATGGAACAGTTTAAGGAGTATTGGTGTTATTAACTCCTTAAATGTCTTGTAGAACTCTGTGCTGAATCCATCTGGTCCAGGACATTTTTTGGTGGGAAGATTCGAGATTACTTCCTCAATTTCCTTATATGTTATAGGACTATTTAAGTAATTCACAACTTCCTGATTCAATTTAGGTAAGTTGTGTTTACTTAGAAATTCATCCATCTCTTTTGTGTTGTCAAACTTCACAGAGTATAAGTTTTTGAAATATGATGTTATAATTTTCTGGATTTCTTGGGTATCCGTAGTGATAACTCCATGTTCATTTCTAATTTTGTTAATTTGGGTTTTCTCTCTCTTGCTTTTGGTTAGTTTAGCTAGGGGTGTATCAATCTTGTTGATTTTTTCAAAGAACCAGCTTTTCGATTTGTTGATTTTTTCTATCGTTTTCTTAGTCTCGATTTCAGATATTTCTCCCCTTATTTTGCTAATCTCTTCTCTTCTACTGCTTTTGGGATCAGATTGCTCTAGTTTCTCTAAAGCTTTAAGCTGCATTGTTAAGTTGTTTATTTCTGATGTTTCCATTTTTTTGATGTGGGCATTAAGAGCTATGAACTTACCTCTTAGAACAGCTTTCATTGTGTCCCAGAGATTTTGGTAAGTTGTATTTTCGTTATCATTCACTTTCAGGAAATCTTGAATTTCCTTTTTAATTTCTTCCTGAATCCAGTTCTCATTCAGCATCATAGTGTTAAGTTTCCAGGAGTTAGTGTATTTTCTCTTGTTTGATGTGTTGTGGATGTCCAGCTTTAGGCCATGGTGGTCTGATAGGGCACAGGTTAGAATTTCAACTTTCTTGTACATGTGTAGATTCATTTTGTGGCCCAATATGTGATCTATTTTGGAGAAAGTTCCGTGTGCTGCTGAGAAAAATGTGTATTCTTTGGTGCGTGGGTGAAAAGTTCGATAGAGATCTGTGAGGTCCATTTCTTTCAGGGTTTGATTAAGTTCCAAAGTGTCTCTGTTAAGCTTTTGACCTGTTGATCTATCCCATGTAGAGAGGGCGGTGTTGAAGTCCCCAAGAATTATCGTTTGGGGGTTGATTTCTTGCTTTAGACGCTGTAGGGTTTTCTTAATGAATGTGGAGGGGCCCGTATTGGGTGCATATATGTTCAGTATTGTGAAGTCTTCCTGGTGAATTGTACCTCTGACTAAAATGTAGTATCCATCCGTGTCTCTTATAATTTTTTTTGGTTTGAAATCCACTTTGTCTGATAGCATAATGGCTACCCCTGCCTGTTTTCTGCTTCCATTTGCTTGTAGAATTGTTGACCAGCCTTTTATTTTTAGAGCGTGCCTATCTTTTGTGGTGAGATGGGTTTCCTGCAGGCAGCAGATTGATGGATTGTGATTTTTAATCCAAGTTTGTAATCTGTGTCTCTTGATCGGTGAATTAAGTCCATTAACATTTAGTGTTATAATGGAGAAACTATTGTTAATTCCAGACATTTATTATGTTTAGTAGCTTTTATAAGTATATTGCTTCGCTTTTAATGGTGTTATATTTGCCTTCTGTTCTCCTGGATATGCCTGTTTTTTTCTTCACGCTTGAGTATCATTTCTAGCAGTTTTTGAAGGCCTGGTTTGGTGGCCATGTATCCCTTAAAGTTGTCTTTGTGCTGGAAAATTTTTCTTTCTCCCTCGATCATGACTGATAGTTTTGCAGGGTAAATCAGCCTGGGTTGACATTTTTGCTCATTCAATACTTGAAGTATGTCTCTCCAAGCTCTTCTTGCTTTTACTGTTTCGACTGAGAAGTCATTTGTTATTTTAATAGGTTTGCCTTTAAAAGTGATTTGTTTTTTCTCCCTTGAAGCTCTCAGCACCAGTTCTTTATCTTGAATGTGGAGTGTTTTAACTATTATTTGCCGCGGTGTGCTTCTAGTTTGGTCGTATCTGTTTGGGGTGCGGAATGCCTCTTGTATATGAATGGGCCTCTCTTTCTTTAGATGAGGAAAGTTTTCCTTGATGATCGTTTGAAAAATTTCCTCAGGGGTGGTATTTTGAGATTCTTGCTCCGGTATTCCATGAATACGCATGTTAGGCTTCTTCAGGGTGTCCCATATCTCTTGGATATTTCTCTCAAGTATCTTTTTGGCTTTAACAACCTCTTCCATTGAGCTGGCTAGTACTCCCACTTTATCTTCAAGGTCTGAAATTCTGTTTTCTGCTTCATTAGTTCTGTTGATAAGACTCTCTGTGGCGTTCTGGGTTGAAGATAACTTGTCTTTTAGCTCAGTTTTAAACTCTGCTTGAGTTTGTTTTAACTGTTCTATGCCACTTTTTGTTTCTTGCACTGTTTTTCTCAACTCCTCCAGATGTCTGTTGTGTTCCTCTTCAAAGCGATTGATTCGATTATGTAATTCCTCCCGGATTTCCTCTTTCATAGTATTGAACATGGTAATGATCATATTTTGAAAGTCGTTATCCTGGGTCAGGCTTTCTTGGCCTTTTTCCGCGGGTTTGTTCTTTTTGGAGTCTAACATTATGGGATTAATTTCTTCAGTGGGAGATTTGTTTACTTGAGTGTTGCTTCTCATGGATTTGCACTTTGACTTTGGCATTGTCATTTTAACTCTTAAGATCTCTCAATTTCACTAAACTGAATTATTTGGCCTGGGGTACTGGTGGGCGGGGCCTGAACGGGGACTTACCTAGGGAGCGGGGTGAGGCCCGGGTGGACCGCGTGCGTGTCCTGACTGGCGGAGCGGGGTGGGGCGAAAAGGGAGGATGGGCGCAGGGGGAGGTGCTCCTCGTTCCCTGGGCCCCCCGCGCGGCTCCGGCTGGATGGCGGGAGTCGGAGCCGGGTCCCCGTGGGCTGACCTGGGGTCCTAGAGCGCGCGTTGAGGCCCGGCTGGATCTCGCCTACGCGTCCCGACCGGCGGAGGGGGGGTGGGGCGAAAGAGGGAGGCTGCGCGCGTCGGCGTGGAGCTATTTAACCCGAGGGCAGCTGGGGCGGGCCCGGGCGCAGGGGGAGGTGCTCCTCGTTCCCTGGGCCCCCGCGCGGCTCCGGCTGGATGGCGGGAGTCGGAGCCGGGTCCCCGTGGGCTGACCTGGGGTCCTAGAACGCGCGTTGAGGCCCGGCTGGATCTCGCCTACGCGTCCCGACCGGCGGAGGGGGGGTGGGGCGAAAGAGGGAGGCTGCGCGCGTCGGCGTGGAGCTATTTAACCCGAGGGCAGCTGGGGCGGGGCCCGGGCGCAGGGGGAGGTGCTCCTCGTTCCCTGGGCCCCCGCGCGGCTCCGGCTGGATGGCGGGAGTCGGAGCCGGGTCCCCGTGGGCTGACCTGGGGTCCTAGAGCGCGCGTTGAGGCCCGGCTGGATCTCGCCTACGCTGCTCTTACACTCTTACCACCCCCTCTTCCACAAATTTCCCTGAGCTTCAAGATGGGGAGAGATTAAGCTGGCCTAGTTCTATGTGGTTGATATAGATTCTCTGAAGTTCTGGATTGTGGTTTGTTGATTTTCTTTTGCAGTTTTGGTGCTCCTGCAATGCCCTTCACTCCATCCTGCTGGGCATTGTATGTTACCCCCTGGTCAGAGACAAAAAGCTGTTAGAGTCTTGTGATAAAAGCACATTCAAAGGTAGATGTAATAAAAGTGGGAAACCATACTAAGGGAGGGGTCTATCACCCATTTGCAAAATGGTTACTTTTTATCTGCCAGACTATATGCCCTCCTCTTCTGGTGAGATCACACCCCCTCAGTAGTAAATGATCAGGAACAAAAGTCTGTGAACTTAATCAGATGTCTCATTGCTTATTTGGGTCCTTGGTGGAGGCCTATTTTCCCTGCTGTAACATGGTCCCTTCTCTCCTTCTTTCTGGTGTGGCCCTCCTACCCCATCCCTCCTGTTCATAATCCTTGGAATTACTGTCTCTAGGTGGGCTGGGTGGGTTTGGTACTAGGAGCCACCTATTAGGGAGTACATACGGCGCTTAATTTTCTGGGTCTGGGATACTTCGCTTAATATAATTGTTTCTAATGACATCCATTTCCTGGCAAATTCCAGTAATTCATCATTTTTGATGGCTGAGTAATACTCCATTGTATAGATGTACCACAGTTTCCTTATCCACTCGTCAACTGTTGGACATTTGGGTTGATTCCATGAGTTTGCTATTGTAAACAATGCTGCTATGAACATGGTCGTGCTTGTGCTATCGATGTGAACCTCTGCTGTATGGGGGGTTATTCCCAAAAGTGGAATCGCAGGGTCATATGGCATTTCAATCTTTAATTTCTTTAAGAATCTCCAGACGGTGGGCTGGAGAGGTGGCTCAGGGGTTAAGCCTCCACCTTGCAGGCAGAAGGTCCTGAGTTCGGATCCCAGATCCCACGTATAGACGCCAGGCGAAGCGGGGGCGGCCTGCCTTCTTGTCCTGGTAGGGCGGAGCCTGTGAATCCCGGGGCAGAAGGAGGTGGAGGCGTCCATGGTGGTTCACGAATTCGTCCGTGGTTCTACACATACACAGACACACACACACACACACACACGCACATACACATGCACATGTGCACAGTTGAATAAATAATAATAATAAAAAAAAAAAAAGAATCTCCAGACGGCTTGCCAGAGTGGCTGTATGAGCCTGCATTCCCACCAGCAATGTAGGAGAGTTCCTCTCTCTCCACATCCTCTCCAACATTTGTTGTTGTTTGTATTGTGGATTTTTGCCATCCTGACTGGGGTGAGATGATATCTCAGGGAAGTTTTGATTTGCATTTCCCTGATGGCTAAGGAGGTGGAGCATTTTTTAAGATATTTGTTAGACATTTTAATTTCATCCCTGGTAAAATTTCTTTTAAGTTCCAGGGCCCATTTTTTAATTGGGCCATTTGTTTCCTTGGTGTTTAGTTTTCTAAGTTCTTTGTGCACTCTGGACAGCAGAGTTCTATCAGATGTGTGGTTAGTGAAGATTTTCTCCCATTCTGTGGGTTGCCTTTGAGCTCGTGTTATAATCTCTTTATCTGAACAGAAGCTCTTTAATTTCACAAGATCCCAACTGTTGAGAGTTGGTAGCAGTGACTGTGCCATTGGATGTCTGTTTAGGAAGTGTTGGCCTAGCCCAATCAGCTCGAGGGAGTTCCCTATCCTTTCAACTATGGTTTTTAAAGTCTCTGGCCTGATATCAAGGTCCTTGATCCATTTGGAATTAAGTCTTGTACATGGTGACAAGTACGGGTTCAGCTTTAATCTTCTGCATGTGGAGATCCAGTTTTGCCAGCACCATTTGTTGAAGATGCTGTTCTTTTTCCATTGGATTCTTTGGGCCCCTTTGTCAAAGACCAAATGGCTGTAATTTTGTGGGCTTATATCTGGGTCTTCAATCCTTATCCATTGATCTGTGTGTCTATTTTGGAGCCAGTACCAGGCTGTCTTTATAACTATGGATTTATAGTATAGACTTAGGTTTGGTATGGTAATACCTCCAGCTGTAACACATGAACTTTTGATGATCTTTCTAAACCATAGAAGATAGAATAAATACTCAAATGAAGACCTAAGAACTTCACTTGTTTTTTAATGTTGTGTAAGTCCAGTTATCTCTGAAAGAACTAGACAGAAATAACCTTTGAGTATAGCCCATACTTAGATTTCCACAGTACCTAAGTAGATAATTTCTGGTCCACTCTACTTCTGTCCTTTCTTTCCTCATTGCCTCAATCATACAATACTTCTATGACCTCTTCATATAAGTCTTAAATATAAATACATTTTAAAGGTTATTAAATGATATAAGAACATAGAACTATTATAAGCTGTGAAGATTGTTATTAACTGTGAAATTAATTGTTATTAACTGTGTAGGTTAATATGGCTAAGTGAAATTAATTGTTATTAACTGTGAAATTAATTGTTATTAACTGTGTAGGTTAATATGGCTAAGTGGGTAAAGGCACCTGCATGCAAACTTGACAACCTGAGTTTAATCCCTGGAATCCCACATGGCTGAAGGAGAGAACCAACTTCCAAGAGTTGTCCTCTAACCTCCATAAGCACATTATGACATGCACACCACTACTTTCTCTCCCCCCAAAGTAATCAATTAATTATTAATTAGTTATTTTTAAAAGTTTTTGCTCCCAGAAGAAACATTGAAATTCTAAGTGAACCTTAACAAGAAAATATGACTCTAACAACCATATTCTATTTCAGACATTGCGACCTTCCAATCTGTATGATTATGTCAGTGCATGCAAAGACCTACCTTTATTATTCTCCATTACCATCTACTAAGTACAAGTGGAAGAATGAGGTTTCTAAGTAACAGAAAATAAAGATATATAATTTGGCTAAACCATAAAAAACAGAATTTGAAAATTTGAGAATTAAAAAATTCTTAAATTTTGGAGATGGCAGATAACATCATAAATTTGATATAATCTCAATTCTGTCTTAACTGTGATTTTTGACTCAGTGGTACATGGAAGGTTTTGGTTAAGAAGATAGTTTTAAGTCTGTTGAGGGTGTATCCGTCATGATGTGATAATGTTTAAGTGTGAATGAAAATTGTTGACTGTGCCTGGGTGTATTAGTCAGGCTCTCTAGAGATGCAGAATTGACACAATGAATATATATATATATATATATATATATATATATATATGTATGTATTATAGGGAATGTATTAAGTTGGCTTACAGTATGGCCGAGGTAGCCCAGCAATTGCTGCCAGTAGCCGAGGTAGTCCAACAATGGTTGCCAGTAGCTGCTTAGTTGATAGTCAAATGGGTGTTGGCTGAAGGCTGGAGAATTCCTAGAGTCTTTAGTCTAGGTGATGATGATTTGGAGGGTTGGAAGGCTAGAAGGTAGAAGAAACTGGGCGGCTGGAAGGAAGAGTGATTCCTAGCACAGCTGCAATAAGCATCTCTTACTCTTTGGTGGCTCCTTTTTATATGATGCAGTACTGGGAGGATCCTATGAAATCTTTGGAGGTTCTAATAGGATCTAGGGCGAGTATAATCCTTTCAAGTGGTCTCAGTTGATCCTTCCAAATGTGGTCTCAGCTTATCTTAGATAATACCGGGTGTGTCAAGTTGACACCCAGGCTTAACTATCACACTGGGAAAGGGTGATATGATATTTTATATTGATTTACACAAGTTGTTATTTAGTCTGCAGGAAGTTATTTTGGTCTGTTTAACAGCCAACATGATTAATTAGGGTCATTCTTTGATCAGCATAAAGTAGCCCTAAGTCTCCTGCATCCCTAAGGACTAGTGCCTTCAGGAGTACAATATACATGATAGCTCATTTACATCTCAGACTGCCATTTAGAACATGGCTGGAAAAGGCAGACAAGGTTTTCCCTGGATAGCTTGGCTTAGATTGAATTTTATGGCTAAAATGATACTCTATGGCTCAGTCGCTGCCATTACGTGAAGGAAGCCTATGCATCCCTGCCACACTCATGCTCAATGCTCAGGCTGCTTAGAGAACCTTCTGTTTCCCAGGCAAGCTTGCAGAGTCAAAACTGATGGGAAATCCTGTCTAGCAAATGGTCCATGTCTCCAGATGAAGAAAGGGCAGGATTTTTGTTTCTTTGGGTTCACTGTGACTTTCTGCCTGAACACTTCCAGGCCTCCCTCACAAAAGCCTCTGTGTTGAAGCAGAGGACTGGAGCAAAATGCCTAATGAAGCATGGCCGAGAAGGGGGTGTGCAGGTGACCTGGGAAGACGGCTGAGACAAGCTCAGAAGGGTCAGGTTACAGCCTCTCACAAAACCACTTGAAAACACAACTTGGAGAGTCCAAGTGCTGGAATCCATAGAAAGCCCTGGCAGTTCCTTCCTGGCTCTGGGAATTTTGTGAGCATTGAGGAATTATGCTCAGTGTTCAACCATTCAGCATTTTCATTCAAATGGTTATGCAATCGCTCGTGGCAAAGGTTGTAAGTGGGCAAAACAAACTAACCAGTCCTCTGACAGTTTCTTAGTATAAGATTCCTGACCCTTGAATTGTTTGCATCCTCCTAAGTTCCTGCTCTTGGGTTTGGTGGATGACTACAAGAAGGCCTCGTTGCTACTCTGTATCCATGGCTAAGACTAGAGAGCTAGTATCAAGCTCAAGTCCAGGCCTATAGCCCCCTGCAGCTAAGCTGGATCCAGACTGTGAACCACCCAGATCTGGTTGCTCAGTGTCACCAAGCACAATTGAGTTCAACTCCCAACTTAAGTCAACTTCCAACTCAGCCCAGAGCAGAAGGAGATACACCCCCTTATCTTCTCCCAGGGTGTCCATTTCTGGGCACCAATATTGTCACTAAGTATGTTAAGCTGTTGGCACTCTTTCAGAAACTTCCAAGACTCACAATAGCCCTATACCCAGGAAAAGGTAATGAAGAAAAGAGAAACGATATGAACTTCCTTAGAAATACAAACGGAGCTCAACTCTCTCCGTGCATACAAATGACCCTGAGATAAATCAGCCAACAAACTCCTCTGCTTCCCACAAAAGATCTCATGAATGAGAATAGGTTGCTAGGTTTCTTCTCTCCCTCTGACAATCCCTTCCCACAAGACTTCCACAGCCTAAAGAAAATAGGCCGCTTGGTGACAGCAGAGCGGACCGGTGCCAGGCCCGAGCGGCTGCCTGCCAATCCCACCTTCAGGACCCTGGAGAGCGCCTGTCTTGCCCAGGAACTCCTGCCAAGCAGTCTCACGCAGGCTCCCTACAGCGCCCCGCCATGCTGTCACTTTTGTTCGTTGCTTCTGCTCTCCGCCTTCGTTTTCTTTTTTTCTTTTTTTTTATTAAACATTTTTATTATTATTTCCGCTCATACAAACTTAATAGGTACACCGGTTCCCTCCCTCCCTCCTCCTCCCCCCCCGAACCCCCTGCTCCCCCTCCCCTCACCCCCTCCCCCTCCCCTCACCCCTCCCTCCCCATCCCCCAGTGCCTCCCGCCCCAATTCCAAGAGAGTCCTTTAATGTGCATCCCTGACTCTCCTCTGGGCCCTCCAATCCGATGATGTACAAGGACCCAGTGGCCTTTCCCTGAACCCTTTCCCGTGTTCCCCTTAAGCATAGGAACACTACTGTGGCTGCCAATCCCTTGCCTCCAAGGATCTTGGTGCCGTTAGCAGATGCTAGACTTTGTGAGGTCAATAGTGTGTTGGACATTGCGCAGGGCATGCAAAGTCCAATTATGATTGCTTCGGCCCTAACTTGTGTGGAGTATCTTGCAAATCATTGCTCCTCCCATCCTTTTGCTCTTACACTCTTACCGCCCCCTCTTCCGCAAATGTCCCTGAGCTTCAGCATGGGGAGAGATTAGTCTGGCCTAGTTCTAGGTGGTTGATATAGAGTCTCTGAAGTTCTGGATTGTGGTTTGTTGATTTTCTTTTGCAGTTTTGGTGCTCCTGCAATGCCCTTCACTCCATACTGCTGGGCACTGTATGTCGCCCCCTGGCCAGAGACAAAAAGCTGTTAAACTGGAGTCTTATTATAAGAGCACATTCAAGGGTAGATGTAATAAAAGTAGGAAACCTCAGTGAGGGAGGGGTCAATCACCCATTTGCAAAATAGTTACTTTTTATCTGCCAGACTATATTCCCTCCCCTTCTGGTGAGATCATACCCCCTTAGTTGTAAATGATCAGGAACGAACGTCTGTGAACTTAACCAGGTATCATATTACTTACTTGCAGTCCTTGATAGAGGCCTATTTTCTCTACTGTAACATGGTCACTTCTCTCCTTGTTTCTGGTGTGGCCCTCCAACCCCATCCCTCCTGTCCATAATCCTTGCAATTACTGTAGGTAATACATAGATTTACCTATGAGTGTCTCAAAGTGGGCTGGGTGGGTTTGGTACTAGGAGCCACCTATGAGAGAGTACGTACGTCCACCTTCGTTTTCTAAGCAGCCTTTTTCTTTTTTTTTTCTTTTTTTATTTTTTTCTGTTTTATTTTTATTTTTTTTAATTTATTTCTTCCACTCATACAAAGTTGATAAGTACCCCATTCCCCTCCCTCCCTCCTCTCCTCCCTGGATTCCCTTGCTCCTTCCCCCTTTTCCCTTTCCTTTCCCCCCTCCCTCCCTTTCTCCCAGTTCTCCCCCCCCCCATCCCTGGAGCATCCTTTAGTGTGCATGTCAAACTTCCCTCTGGGTCCTCCTCTCTGATGAGGTGTAAGGACTCAGTGGCATTGCCTAGAGCTCTTTTTTGTGTTCCCCTTTGGTATAGGAACACTATTATGGCTGTTAATCCCTTTAAGCAGCCTTTTTCATAGACCGATTAAATTGTTTTTATATTTTCCTTGGGGAGGTACCTGGCTTGGCAGAGTTGGGTCTGGTTTATAACTTCATTAAATGTTAGTGCACTAAGAAGCACTGAAGGTTCTTAAAGATGAAAGTCCGAACAAGCCATGTGACCTTCAGAAAAATCACTGAATAGGTGTAACGCTGGCATCGGGAAGTTGCAGTCGGAGGATCAAAAGTTTAAAGCCAATCTGGGCACATAATCTCAAAAATTCAATAAAAAACAATTTACTTTTTGAGACTGAGAAATAGTTTTTTATAATTCTGTTGTACGTGTCTTTCTTTGTTTTTGTTTCTGAAACAGGGTCTCATGTAACCCATGCTGTCTTCAAACTCATTAATCTGAGGATGTTTTTATCAGTGCTAAGATTACTGATTTATATCCAGTTTTGCTATGGTAGGGATTAAGTCCTGGGTCTTGTGCATAGGCAAACACTTTACCAAAACAACTACATTCCTAGAATTATCTGTTGTACACTTAATTCACTTAGTAAGAACAAACTAACAATTAAAATATCAATATTATTTTAAGCCACTAAATTAAGTCTTTCACTTTATAATTGAAATAGATGAATTTAAAAAAATAAAAAGCCATCTCCAAATTTAGTGGTATGGCTGTGTCTAGGATCCTTCACTTCTGACTTCTAAATTAAGCTTCCCAAGGATGATCTTATTTAATTTTCAAAAAAGTATTTTTACCATCGCCCTTATTGCTTAAATCTCCTTGAGAGTAAGTGGAAGGCAAAAGAACCCTGAGAATATCCTTAGAGGCAAGGGATTAACAGCCACAATAGTGTTCCTATACTAAAGGGGAACACAAAAAAGAGCTCTAGATAATGCTACTGAGTCCTTATACCTCATCAGAGAGGAAGACTCAGAAGGAAGTTTGACATGCACAGTAAAGGATGCTCCAGGAATGCGGGGGGGGGGGCAATGGGAGAAAGAGAGGGAGGGGAGGAAAGGAAAGGGAAAAGGGGGGAGGGAGCAAGGAGATCCAGGGAGGGGTGGAGGGAAGGAGGGGAATGGGGTACCTATCAAGTTTGTATGAGTGGAAAAAAATAAATTAAAAAAAAGAACCCTGAGAATAAGATAAACACATGGAGTTCAGAAAAGAGGCCTACAGAATTAATGGTCACCACACTGAGCCCTGGATGCCTCCATCTACTCAGAGCACAGCCAAGTTGCTCAGCCTCTTTCTCCCTCCAGCCTCAGATGGGTCTGGAATTCTTAGCTACCTGCTTAATTACCTCAGCTACCACTTAATTATCTCAGTGGAACCTAATAGCCAAGTCCCTCTCTGCCTTTTGTAGAAGTCAATTAGAAAAGGATGGCGAGGAAGGGTTCTGACGAAACAGAAAGAGTTGCAGAAGTAAATGTGTTTTTTTTCCAAAATCCAAAATTTTTTTCCAAAATCTTAAAAACCAAGAAACGTGAGCATAGACTCTTCTAGACAGGTCTGTCACGTTCAAATGCTTAGGAACTCCCAAGGATGCTAATAAGCAGATTCTATTCAGTAGGTTGGGATGGGGACATCGATTTTCCATTTCTAAGGAGCAGCTGTATTTTGAATAGCACTGACTTTAAAGGGGAGAGAGAGTGGGAAGAGAAGAAAATCTAACCTTAGGCTTTCCATTTTGCTTTCATGAGCCTTCCCTGACACCCCCGAGGAAACTTCTCAAAATACCCTAATAAAGTGCCTCCACTAAGTGGCTAGGTGAGACCTTTAAACCTGTGGGTTTTGTTTCTCTCCTTCCCTCATTCCCTGCCTTTTCCGTCACCGGCCCTACCCAGCTCCCAGACTAGCTGGCTGTCCCTACGGTGCACAGTCTCCTTTCTCGTGGAATCTCCAGCCTCACGTGGCTCTTCTGTGGCCATCCCCTCCCGAGGTTCCCTGGCAGCGCTTGGACTTCTCCCCTCGGCTTCCCAGGGGCCGGCCTGGGAGCTCTGGAGAGGGCACAAGACGCTGCCTTGTTGCCCCCCGCGTCTACTCAGCTGCATTGGCCCTGCCAGGAGTTGACTCTCTGAGGTTCACTGGAGTTGCTGAGCCCCAAGAAGAGGACGCCGGCGCCGGACAGAGTGAGCCGGTCGGTGAGTACTGGGGTCTCCACTCAGACCATCCCTGGCCTCTATTGACCCTAGATTCTGCAGTTTGTTCTAACTTCTACCCCTGGCTGGTACAGGGAGGATGGAAGGTAGCGCGGAGCTGGACACTCGGGAAGAAAGGATGTCCACAGCTCCCTGACACGCCCCCATCTGCCGAGAGACACTCAGAGCTACTTTCTTCTGGGTCATCCATTCTCTTCGTGGGTTCCCCTGCAACTGGAGGGAGCCCCCACCCGCCTCCGAGAAGCTTTTCAGACTGAGTGAAGGTCTCCTCCTCCTCCTCCGAGCCTCCCTGAGATGCGCCTCCCCCGGCGGCACGAGCTCCCTCTCCCACTCCCCTGCCTTCTCCGCAGGGAGGGAGGAAATGACGTGATGTTATTTTTGTGTCAGGTCAGTTTACAGCTTCATTTTGGCCCTGCGAGCTCCGGCGATCTGCCCAGAAGTCCATTTTCCGGCGAACTGCCGGGACCCCAGCGCTTAGGCGCCCTCAGAGCCAGTTTCTTTGGCCGTCCGATAGAGCCCAAGGCCTCCGGAGTTTCTAAAGAAGGGGCAACTGAGAGGCGCTACAGGGGGCTGGATCTCAGGGGGGTAGTTTTTCCTTCACTCCACCCTGTTGTACAGATGGGGTCACCCAGCTTTGGCTGGGAACCTGCTTTCTAGCGAAGGATCGCTGGAGACCTACGTGGCACAAGGTGGGGGCACAGGTCAGAAACGCTTGGCACCAACAAGAGCCCGGCTGCCACAGACAGGGGACCGAACATCCTTCGCAACGCTGTTCTCCCCCGTCCCCCTACCCCAGCTTCATCCTCACTTCATTCACAAGGTCCAAGGATCCGCTCCCCGCACTAGCTCGGGGCTCGGTACGCCGAAGCCAGAGCGGAAAAGAAAGCTTTGCAGTCTCCCTCCAAGCTCATTGCGCATCGCACCCACTCTTTCCGGGGAGCTGGAGGAGGGGAGCCGAGGGCAGAGCCCCCGTCTGGGCGGCGTGGAGACCAGGGAGCTCCCCCAGCCGAGCGGCTTCAGCGCGCCGCCACCAGAGGGAGGCGACACCCGGGATTGCCCAGCCCCAGGAGTGGGCGTAAGGGGCGGAGAGTAGGTAGAGCAGGGGAAGGAAGGGAGAAGAGGGGGAGCCCCGGCGTGCAGAGGCTGGAGGAGACGGGTCTCCGCGGGTGTAGTACCGACCGCCGTCTGCATACGCCGGACGCATGCGCACGGCCGACGGAGGCGAGCTGGCCGGAGCTTCCCCTCCACCTGATCCCGGGGACCAAAGGGTCGTAAGTACTACGTTCTCTCTCCAACCCCTTTGTTCCTAGACGCACCCCGAGGGTCCAGGCTGGGAAGTGGCGGGAGCCCAGCGGATGGGTGAGCTCCTCAGAACCTGGGGAGCTGCTGGCTGTCCCTGGGCTGGAGTCTGTGCCGGTCTGCCGCCCCCTCCCTTAGTGAGTGCTGGCCCAGAGCCTGGTGTGGGCTCAGGGGGTGTCCTTGTCTGAACTGGGGTTCCAAACCACCTGGATAGCTGCTACCGGTCGGCCTAGGCGCCGGCGTGGTGCTGCGGGGCGCGAGAGGTGCTGAAATGCATCCTGGCTAGTGGAAGAGACAGAGAACGAGGTGGCAGGGGCGGGCAGCCGGGGCGGGCGGTGAGAGCGCAGGTGGGAAGGAGGAGACGCTCTCGGAACGCCGCACCTCCCTTTCGGAGAAGTGCCACCCGGGCGGGGCGGAGGGGCAGGGCCGGGAGTGGGCGCACCCCGGAGGAACAGGGTCGGCGTTCGCCTGAAACTCCCTGTGCACTTGCACAGGGAGCGGACCGAGTGTCCCCGGAGGTGCGTGCGTACGCCGGGGAATTTCCTCCTGTTTGGAAAGTTGGAAGCTGTCGGGGTGCGGCGACTGTTCCGCGATGGCAAAGGGTGGAGAGGCGGACGCCCCGCGGGATGGAAGTGGGCGATCAAGAGTCTGCGTAGCCGCCCTCTGCGTTGGGCAAGTGGGCAAGCCAGGAGCCCTGAGTGGCGGCTCGCGGGGACAAGGGTGGGCTTTTTCCGGATCCCTGTGCCTGTTCATACCTGCACCCCACTGCTCAGAACAGATAGGAGTGGGATCTTGGAAGAGGCGGAGCGCCTGCGTGGGCGTTTGGGCAGAGGTCCCTGTGCGTCGTGGCCTTCCGGCATCTGGGAAGTGGGAGACAAAGTGGGCGCTAGGAAGGGGGATCCGCCTGCGCCTCGACCAGCTCCCCCACCGCCTCCTGTGGGAGGCGCCTTGGGAGAGGCTGTGCTCTGGGGCTGAGTGGGGTTCTTAGCTACTGGGATTCCACTGCGTGAGCGCTGGAGTCCAGCAAGCGACTTCAGCCGCCTCGCAGCCGGCCAGAAATGGGGCAACTGGTGTCCCAGCCCAAGCTGCTGTTTGTGAAACTGGAAGCGCTGGGTTTCCGTCTGAAGGACAGCACTGGAGGGGAAATCTCCCCTCTCCACGTTTTCTTATAATGTGGCCGACTCCAAGTGGGGTTCGAGGATTCTCGCACCTGCAACCTACGCTTTCAATGGAGGGGGGGGGGGAACCTCTCCCCCACCTGGTAGCAGAAGCAACCAGCTCTCCAGTGGCTTTGAAGTTTCCTGAAGTGTATAGAGCGGTAGCTCCACCATTATAGCTCCTTCTCACTCTCTTCAACCAGTAACTCTCCTTTTCTGGGATACAGATGGCAAAATTCCTGCTTGGCTTCATTTCGCTTCCACTAGTTCCAGACAGTAGACTTAGCTAAACAAGGGTCCAAGTTCACCAGCCGATCTGATTTCCTAAAGGACATTTTTAATGAAATGACTCTGCAATCTACTATTTTTATTTGCTCAAAACCTCATCCGTTAGGGTTTCTTCCTTTCTTATCTTTTGTTCACTTAGTGGGGTCTTCTATATCTTGTATCAGTAGTTCATAGAACAGGCAATATTGCCTACGAGGTGAGAGTCCTACTTGGAATCGGTAACTGTGTGTTCAAATTCCAACCAAGTTTTGTAACTTTAGAAAGTTACTTAACTTTTTATGCCTTAGTTTTATCATCTGTAAAATGGAGTAGTAACGTTCAATAAATTAATACAGTACGTTTTGCCTGACATGTGCTATGCAAAAGGTTTGCTACTGTTATATATTGGTGCTAAATTGGCTTAGTGATTCATAATGTAAAAACACAAGAAACCGCTGAGTGAGGACAAGATGGTAATCCCAGATCTTGGGAGACTGGTAGAAGGATCCTGAGTAGGAGTCGACGTTTCTGAGTTACATAGTGAGATCCTACCTCAAATAAATGAAATGAAAAACATCAGGAACAGGTGCATTTTTATATA
This sequence comes from Typhlomys cinereus, assembly GCA_023101885.1. Classification (NCBI taxonomy): domain Eukaryota; kingdom Metazoa; phylum Chordata; class Mammalia; order Rodentia; family Platacanthomyidae; genus Typhlomys; species Typhlomys cinereus. The sequence goes on from JALPQD010000124.1 coordinate 3,643,922, forward strand.
TGTTAGGCACAATAAAATGGCATTCACTAAAATCACATAAACTGAAAACATTATATATAATATTTAAAGAAAGAATATATAAAATATAATATATTATATATAAAGAAGTAAACACAATGCATTCTCTACCATATGGCCCCATGTATTTTTAACAATTAAGAGATTTGCATACAAGTTTCAAACTGTGTTTTAAGAAAATTCTGTCTTCAAAATGAGTTTGTTTTATGGGGGTCAGTAATGTAGCTCAGCTGGTAGAGTGCCTATCCATAACATGCAAAGCCTTGGTTCCATCCCCAACACAGCATGAACTAGGGATAGCGACTTATGACAGTAATCTTAGCACTCTGGGAGGTCAGGGCAGTAGGTTTAGAAATTCAAAGTCATCCAGCAATAAACTGAGTTCAAGACTAACCTGGCTACATGAAAACCTGTCTGAAAGAAAGAGAGAGAGAGGGAGGGAGAGAGAGAGAGAGAGAGAAAGAAAGAAAAATGAAAAAGAGAAAGAAAGAAAGAAAGAAGGTTCACTTTATGAGGCAGATGCACATTTAAAATATATATATTAAATCAGGTACTTACAGAAAGCCCAAAATAGCCATTGAAATGTGGTACCAAGGCTATTTTATGTAGAACAGCTTGGAGACTTATTGAAAGGACTGGAAGAACTAACTTCTTTGGGCTTACTATAAACATTTTGTCTAAAATGATTTTTTAACCTTTATTATTATTGCATTTATATTGCACTGTGTGTCTCTGTGGAGGACCAACGGTGACTTCGGGAATCATCCTGGATTGCTTCTACCTCCTTTTTGCTTGGTTCTGAGATTTCTCAAGCTCTGCCCACCAGGACCAGAAGTGTAGGCTGCCACTGTTCTGCCTGGCATGTGGAATCTGGGATCTGAATTCATGGCTTTCTGCTTGGAGGGCAGAATCTTAACCCCTGAGTCATCTCTGCAGTCCTGAGCTTTATATTTTTAAAAATATGGAATAATGAATGATAAGTTTTTTATTCTACTTTATTCATTTTACAAGCAAGGAAATGTTCAAATTAAGACTCCAACTGTCAGAGGCCAAAGTAGAATTAGAATTCTATCTGACTTGCTCCCCAGAGTTCTTGCACACTATTGGTAAACTTCTCACAGAGCTAGAAAGGATATAGAAGAAAAAAAAAGTTCCAACTCCAACACCAAAAAAAATTAAATAAATAAAAATAGAAAAGAAAAGACAAGCCATGAGGGCTGGCTTACTATGGCTTCCAAGCCTTGTCATGGCCCTCAGCATTATCAGACTTAACTGCATGACTTGTCTAAGGTAACTTAAGGTCACCCAGCAAGCAGAGGCAGAGCAAGCATTAGAATTTAAGGCCGCACCAGGGACAAATTCAGTTGAATTTTCTATTAATCCCTTCTAGTAGTTTTATATTAGAATTCATTTTCAAGTTTTGTACATTTAGAAAAATCTCTTTCCTGCTGGTTCTGAAGGTCTTTCCTATGAGAAAATTAAGAAAAACCTTTAAAATTACATGGGAGATTTTATTTTTTCAGATCATGTGGATTAGTGAAAGTGACAAAGAAATAATTTGCGTATTTCAGTGTAATAACCTAGCTAGTGATGTCTAATGTAAATTCCTACAGTCCTACTGTGTGTCCATTTCTACATTTCTGGAGAACTACATTCACCTTTCACAGGTATATGTAGATAACTGCATAAAAGAGCAGACCTGACATGAAACAATTGCAAGGCAAAGACTGGGAGGGAGGGGAAATCTTGCAAAGTTATTTTTAGGAGCAGTGTGTTTCTAAGGGAAGGTACTTCTGGAAATTGTGCCTGAGTCCTTGAGAAAAGATCGGCCATATTTCTGTCCTGCGTGTGAGCTGAATATACTTCCCTTGACTTTGCATCTCAGGATATCTATCACATGTTCTTAGACAGAAATACATAGCATTAAGCAGGGAGTGACTGTCTAGCATGCGCCCAAGCCAGTTCTACAGAACTGAATTTTGAAATCACATATGTCAAGTCAGCCCCAATACGATTAGCATGTGAATCACTGCCCGAGTGTGAATCCTTCAAGCTTGCTTTCAGTGCACTACCAGGTGACTCATGTTGGGAGCTTCTATTCAAATAAGCACAGTGTCAGTCAGCAACTAATAAGTTCACTCTGAGTCACAGTTTAGCATTTAGTACAATAAGTATGAGTCACTGACTACCAGCACAGTCTGAGATGGTCCCTGAATGTTACCTTGAGCTGATAGCTTGAGAGTTTAGACTCACTGCAAAGGGTGAGTCAGTCCTAGTACAATTGAAAGGGCTCCTGCAGAGGCCATTCACAATCAAGTTTGATGGCACTGAGTGCTCAGGGTAATATTACATTATTAGAATTCATAGAATAGATTACCTTGATTCTAGTTCAACTCATTTGGTTCTAGCTATTTGCATGGGGAATCATTTGTGAAATATGAGTAATATGCTCAATTGCCCCAACAGTGATAATTTCACATAAATTATTTCCAGAGTTATTAAAGCCAGTTGACCTTTATGATTTCTACTTATTAATTTTACCCTAGATTATAAAATCTATTTCAAATCCATATTAGTGTTTGCATTTAAGGCAAAGTTACACCGCAGCTTGACAGTTACACAGTTGAGGGTGTCTCTGTTGTACAGTGAGGAAGATGAGGCCTGGGGTCTAATTTACCTTCCTATGTGTGCCTGTCACTTATCAAGGTAACACAACAGTAGTTCTTACAGCTAGTACACACTTGTGCTGTTATTTAAGGACAAGGATATGTATGTGTGTGTGAATATGTACACACATGTATACACTGGCAATCAAACCAAAGGCTGTCACATGCTAAGTAGTCATTAATCTCCATACCTTATCCTTAAATATGAGATACTTCTAGCTCTTCTATGGATGTATGGCTAGAATCAATACAAAGGCAATAGAAATAATTATGTGTCCCATTAATTTTTATTAATATTCTTTTAGGGATTTATACATGAATGTCGTGAATTCATATCACTTTCACCCCTTATTACCAATCCCAATGCCCTACTTTTTTCCATCTACAAACTGTCTTCTTCTCTACCTGTTTCTCTCCCTCTATCATGTCTCAAGTGTAGCCCACTAAATCCTATCTTGGTTACTGTCAAATGGGCATACCACTGGAGAAAGTAGTTTCCCTTTCCCCACATCCAGATTTAACTCTCATTAGTATTTCAAGAAGGTGTGGTACTTCTCAAGATCTTTCGCCTTTCTGGGGCTGGAGAGGTGGCTCAGGGATTAAGTCTCTGCCTTGCAGGTGGAAGGTCCTGAGTTCGGATCCTAGACCCCATGTATAGACGCCGGGCAGAAGCGAGGGCGGCCTGCGTTTCTGGTCCTGGTAGGGTGGAGTCTGTGAATCCCGGGCCAGAGTAAACAAGGAGGAGGTGGAGGAGTCCAAGGTGGTTCCCGAATTTGCCTGTGCACATGTGTGTGTGTGTGTGTGTGTGTGTGTGTGTGTGTGTGTGGAACCACGGGCAAATTCGGGAACCACCATGGACCGCCTTCATCTCCTCTTTGCTTACTCTGGCCTGGGATTCACAGGCTCCGCCCACCAGGACCAGAAATGCAGGCTGCCCCTGCTTCCGCCCGGCGTCTATACATGGGGTCTAGGATCCAAACTCAGGATCCTCCGCCTGCAAAGCATAGGCTTAACCCCTGAGCCACCTCTCCAGCCCCCAGTTACAATTTTCTGTATCAAACACCTTCCACTGCAAAATGAGCTTCTAGTTCAACTGCTGAGTGCTCCTCTAATCTATAATGATAAATGTTTAATATAAAGTCCTTATAGCTAAACCTTAATAGATTGTTCCCCCCTAAAGACTATGGTCCCCCCCTTCTACAAATTCTAGGCTTGGTTTTACAGTATCAGGATTATGATGATACTCAGGATTGGACGTTAAATCCAGTCAGAGAGAAATTGGCTACCCCCATAACATTCATGCCAATGATGGTTATCTCGTAGGAGGATTGTTGCCATTGTAGGCTTGTAGTTTTCATAGATAGGTGACACTTCCGATTGTTTCCCCCTAGCAACTTTTATAGCACTTTCTGGTATATAAAGTAAGCAAGGAGGAAACTTCTAGCTTAGTTCCAGCTTGTTCTTTTCCATGTCTTATGATTCCTGTGTATGCTGCCTTCAGCACTAGAGTCTTACTGTCAGTTTCTGATGGAAAACCAAGCACAATGGCAAAAGCCTGTATTGTTTTTGGAGCCTTTGAGATCTCTTTGGCTAACAGCTAATTAAGAGGCACTGGAAATTTTATTTATTTGCCTATGGCTTCTGGTAGTAGCCTCTCAGGTGAGTTTCCATTAGACTGTATCTCTGGCTGGCTGTGTTTCAATGAGTAGAGGTGTCTTTTCATTATTTTTTATTTTGGATATGTGTAACTTTCCCCTTTTTGATAAATTTATACCATGGATGCCAGGTTTCTGTCTTATAACCATAGTGCTACATTTTACTCCCCCCACCTACCTCTTTCTGAACCCCATTTCCTCATCTTCCTCCCCTGAAAGCTTTCCTCCTTCTATTCTCTTCTTCACCTACTTATTCTCTGTGGTCTGTCAATCCCCTTTCTAAAATCTTACCCCATCCCTCTCACCATGTTGCTGTCCCCCTCTATTTAATAGTCCCTCTCACAGTTTTTGGTTGGCTGTTAATAGGTATCCTATTTAAATTCATAAATCTGGAGGTTCTATGCTAGCATCTGCATATAAAGAGAACATCTAGCGTTTGTTTTCCTGTACTTCACTCAATATGATCTTTTCCAGCTGCATGCATTTAACAGTGAATTTCGTAATTTCATTTTTCTTTTTTAAAATTTATTTATTGGTTTTACAAACATATTTAGTACTTATCCCTGCTTCCCTCTATCACCCCTCCCTCCCATCTTCCTCCCTTTCCTTCATCAATCCATTCCATTTCCTCCCACCCTCCTGCCTGAACACTTCTATGGACCTCAAGATCCCCTCTGGCTTGTCTACTCTTGTCGGAGTTCAGGCCTCTGTGGAATACCAAGTTGCCCCTCTTTGGGCCACTTCATTGATAGGGGCGTTTCTCTTCACTCATCCAGCTTTAGTCCCTAAGTCCACTGTGTGTTCTTATCTCTCTTCAACTCCTCATAGTTTATGGGGGCATGTTGGTATTTCAGACATTATGCATGTCTGGTAAGGGCAAGTCTCACTGCATATAGTGAGTTCATTTTTTCTTGAGAACTGAATAGTATTCCATTGTGTTTCTGTACCACTGTTTCATTATCCATTCATCAGTTGATGGGCATCTAGATTTTTATGAGTGATTGTGACTTGCTGTTGTCACCTAAGCCATGATAAACAAAATGTCTCATTTCTTACCCGAGCCAATAAATTACTTTGATCATTTATGATGATTTATGTTGAGATTTAATGAACTTGTAGATTCTTAATTTGTATAAAAGTCTTATTGATAATTAGAGCTGGAGAAATTATCCTAGGAAACCACATTAGACTACTATTTAGAAGTACATTGAAGGGCTGAGGGCTTATTCGGTAAAGTTTCTGCCTTGAAAGCACGAAGATTTGAGTTCAGATCCCTGTTACCTACATAAAAGCTGGGTATTGTCATGCAGGGAGTGAGGTGAGAAGAGAGAGGATGATCAACAATGCTCTATGGTCTTTCAACCTAGCCAATCTGTGGTCCCTGGGTTCAGTTAGAGACCCTGTTTCAAAAAATAAAATTGATAGTGATAGTGGAAGACTTCCGACATCAACTTCTGGCTTCCACAGGCACATGCGTGTGCATGCAAACACTCCACATATCCCTACACATAAGCTATGCTTCCCCCCTCACTTACCTGAGTACATGTAAAGGTTTAGGATTTAGGTCAAAGATAATGCCCAAAGTTTGACCCCCAGCACTGAAAATATACATGCGAAGCCTGTTTTTGCTCACTAAACCTATCATCTATTCCTAGTCTTCTGTCAAACCAAATAGTGGCTTCTTAATATTAGAATTTGTTATGTTCTAAATGTATGTGTCTGTTACATTCTCTCTTTCTTTTATTAAGAATTTTCCTTTTATGCAGACATAATGAGTGACTGTCCCTGCCCTCCTTCCCAAATTCCTATGGTATTTCAATTTTTAACTTTTTTAGGAACCTCCAAATCGATCTCCAAAGTTTACATTCCCACCAGTAATATATGAAGGTTCTTTTTCCACATATCCACACCAGCATTTCTTCTTGTTTGTGTTTTTGATGTTAGTCATTCTGACTGGAATGAGAGGGTATCTCAGGTTGGTTTTAATTTTGAATTTCCTTAACAGCTAGGGAGGTAGAACATTTTTTAGGAAATTTGTTAGATATTTGAATTTTGCCATGTTTAAAGTTTCTTTTCACGTCTATAGGCCATTTTTAGTGGGTTTGTTTATTGTATTGGTATTAATTTTTTGGGTTCTTTGTATAATCTGGATATTAGTCATCTATCGGATGTGTGGTTAGTAAAGATACTCTCCCATTCCATCAGTTGCCTTTTTACTCTCTTTTGTTGGACAAAAGCTTTTTTCATTTCATATAGTCATATAGGACGTCTAGTGTTGGATTTATTTCCTGCATTTGGGGTCCTATTGAGGAAATACTGGTCGAGGCCAAACAGTTTGTATGTATTCCCTATTTTTTTCCTAGGAGTTTTATAATCTCTGGTAGCATTGAGGCCTTTGGTTCATTTGGAGTTGATTTTCTTTCTTTTTTTTTTCTTTTTCTTTCTTTCTTTTTTTTTTTTAATTTCCACTCATACAAACAATAGGTACACAGGTCCCCTCCCTCCCTCCAACCTCTCACCACCCTATGCCCTCCTCCCCTCCCCCCTGTCTCCCCATTCCCCAGTGCCTCCGCCTCCCATCCCTGGAGCATCCTTTAATGTGCATGCCAGACTCTCCTCTGGGTCCTCTCTCCAATGAGGTGCAAGGACTTAGTGGCATTTCCCAGAACCCTTTCCTGTGTTCCCCTTAAGCATAGGAACACTACTGTGGCTGTCAATCCCTTGCTTAGCGCCTTTAGCAAATGCTAGACTTTGTGGGGTCAATAGTGTGTTGGACATTGCTTGGGGCATGCAAAGTCCAATTATGATTGCTTCGGCCCTAACTTGTGTGGAGTATTTTGCATATCATTGCTCCTCCTATCCTTGTGCTCTTACAATCTTACCACCGCCTCTTCCGCAAATTTCCCTGAGCTTCTGGATGGGGAGAGATTAGGCTGGCCTAGTTCCAGGTGGTTGATATAGAGTCTCTGAAGTTCTGGATTATGGTTTGTTGATTTTTTTTTTCAGTTTTCCTGCTCCTGCAATGCCCTTCACTCCATCCTGATGGGTATTGGATGTCACTCCTGGCCAGAAATAAAAAGCTGTTAAAGTGGAGTCTTGTTATAAGAGTATATTCAAAGGTAGATGTAATAAAAGTAGGAACCTGCAGTGAGGGAGGGGTCAATCACCCATTGGCAAAATGGTTATTTTTTAATCTTCCAAACTATATGCCCTCCCCTTCTAGTGAGATCATACCCCCTTAGTTGTAAATGATCAGGAACGAAAGTCTGTGAATTTATGTCTCATTACTCACTTGCAGTCCTTGATGGTGGCCTATTTTCTCTGCTGTAACATGGTCCCCTTTCTCCTTGTTTCTGGTGTGGCCCTCCTACCCCATCCCTCCTGTTCATAATCCTTGCAATTACTGTAGGTGTTACAGAGATTTATCCTTGAGTGTCTCTAGATGGGTTTGGTAAAGAGCCACCTATTAGGGAGTACATACAGTGCTTAATGTTCTGTGTCTGGAATACTTCACTTAATATAATTGTTTCTAATAACATCCATTTCCCGGCAAATTCCAGTAATTCATCATTTTTGATGGCTGAATAGTACTCCATTGTATAGATGTACCACAGTTTCCTTATCCATTCGTCAACTGTTGGACATTTGGGTTGATTCCATGAGTTTGCTATTGTAAACAGTGCTGCTATGAACATGGTCGTGCTTGTGCTATCAAGGTGAACTTTTGCTGTATGGGGGGTTATTCCCAAAAGTGGAATAGCAGGGTCATATGGCATTTCAATTTTTAATTTCTTTAAGAATCTCCGGACGGCTCGCCAGAGTGGTTTTATAAGCCTGCATTCCCACTAACAATGTAGGAGAGTTCCCTTCTCTCCACATCCTCTCCAGCATGTTGTTGTTTGTATTGTGGATTTTTGCCATCCTGACCGGTGTGAGATGATATCTCAGGGAGGTTTTGATTTGCATTTCCCTGATGGCTAAGGAAGTGGAGCATTTTTTAAGATATTTGTTAGACATTTTAATTTCACCTCTAGTAAAGTTTCTTTTAAGTTCCAGGGCCCATTTTTCAATTGGGCCATTTGTTTCCTTGGTGTTTAGTTTTCTAAGTTCTTTGTGCACTCTGGATAATAGAGCTCTATCAGATATGTGGTTAGTAAAGATTTTCTCCCCTTCTGTGGGTGGCCTTTGTGCTCGGTTTACAATTTCTTTATCTGAACAGAAGCTCTTTGATTTCACATGATCCCATCCATTGAGAGTTGGTTGCGGTGACTGTACTATTGGATGTCTGTTTAGGAAACTGTTGGCCTAGTCCAATCAGCTCGAGGGAGTTCCCTACCCTTTCGACTATGGTTTTTATAGTCTCTGGCCTTATATCGAGGTCTTTGATCCATTTGGAATTAATTTTTGTACATGGTGACAAGTACGGGTCCAGTTTTAATCTTCTGCATGTGGAGATCCAGTTTTGCCAGCACCATTTGTTGAAGATGCTGTTCTTTTTCCATTGGATTCTTTGGGCCCCTTTGTCAAAGATCAAATAGCTGTAGTTGTGTGGGGTAATATCTGGGTCTTCAAACCCTTATCCATTGATCTATGTGTCTATTTTGGAGCCAGAACCAGGCTGTGTTTATACTTATGGATTTGTAGTATAGACTAAGGCTTGGTACGGTGATACCTCCAGCAGTGTTTCTGTTACTCAGGATTGTCTTTGCTATCCTGAGTCTTTTGTGCCTCTATATGAATTTTGAGATTGTTTGGTCAACCTCTTTAAAGAATTGCTTTGGGATTTTAATTGGTATAGCATTGAATTTGTATATTGCCTTTGGTAGGATGGTCATTTTTACAATGTTGATTCTGCAAATCCAGGAACATGGGAGGTCTTTCCACCTTCTGGTGTCTTCTGCAATTTCTTTCTTTAGGGTTTTAAAGTTGTCATCGTAAAGGTCTCTTACTTCCTTGGTTAGGTTTATACCAAGGTATTTCATTTTTTTAGGGGCTATAGTAAATGGGATTGTTTCTCTCAGGGCTTTTTCACTTCTTTCATTCTGGGCATATAGGAAGGCCTCTGATTTTTGCACATTTATTTTATATCCTGCCACCTTGCTGAACTTCTGTATTGGTTCCAGGAGCTTCCTGGTGGAGTTTTTGGGATCCCACAGGTATAAGATCATGTCATCTGCAAATAGGGATAGCTTGACTTCTTCCTTGCCGATTTGAATCCCTCTTATGTCCCTTTCTTGTCTTATGGCTTCAGCTAAGACTTCAAGTACAATATTGAATAGAAGTGGTGAGAGTGGACAGCCTTGTCTAGTTCCTGATTGAAGTGGGAATGCTTCAAGTTTTTCCCCATTGAGCATAATCCTTGCTGTGGGCTTGTTGTATACAGCTTTTATTATATTGATAAAGGTTCCTTCCATTCCAACTGTCTCTAGAGTTTTCATCATAAAAGGCTGTTGGATCTTGTCAAATGCAATTTTTTGCATCTATCGAGAGTATTATGTGGTCTTGGACTTTGCACTGGTTTATATGATGAATTACATTTATTGATTTGCTTGCGTACGTTGAACCAACCTAGTGTGCCTGAAATAAAGCCTACTTGATCCCCGTGGATGATCTTTTTGATATGTTTTTGAATCCAATTTGCTAAGACTTTGTTGAGAATCTTTGTGTCTGTGTTCATCAGAGAGATCAGCCTATGGTTTTCTTTCTTAAGTGAATCTTTATTAGGTTTTGGGATTAAGACAATATTAGCTTCATAGAAGGAATTTGGTAGTGTTCCTTCCTTTGTTATTTGATGGAACAGTTTAAGGAGTATTGGTGTTATTAATTCCTTAAACGTCTGGTAGAATTCTGTTCTGAATCCATTTGGTCCAGGACATTTTTTGGTGGGAAGATTCGAGATTACTTCTTCAATTTCCTTATATGTTATAGGACTACTTAAATAATTCACAACTTCCTGATTCAATTTAGGTAGGTTGTGCTTACTTAGAAATTCATCCATATCTTTTGTGTTGTCAAATTTCACAGGGTATAAGTTTTTGAAATATGATGTTATAATTCTCTGGATTTCTTGGGCATCAGTAGTGATAACTCCATGTTCATTTCTAATTTTGTTAATTTGGGTTTTCTCTTTCTTGCTTTTGGTTAATTTAGCTAGGGGTGTATCAATCTTATTGATTTTTTTCAAAGAACCAGCTTTTTTTTATAATACATTTTTTTTATTATTTCAGCTCATACAAACTTAATAGGTACACCAGTTTCCTCCCTCCCTCCTCCTCCCCCCCCCGAACCCCCTGCTCCCTCTCCCCTCACACCTCCTGCCCCATCCCCCCGTGTCTCCCACCCCGATTCCCAGAGTCCTTTCTTGTGCATGCCTGACTCTCCTCTGGGCCCTCCTCTCCGATGACGTACAAGGACCCAATGGCATTTCCCTGAAGCCTTTTCCGTGTTCCCCTTAAGCATAGAAATACTACTGTGGCTGCCAATCTCTTTCCTCCAAGGATCTTGGTGCCGTTAGCAGATGCTAGACTTTGTGAGGTCAATAGTGTGTTGGACATTGCTCCGGGCATGCAATGTCCAATTATGATTGCTTCGGCCCTAACTTGTGTGGAGTATCTTGCAAATCATTGCTCCTCCCATCCTTTTGCTCTTACACTCTTACCACCCCCACTTCCGCAAATGTCCCTGAGCTTCAGGATGGGGAGAGATTAGTCTGGCCTAGTTCTAGGTGGTTGATATAGAGTCTTTGAAGTTCTGGATAGTGGTTCGTTGATTTTCTTTTGCAGTTTTGTTGCTCCTGCAATGCCCTTCACTCCATCGTGATGGGCACTGTATGTCAACCCCTGGCCAGAGACAGAAAGCTGTTTTACTGGAGTCTTATTATAAGAGCACATTCAAGGGTAGATGTAATACTTATACCCAAAGGTGGAATCGCAGGTCATTTGCAAAATGGTTACTTTTTAATCTGCCAAATTATATGCCCTCTTCTTCTGGTGAGTTCATACCCCCTTAGTTGTAAATGATCAGGAACGAATTGTGAACTTAACTAGGTGTCACATTACTTTCTTGCAGTCCTTGATGGAGGTCTATTTTCTCTACTGTAACATGGTCACTTCTCTCCCTGTTTCTGGTGTGGCCCTCCAACCCCATCCCTCCTGTTCATAATCCTTGCAATTATTGTAGGTAATACATAGATTTACCTATAAGTTTCTCAAAGTGGGCTGGGTGGGTTTGGTATTAGGAGCCACCTATTAGGGAGTATATACGGTGCTTAATTTTCTGGGTCTGGGATACTTCACTTAATATAATTGTTTCTAATGACATCCGTTTCCCAGCAAATTCCAGTAATTCATCATTTTTGATGGCTGAGTAGTACCCCATTGTATAGATGTACCACAGTTTCCTTATCCACTCGTCAACTGTTGGACATTTGGGTTGATTCCATGAGTTTGCTATTGTAAACAGTGCTGCTATGAACATGGTCGTGCTTGTGCTATCAAGGTGAACCTCTGCTGTATGGGGGGTTATTCCCAAAAGTGGAATAGCAGGGTCATATGGCATTTCAATCTTTAATTTCTTTAAGAATCTCCATACGGCTCGCCAGAGTGGCTGTATGAGCCTGCATTCCCACCAGCAATGTAGGAGAGTTCCCCTCTCTCCACATCCTCTCCAGCATTTGTTGTTGTTTGTGTTGTGGATTTTTGCCATCCTGACCGGGGTGAGATGATATCTCAGAGAAGTTTTGATTTGCATTTCCCTGATGGCTAAGGAAGTGGAGCATTTTTTAAAATATTTATTAGACATTTTAATGTCATCCCTGGTAAAATTTCTTTTAAGTTCCAGGGCCCATTTTTTAATTGGGCCATTGGTTTCCTTGGAGTTTAGTTTTCTACTTTCTTTGTGCACTCTGGACAGTAGAGCTCTATCAGATATGTGGTTAGTGAGGATTTTCTCCCATTCTGTGGGTTGCCTTTGAGGTCCTGTTACAATCTCTTTATCTGAACAGAAGCTCTTTAATTTCACAAGATCCCAACTGTTGAGAGTTGGTAGCAGTGACTGTGCCATTGGATGTCTGTTTAGGAAGTGTTGGCCTAGCCCAATCAGCTCGAGGGAGTTCCCTATCCTTTCAACTATGGTTTTTATAGTCTCTGGCCTGATATCAAGGTCCTTGATCCATTTGGAATTAAGTCTTGTACATGGTGACAAGTATGGGTCCAGCTTTAATCTTCTGCATGTGGAGATCCAGTTTTGCCAGCACCATTTGTTGAAGATGCTGTTCTTTTTCCATTGGATTCCTTGGGCCCCTTTGTCAAAGACCAAATGGCTGTAATTTTGTGGGCTTATATCTGGGTCTTCAACCCTTATCCATTGATCTGTGTGTCTATTTTGGAGCCAGTACCAGGCTGTTTTTATAACTATGGATTTGTAGTATAGACTAAGGTTTGGTATGGTAATACCTCCAGCAGTGTTTTTGTTACTCAGGATTGTCTTTGCTATCCTGGGTCTTTTGTGCCTCCATATGAATTTTGAGATTGTTTGGTCAACCTCTTTAAAGAATTGCTTTGGGACTTTAATTGGTATAGCATTGAATTTGTATATTGCCTTTGGTAGGATGGTCATTTTTACAATGTTGATTCTGCAAATCCAGGAACATGGGAGGTCTTTCCACCTTCTGGTGTCTTCTGCAATTTCTTTCTTTAGGGTTATAAAGTTTTCATTGTAAAGGTTTTTTACCTCCTTGGTTAGGTTTATACCAAGGTATTTCATTTTTTTAGGGGCTACAGTAAATGGGATTGTTTCTCTCAAGGCTTTTTCACTTCTTTCATTCTGGGCATATAGGAAGGCCTCTGATTTTTGCACATTTATTTTGTATCCTGCCACCCTGCTGAACTTCTCAATTAGTTCCAGGAGCTTCCTGGTGGAGTTTTTGGGATCACTCAGGTATAAGATCAAGGAACCAGCTTTTTGACTGGTTGATTTTCTGTATCGTTTTCCTAATTTCGATGTCGGATATTTCTCCCCTTATTTTGCTAATCTCTTCTCTTCTGCTGCTTTTGGGATCAGATTGCACTAGTTTCTCTAAAGCTTTAAGCTGCATTGTTAAGTTATTTATTTCTGACGTTTCCATTTTTTTTTTTTTTTTTTTGATGTAGGCATTAAGAGCTATGAACTTACCTCTTAGGACATCTTTCATTGTGTCCCAGAGATTTTGGTAAGTTGTATTTTCATTATCGTTCTCTTTCAGGAAATCTTGAATTTCCTTTTTAATTTCTTCCTGAATCCAATTTTCATTCAGCATCATAGTGTTAAGTTTCCAGGAGTTAGTGTATTTTCTGTTGTTTGGTGTGTTGTGGATGTCAAGCTTTAGGCCGTGATGGTCTGATAGGGCACAGGTTAGAATTTCAACTTTCTTGTATATGTGGAGATTCGTTTTGTGGCCCAATATGTGACCTATTTTGGAGAAAGTTCTGTGTGCTGCTGAGAAAAATGTGTATTCTTTGGTGCATGGATGAAAAGTTTGATAGAGATCTGTAACATCCATTTCTTTAAGGGTTTGATTAAGGTCCAAAGTGTCTCTGTTAAGCTTTTGACCTGTTGATCTATCTCATGTTGAGAGGCCGGTGTTGGAATCCTGAAGAATTATCGTTTGGTGGTTGATTTCTCACTTTAGATGCTGTAGGGTTTTCTTTTTTTTTTTTTAATACTTTTTTTATTATTTCTGCTCATACAAACTTAATAGGTAGACCAGTTCCCTCCCTCCCTCCTTCTCCCCCTGAAACCCTGCTCCCTCTTCCCTCCCTCCCCATCCCCCAGTGCCTCCCCCCCAATTCCCAGAGAGTCCTTCATTGTGTATGCCTAACTCTCCTCTGGATCCTCCTCTCCGATGACGTACAAGGACCTAGTGGCATTTCCCTGAACCCTTTCTTGTGTTCCCCTTATGCATAGGAACACTACTGTGGCTGTCAATCCCTTGCTTCCAAGGATCTTGGTGCCTTTAGCTGATGCTAGACTTTGTGAGGTCAATAGTGTGTTGGACATTGCGCAGGGCATGCAAAGTCCTATTATGATTGCTTCAGCCCTAACTAGTGTGGAGAATCTTGCAAATCATTGCTCCTCCCATCCTTTTGCTCTTACACTCTTACCGCCCCCTCTTCCGCAAATATCCCTGAGCTGCAGGATGGGGAGAGATTAGTCTGGCCTAGTTCTATGTGGTTGATATAGAGTCTCTGAAGTTCTGGATTGTGGTTTGTTGATTTTCTTTTGCAGTTTTGGTGCTCCTGCAATGCCCTTCACTCCATCCTGATGGGCACTGCATGTCACCCCCTTTGAGTGTCTCAATGTGGGCTGGGTGAGTTTGGTACTAGGAGCCACCTATTAGGGATTACATATGGCGCTTAATTTTCTGGGTCTGGGATACTTCACTTAATATAATTGTTTCTAATGACATCCATTTCCTGGCAAATTCCAGTAATTCATCATTTTTGATGGCTGAGTAGTACTCCATTGTATAGATGTACCACAGTTTCCTTATCTACTCGTCAACTGTTGGACATTTGGGTTGATTCCATGAGTTTGCTATTGTAAACAGTGCTGCTATGAACATGGTCGTGCTTGTGCTATCGAGGTGAACCTCTGCTGTATGGGGGGTTATTCCCAAAAGTGGAATAGCAGGGTCATATGGCATTTCAATCTTTAATTTCTTTAAGAATCTCCAGACGGCTCGCCAGAGTGGCTGTATGAGCCTGCACTCCCACCAGCAATGTAGGAGAGTTCCCCTCTCTCCACAATCTCTCCAGCATTTGTTGTTGTTTGTATTGTGGATTTTTGCCATCCTGACCGGGGTGAGATGATATCTCAGAGAAGTTTTGATTTGCATCTCCCTGATGGCTAAGGAAGTGGAGCATTTCTTAAGATATTTATTAGACATTTTAATGTCATCCCTGGTAAAATTTCTTTTAAGTTCCAGGGCCCATTTTTTAATTGGGCCATTGGTTTCCTTGGAATTTAGTTTTCTACCTTCTTTGTGCACTCTGGACAGTAGAGCTCTATCAGATATGTGGTTAGTGAGGATTTTCTCCCATTCTGTGGGTTGCCTTTGAGCTCGTGTTACAATCTCTTTATCTGAACAGAAGCTCTTTAATTTCACAAGATCCCAACTGTTGAGAGTTGGTAGCAGTGACTGTGCCATTGGATGTCTGTTTAGGAAGTGTTGGCCTAGCCCAATCAGCTCGAGGGAGTTCCCTATCCTTTCACCTATGGTTTTTATAGTCTCTGGCCTTATATCAAGGTCCTTGATCCATTTGGAATTAAGTCTTGTACATGGTGACAAGTATGGGTCCAGCTTTAATCTTCTGCATGTGGAGATCCAGTTTTGCCAGCACCATTTGTTGAAGATGCTGTTCTTTTTCCATTGGATTCCTTGGGCCCCTTTGTCAAAGACCAAATGGCTGTAATTTTGTGGGCCTATATCTGGGTCTTCAACCCTTATCCATTGATCTGTGTGTCTATTTTGGAGCCAGTACCAGGCTGTTTTTATAACTATGGATTTGTAGTATAGACTAAGGTTTGGTATGGTAATACCTCCAGCAGTGTTTTTGTTACTCAGGATTGTCTTTGCTATCCTGGGTCTTTTGTGCCTCCATATGAATTTTGAGATTATTTGGTCAACTTCTTTAAAGAATTGCTTTGGGATTTTAATTGGTATAGCATTGAATTTGTATATTGCCTTTGGTAGGATGGTCATTTTTACAATGTTGATTCTGCCAATCCAGGAACATGGGAGGTCTTTCCACCTTCTGATGTCTTCTGCTGTTTCTCTCTTTAGGGCTTTAAAGTTTTCATTGTAAAGGTCTTTTACCTCCTTGGTTAGGTTTATACCAAGGTATTTCATTTTTTTAGGGGCTACAGTAAATGGGATTGTTTCTCTCAAGGCTTTTTCACTTCTTTCATTCTGGGCATATAGGAAGGCCTCTGATTTTTGCACATTTATTTTGTATCCTGCCACCCTGGTGAACTTCTCAATTAGTTCCAGGAGCTTCCTGGTGGAGTTTTTGGGATTCCTCAGGTATAAGATCATGTCATCTGCAAATAGTGATAACTTGACTTCTTCCTTGCCGATTTGAATCTCTCTTATGTCCCTTTCTTGTCTTATGGCTTCAGCTAAGATTTCAAGTACAATATTGAATAGAAGTGGTGAGAGTGGACAGCCTTGTCTAGTTCCTGATCGAAGTGGGAATGCTTCCAATTGTTCCCCATTAAGCATAATCCTTGTTGTGGGCTTGTTGTATACAGCTTTTATTATATTGATAAAGGTTCCTTCCATTCCAACTGTCTCTAGAGTTTTCATCATAAAAGGCTGTTGTATCTTGTCAAAGGCTTTTTCTCAATCTACCGAGAGTATTATGTGGTCTTGGACTTTGGACTGGTTTATATGATGAATTACATTTATTGATTTGCTTGCGTACGTTGAACCAACGTAGTGTGCCTGAAATAAAGCCTACTTGATCCCCGTGGATGATCTTTTTGATATGTTTTTGAATCTGATTTGCTAAGACTTTGTTGAGAATCTTTGCATCTGAGTTCATCAGAGAGATTGTCCTATAGTTTTCTTTTTTAAGTGAATCTTTATTAGGTTTTGGGATTAAGATGATATTAGCTTCATAGAAGGAATTTGGTAGTGTTCCTTCCTTTGCTATTTGATGGAACAGTTTAAGGAGTATTGGTGTTATTAATTCCTTAAATGTCTGGTAGAATTCTGTTCTGAATCCATCTGGTCCAGGACATTTTTTGGTGGGAAGATTCGAGATTACTTCCTCAATTTCCTTATATGTTATAGGACTATTTAAATAATTCACAACTTCCTGATTCAATTTAGGTAAGTTGTGTTTACTTAGAAATTCATCCATCTCTTTTGTGTTGTCAAATTTCACAGGGTATAAGTTTTTGAAATATGATGTTATAATTCTCTGGATTTCTTGGGCACCAGTAGTGATAACTCCATGTTCATTTCTAATTTTGTTAATTTGGGTTTTCTCTCTCTTGCTTTTGGTTAATTTAGCTAGAGGTGTATCAATCTTATTGATTTTTTTCAAATAACCAGCTTTTTGACTGGTTGATTTTTTTCTATCGTTGTCTTAGTCTTGATTTCAGATATTTCTCCCCTTATTTTGCTAATCTCCTGTCTTCTACTACTTTTCAGATCAGATTGCTCTAGTTTCTATAAAGCCTTAAGCTGCATCGCTAAGTTATTTATTTCTGATGTTTCCATTTTTTTGATGTAGGCATTAAGAGCTATGAACTTACCTCTTAGAACAGCTTTCATTGTGTCCCAGA
Source organism: Typhlomys cinereus (assembly GCA_023101885.1). Classification (NCBI taxonomy): domain Eukaryota; kingdom Metazoa; phylum Chordata; class Mammalia; order Rodentia; family Platacanthomyidae; genus Typhlomys; species Typhlomys cinereus. Next base: position 3,661,590 of record JALPQD010000124.1, read on the forward strand.
GATTTTGGTAAGTTGTATTTTCATTATCGTTCACTTTCAGGAAATCTTGAATTTCCTTTTTAATTTCTTCCTGAATCCAGTTCTCATTCAGCATCATATTGTTATGTTTCCAGGAGTTAGTGTTGTTGTTAGTGTTTTTCTGTTGTTTGTTGTGTTGTGGATGTCAAACTTTAGGCCGTGGTGGTCTGATAGGGCACAGGTTAGAATTTCAACTCCTTTGTATATGTGTAGATTCATTTTGTGGCCCAATATATATATGATCTATTTTGGAGAAAGTTTCGTGTGCTGCTGAGAAAAATGTGTATTCTTTGGTGCGTGGGTGAAAAGTTCGATAGAGATCTGTAAGGTCCATTTCTTTCAGGGTTTGATTAAGTTCCAATGTGTCTCTGTTAAGCTTTTGACCTGTTGATCTATCCCATGTTGAGAGAGCGGTGTTGAAGTCCCCAAGAATTATCATTTGGGGGTTGATTTCTTGCTTTAGACACTGTAGGGTTTTCTTAATGAATGTGGAGGGGCCTGTATTGGGTGCATATATGTTCAGTATTGTGAAGTCTTCCTGGTGAATTGTACCTGTGACTAAAATGTAGTATCCATCTGTGTCTCTGATGATTTTTTTTGGTTTGAGGTCCACTTTGCCCAAAAGCATAATGGCTACCCCTGCCTGTTTCCTGGTTCCATTAGCTTGCAGAATTTTTGACCAGCCTTTTGTTTTTAGGATGTACCTATCTTCTGTGGTGAAATGAGTTTTCTGAAGGCAACTCTGGTATTCCATGAATGTGCATGTTAGGCTTCTTCAGGGTGTTCCATATCTCTTAAATGTTCCTCTCAAGTATCTTTTTGGCTTTAACAGTCTCTTCCATTGAGCTGGTTAATTCTCCCACTTTGTCTTCAAGATCCGAAATTCTATTTTCTGCTTCGTTAGTTCTGAAAGTCGTTATCTTGGGTCTGGCTTTCTTGGCTATTTTCTGTGAATTTGTACTGGTTGGAATCCATCATTATGGGGTTAATTCTTTCAGTGGGACATTGGTCTTCTTGGGTTTTGTTTCTCATGGATCTGCACTTTGACTTGGGCATTGTTGTTTTGTTTCTCAGGACCTTTCAGTTACTGTGTGTTTTTGACTGAACTGATTTAGTTGGTGTTATTATTCTTGGGCAGTTATTACTAGTGCTTACCTTGGATTGGGTATGTTTGTCTTTTGTTATTGTTATTTCCTAGATGAGGCTATTAGGCTGTTAGTACATCAGTTAAGTCAGGTTAAGTAGACAGGGGGTGAATATTAGTACATTAGTGCACTTTTACGATTTAGTATCTTGGTGATATGTGAGAGTGAGTGGTGTACTCCCTGGAGTTGTATGTTTTTGGGGTGGCTGTATGGAAAAGTTGATCTACAGTGATTAATACTAGAAAGGAACAGTAAGGTGAAAAAAAGGAGGTTTACTTATCTTTGGGCTAGATGTGAAGAATCTCTCCCATGTGATATTATGATTGTAGAGGGCTTAAGTTTTATGGCCTTTGTCCCTTAGAGTTTTGCTTGAGTTTCCTTTGGACTCTATTGAATTCTGAGTAGCAGTGTGTCTTCCGTGGACCACGTGCTTGGGTCCCCGGTGGGCCGGAGAGGCAGAGGGGCTGATGTTGATGGCAGATTCTTCACCTGGGACCTGGGACTTGGTTTAGTGGCCCACCCAAGCTCCAGGGATGGAGGAATGTGAACAAGTCCTGTCTGACAGGCGGGCGGGAGGAAGCAAGGGGCTGGGGCCCAAGGCGTGGTCCAAGCAAAAACCGGAAGCAGCCTGGGTGCCGCTGGAACCTGGGGCCACCTGGGGCGGCTGGAGTTGATTTTCTTATAGGGTGCCGAATAAGGATTCAGTTTCATTATTTTGCGTGTTGATATCCATTTTCATCAGCATCATTTATTGAAAATGCTGTCCTTTTTCCAATGGATTTTTTGGGTACCTATATAAAAAATAAATGGACTATAGATATATGCATATATCTATATTTCCATTGGTCCGTATCTTTTTTTCTGGAGGGGGGTGAGCACCAGTTTCATGCCGTTTTTGCTATCTTGGTCCTTTTATACTTTTATATGAATTTTGGGATTGTTTTTACCAATTTCTGTGAAGAACTGAGTTGGAATTTTGATTGGTATTGTATTGAATCTACATATTGCTTTTGGTAGAATGATCATTCTAACAATATCCACTTTGCCGATCCAGGAACATGAGAGATCTTTCTTCCTTCTGGTGTCTTCTGTAAAATCTCTCTCTCTCTCTCTCTCTCTCTCTCTCTCTCTCTCTCTCTCTCTCTCTCTCTCTCTCTCTCTCTCATAGCATTTTAAAGTTTTCCTTATGTAGATACTTCACATCCTTGGTTAGATTTATTCCAAAGTATTTCATTTTTTTAGAAGCTGTGGTAAATGATATTGCTTATCTTTGTTTATTCGTGGTGTATGGGAAAGTCACTGGTTTTAGACTATTAATTTTGTATCCTGCCACTCTTGTAAACTTACTTATTAATTCCAGAAGTTTTCTGGCAGAATAGAATTATGACAACTGCAAATAAGGATAACTTGACTTCTTTTTCAAGCTGTATTCCTTCATCTCTCTTAGTTGTCTTATGGCTTTAGCTAAGACTTCAAGTACAATGCTAAATAGAAGTAGTGAGAGTGGATAAGCCATGTCTAGTTCCAGATCTTTAGTGGAAATGCTTCAAGTTTTTTACCATTTAGAATGATTTTTTTTTTAGTATAGGCTTATTGTATATGGCCTTTCTTATGTTGACAAATGTTTCTTTCATTCCTATTTTCTTCTCGTCTTTATCATAAAGGGGTATTGGATTTTGTCAAAAGCTTTTTTACCATCAATTGAAAGATCGTGATTTAAAAAATATTTTATTTATTTATTTACTCTGCGTGTGTGTGTGCGTGCGCGCACGTGCGTGCATGTGTTTGTATCAAAAGGCACTGTGTGTCCCTGTGGAGGACCAAGGGTCACTTCGGAATCATCCTGGATTGATTCTACCTCCTTTTTGCTTCACTCTGGGATTTCCCAGACTCCACCCACCAGGATGGGAAGTGAAATCTGCATACGTTTCTGCCTGGAATTTTTTAACATGGGACCTGGGATCTTTCTGCTTGCAAGGCAGAGTCTTAACCCCTGTGTCATCTCTCTAGCCTGAGAATCATGTGATTTTTGTCTTTGCATTTGTTTATATAGTGAATTATACTTACTATTCACATATATTGACTGAACGTTGTGTTAATGGAATAAATCCAACCTGACAATAGTGGCTGATCTTTTTGATATTTTTTGAATCCGGTTTGCTAGAATTTTTGTTGAGAATCTTTGCATCTATGTTCAATGTGATTCGCCTATAGTTTTTTGTTTTGTCTGTATTTGTTTTTGGGATCAGTGTAATGTTGGCTTTGTAGAAAGAGTTTGGAAGTGTTTCTTCCTTTCTATTTTGTGTAATAATTTAAGGAATTTTGGCATTAATTGTTCTTTAAATGTTTAGTAGAATTCTGTGTTGAATCCATCTAGTCTAGGAATTTTTTGGTAGAAGGATTCATAATTACTGCTTTAATTTCATCACTTGTTATAGAATTGTTTAAATGACTGAATGCATCATGGTCTAATTTTGGTATGTTTTAGGTGCTTAAAAATTTGTCCATTCTTTTGTGGCTGTCAAATATGGGAGAATATAAGTTTTTGAAGTATGACCTTATGAGTCTCTGAATTTCTTTGATATCTGTTTTGATAGTTCCATTTTCATCTCTAATTTTATTAATTTCAGTTTTCTCTCTTTTGGTTTTGGTTAATTTTGCTGAGGGTTTGTCAATGTTGCTAAGTTGTACAAAGAACCGGATTTTGGACTGATTCTTTGTATTGTTTTCTTTGTTTCAATTGCAGTTATTTCTGATTTTACTAATCTCCAAAGGCCTGCTATTTTGGGGATTGGTTTGTTCATGTTTCTCTAGAGCTTTGGGCTGCATTGTTAGGTTGTTTAATTGTGATGTTTCTATTTTTTTTTTTGATGTAAGGTTTGAATGTTATAAACTTTCCTCTTTAGGACTGCCTTCATCGTATTCCAAAGATTTTGATATATGTTTTTATGATATTCTTTTTTGAAAATTAAAATTCTCTGATGAGATTCATCTTTTCATCAGTTTTGTTTACCAAGTTTAATGGTGAGATCATCTATGAATATCAGTCACATTCCTCTGTCTCTGGATATTTTACTATATGTAGATACTGTAAATAAATAAGTCTTGTAGGTTCTATCTATACTGTCTTTCATCAGCAAGGAATCTCCTCAGAGGAGATATTCTCTGCAGATAAAGTGTTGATCATTCCAAGTTTAATAGGTATTGAAATGGGTTAGGCTGTTTCTATTTTAATAAGCTGCGATTTATCTCTGTTCTTGAGAATTTTCTCCTGGGGATGGATTGGAAGCCTAGTGGAAAATTCAGCGTCACATCAGAAATGGTCAAGTTTTCCTCTTTGCTCAGCACCATCACATGCCTTTGCATTGGTACACATGCTGAGGATGTGTTTGAGGAAGGGGACTTGTTCCCACATGAGACTAGAGTCCAATTATCTCCTCAACCCATGCTCACAGTCAACAGAGAGCTCAGGGGACAGGCTGCTCACCCTGGGAGAACTTTCTTTCTCAGAGATTTTACTTAATTAAATCATCTTTACTTCCACAGAAATGTGCTTTTAGCAATTTGCTTAGCTTTTTACACCATTGCATAAGAACAGCAAGCTGCCTTGATGTATTCATAGGTTTGAATTGTTTGTCTTCTATCACAGGATTTACATTGCACTTGTATCTTTCTATTACATTATTTGTTAACAGTAGAACTCAGAAAATGAATATTACATTTTTTCCTTTTATTTGTAAAATCTAAAATATGTCTGAGTTTAAAAATGTTGGAAAGAAAGATGCATGTATTCTCTTTTGCTTCAAGTTGTAGCTCCCTCGCTTAAAACATGAGCTTTGGGATGAATGTTAAATTTGAATTTTGCTCAAATTCATTACCTTGCTAGCCTCTGTGTCTGAACATATGTAGCTCCCATAAAATCTTATAGTAGCAGTGAACAGCAGAGGGTCAGGAAATTATTTTGAGTGGTGCCCGAGTCATTATTCATCTAACATTTATCCATGCTTGCTTGGCCTTTGATCATGGGTCATTTGACTCTGAGCATTTATACCTGGATATAATCCTAGCTGATAAATAACCTAAAACAAGGCTCTCAGAAGTTTTTTTTAATGTTTTACTCTTTTATTTGAGAAGGAGAGAGTGAGTCAAACTCAAGTCAACAGGTTTGTGGGCAGGGGCCTTATCCACTGATCTATCTTGACATCCCCCAAAAGATTTTTTTTAAATATGAAAGTCTATACCCATGACTTCATATCAAGGTTAAGCTATGACACAGAAGAATTCAGATAAAATTTAATTGTGAAAGAATAACATTCAGAATAGTTTCTTTCAGCAAAATGTACTTGCTATTATTTCATGTTTTATTTACTGAGAGAGATTATCATAAGACATGTACATTAAGAAAAAGGATCAGGAAATATTAAGAAAGGACTGACAGTATTTTATGGAAAGAACAGCCACTTGATTTTTGTAGAGGAGAGAGTAATTTAGATATTATCTCTGGTCGTTGTTGGATTATTTATTTATTTATTTGTATGTGTACTTATCAGGGCACATGAATGGAGTTTGGAGGACAACTTACAGAAGTTGCTCACTTCTTCCATAAGGTAGGTTCTGGGAATCAAACTCAGATTGTCAGACTTGGCAACAAGTGCCTTTATCCATTGACCCATCTTGCCATACCCTTAAACATTATCTCTATCAACCTAAATACTATTAATATTCACAATAAATTTCTTGTTCCCAAGCCATTTTGATTTTGATTTTTGGCATTTACTTCTTTAAATTCTTTTTTTTTATTATTTCTTAGCTGGCAAAATATCTGAAAGGTTAAAGCCTTTGCCTTACAAGCAAAAGGACCTGAGTTTAGATCCCAGATCCCTTATAAAAATGCTGATTGGAAATAGCAACGTTCTTTAAATCCCCTGGAAGATGGAGCCTGGGCTATCCCAAAACAGAGCAATAAGGAGGTAGAGCAATCCAGGATGATTCCCAATATTATGTTTGGGCCTCCACAGGCCTTTCCACTCAAATGGATTCTTGTACACGTGCCGACACACACGTACACCTACCCATATGCATAGCACACACATACAAAAGGAACACAGTCCTGGTCTGAGGATGTATCTCATTAGAAGAGCATTTGCTTTATGAACTAATAATACCAATAGGGAGTTCCAGAGCATGCCAATAGGTTAGAAGCCAGTGGGTTTCTGTACTTCCATTTTCCATGGAAAGCTCGTGATTACAATTCCTTTCAGACTTCATGTTTTTTCTTTAATCAAGGAAAGAAGTTTCCTTTTCCTTAGGCAGCAAAAACCCCCAAAACCACCTCCACAAGTTGTCTCTCTGCATTTACCAACATCTGTGGGCATTTGTCACCAAGGAAAGTCATCTTTTTTTTATTGTGTCCTTATCTGATTTTGATATTAGAATAAAGCTGATTTGGAAGAATGAGTTGGACAGTGTTCCTTCCCTTTCTATTTCGTGGAGGAGTTGGGAGAGCTCTGATTTTGGCTATTTTTCACACACTGGGTGGGACTCACCAATGAGGCCATCACGTATGGAGCTTTTCTCATTAGGAAGCTTTTTCATACTGCCTCAATTCATTGCTTGTTATGTATCTGTTCAAGTTATTTATACCCTCTTGATTTAATTTTGATAGGTCACATGTATCCAGGAATATCATCTTGGTTTTTCATATTTCTTGTGTTTCTCTGTTGCAATTTGTGCCTATGTTGGTTAAGATACATCTTCTGGTTTTATTTAAGATGTCATTCTCCAGGACCATTTAGAAAGAAGGAAGCAAACAGCTGTAATAGTTACATCACACTAGATGAAATACCAAAATACACTTGAAACTGGTTTAAGGTCAGTAATACACCACCAATGACCATAAAACAGAAAGTGTCAAAAGTAATGTAAAGTATACTATGAAGTTAAAAATTATTTAGGATAAATGTAAGGGTAGTAGATGAATGAGATAAAGGAAAATGCAGGGAAAACGGAAAATTAGGGTTGAATTAAAGAAAAGGGGAAAACAAGAGATTGATAAAAATAAAAATAAAGCAATTTCTTAATTATAGAAAATATGTCATAAAAGTTGATGTGAAAGTGGAATAAGAAATAAAAATATAGGCCAGTGAAATACCTCAGCAGATTAAGATGCCTCCTTGCAAACCTGGATCCCTGAGTTTGATCCCTGGAAGCCCGGATGGTGCAAGGAAATAAACGGCTCCTAAAAATTGTCCTCTGACCTCCACCCATGATCTCTCCATCTCTCACTCTCTCTCAAATAAATAAATATGAAAGCTTTTTTAAAAAGAAAGATAACCAGTTTTAAGACAAAAACGTTACTAATAGTGTAAAAGAAAGAAAAAATGGAGAAAACATGCAGAACCAAAGACAAAAAAAAGGGGAGAAAAAATTGCCTAATATAGAAAAAAGTACAAATCAAATCAAACAAATGTATGAAAAAAGAAATAAAGACACACAAGTGTTTTTAATATGATAGCGTAAAAATACTAAATGTGTAGTAAAACGAGGAATCACATAGTGTAAAAAAAAAAAAAAAAAAAAAAAAAAAAAAAAAAGAATAAAAGATTTTACCAGAATGGCTTCTTTCTGGATAAAAACTGAAGGCTAAGAGGTGTCTGATGGGGAGGGTCAAGGGACCTGTGGACTGTATTGTTTCCCTTGCTTTATGCTGAGGTGGAATCTCTGCTGGACAAGTGTCTAATGTCTTCCAGAGTCTTCTTCACTCTTACAGCTTCTTTTCATTGAATACTGGGCACTTCTGTTGGCCCATACTTAGCTATCAGTCTGTGGGCTTGGATAGGTTCACCTGCTCTTCTGAATCTCCCCAGTCCTTACCCTCTGGAGTAGGGCAGGGGGACCTTAAGTAAGAAGATCTGTGCTGAGATCTGTGCCTGTAAACTTGTCTTTGCACTTTGAAAACTCACTAAAAGCATCAATCACACTGATGGAGGCATTCACCAGATACCTAGTCACCTGCTGGAGCTTTGGAGTTCTCAGACTTTCTAGCAGTGAGCTGCAGGTTGGTGGTTCCAAAGGTTATTCCGACTACTGATGTAAGCACAGGTTTATCTGGAGTTATTTTTAGCTGATAGGGTCTGCTCCCAAGCTCCTCGGGCAGAGAGCTACCTGTCTGCACTTCCAGCTTGCCTGCGATCCATTCTATTCTCCACTGCTGTATCCTAGGGATGGATCATCTGGGGCTGAGGCAGGTTGAATTCAGGATTCTCAACTTGTGATGATGGCCCGTTCTCAGGGCCCCAAGGCAACTTTGTTGTAAACAGTAGGCCCCCTCTTAAGGTGGTATGTGGCCACAGTCCTTTTAGCCGCGAGCTCTTCTCCACTGCTGACCCTGTTTCATCAGGATCTTCAACTGGATTTGAGGCTTGTGAAGGTGGAATCTGCATAAAATTGCCAGTCTCAATTCTCCAGGGTCACCTGGGTTGCCTTCTGGACAAGGCTCCTGCTTCTCCCCACTGACAGAGGCCTGGCTGGAGCTTAGGCTGGGTTTTCCTTTCGATGTTTTGCTCTCTGTTGCTCTCGCTTTCTTCCAACCTTGTCACGCCTTTTGTGAATTTCTGATGCTCTTCTGTCTTTGAAATAGAGCCTCTTTATTCCTTAAAAATTTCTTGAACATATCATTGACCCCTCAAATTCTAGCATGGACTAAAGGCACTAGAATCCTTAGAAGCAAGGGATTAACAGTCACAATAGTGTTCCTATACTTAAGGGGAACACAAGAAAGAGTTCTAGGAATTGCCACTGAATCCTTACACCCATGAAAAAGGAGGTCCCAGAGGAAAGTTTGGTATACACATTAAAGGATGCTTCAGAGATGAGGGAGGGGGCACTGGGGGAAAGGGAGGGAGAGGAGAAAGGAAGGGACAAAGCAGGGAGGGAACAGGGAGGTTCAGGGAGGGGTGGAGGGAGGGAGGAGACAGGGGTTCCTATATATTTGTATGAGCAGAAAAATAAAAAAAAATTTCATGTACAGGTACAAGTAATTATGTGTCTACATCCCCTATTTCTCACCCCCCCACACTTTCCCTTTCATCCAACCCTACATGTTCTCCTTTCTAGCCAGCCTCCTCCAACTCCAGTATCCTGAATATGTGATCCACCAGGTCCCATGCAACATGCTTGCACTGGCAGGTATCCAGGCACCCCCTGGGCACAGACAACCCACCAGTGGGGAAACAATTGAGTAAAGAAGCTCCCCCTCTCCTATCTCACACCAGTTACAAACAGTTCTATCTTCACTTCTTTACTGGCCTCACACAGCCAGTTTCTAGTCTGCCATTTACTCCCTGACCCTCTTCAAGAAGAGATTATATGTAGATTGTGTTAAAACTTGTCTGAGGTTTTGTTTTGTTTTCGGTTTTTGCCTATATTTTAGCATGGTTCAAATGTTCAGCACTTGGCCCTGTTGATGGTGCTGTTCTGGAAGGTGATGGAAACCTTAGGTGGACTTGCTCTCAGGAAGTAGACCACTGCATGTGTGTCCTTGGCGGTAGTTCTCTTGTCTCTTTGCTTCCTGCCCGCCCTGAGATGAATGGCCTCTGTCCCTGCTCAGGCTACCATTATAAGCCTCGCTATGTGCAAGGAAAAAAACGTGGACTGAACCATGAGCTAAAACCAACAGTTGCTAACTTTAAGTTGCTTATTTCAGGCATTTCACCACAGCAACACAAAAGTAACTGTAACAGGGAGTATTCTCCCTCGCTGTGTAAGTGCCTCATATTGTCTCACTGAAAAAGCTTAAACTTGCTATGTTCTACTATAGAGAGTTCAAGATATGCAGTCTCTAGCATTTAAATTCTGTGTGACACGTTTCTCCCATTTTAGATCTGTTTATTCATGTCAAGGGTGTGGGGTAATAAAATTTAATTGATTCTTTAGTGCAAGTTTAGAAAACCAGAGATTTTAAGAACAAAGATGAAAAAAAAAAGAACAAAGATGACTTCAGGTACTCCTGAGGCATACAAGGGTAGAACGTTCCATCAGCTCTGTCTATAGAGAATGTCTTGGGAACAATAAGACAGTGTGGGATAGATAATGCACTAGGGTTTCTATTAGCCAGTTCTAATCAACAACAGATCTGCTAAGGAAGACTCCAGAGGCATTCCTGATAGGCACTCACAAATAGCACAAATCTGTTTAACTGTGGTCTGTTTGTAGCTATGGTTCAAGAAGCAAAACTCCATGGAGTGTTGAGATGCTTCCAAACTTTCAGCAGAAAGACTTAGATTCCAGTCTATTCAGAGAATGACTTGGAAGCGTCAGGCACCATGCAGAACCTCTGTGAGTCTGAGTTTCCCTGCTGTGAAAAAGAATCATGTGAAATCTCCACAGAATTATTGCAAAAGTTAAAACTGAGTAAAGTATGACTCATTTGCTCATATAGACATGCCTCCGGGGGTATAGGAGAGGGGAGGAAGAATTGTGCATTTTTTGGAAATTGTTAGTAGAAAGAGGAGATTCTGACAGTTTATTTTTACTCTGGTGTCATGGGTTGCCACTAAATGTCACAGGAAGAAATTAACTTAATCTGGTCAGTATCTAAAAATAGTAAATGTACTTTGCAGGCCACTGCTCTTGCAATGTTTGCTTTTTACTACTGTAACAAAATATCTGAGGTGGGATAACTGCAAGGAAAAGAAGTTTATTTAGCTCAGTTTTAGATGTTGAAGTGCATGGCAGTGCCATGCACTGATGTCTGGGGAGGGCCTGCTTGGCTGTCTCACATGTGGAAGAAGCCACTGCTTGAAATAGGAAGGAAAGACTAGACATGAAAGATAGTCTGGCATCTCATATTTCCTTTCAAGGACTTATCCACAATTGCTCTAAGGACCTCATACTATCTCTTAAATGGTCCCATCATCTCCCAATACTAACTTCTGGGATCAAACTCCAAACACATGAATCTTGGAGAACAAATTCTATCCAAACCTTAGTGACTTTCTATGGTAACTACGTAATTCTGCCTAATTATCAGGGAATCTGTGGAAAACAGAAGGGACTAAGTTCTCATTGTAATTGTATAGGCAAGAGACAGGACATGCTTGAGGTAAGGAAGGAGCAACAGAAATGAAATGTGCAGAGCTTCCATGCGGTCTAGAGATGCAGCCACTAGGATGAAGACATGAAAGACTAGTCTGAGAGGCTGTCACATCAGCCTCTTGGACGGGGTGGCTGTCTACTCCATGTGTGACCTTGTAGGAGACAGAAGGGGCTAGATTGGGAGATTCCGGAGACTCTTCCTACCTGAGGTCTATGAGGTCAACCAGAGCTCCAATTCTGGCAAGAAGTAAATGATTATATCTTGTGTTTGGAATTCAGAGGACTGACTTGGGCTTTAGGCAGAATTGTTTATGATATATAGCTCTGGTGAGATAATTTACCATGAAGCTACAGGGAATCCTTCATCATAATCAGTTGGATATTATATTACTGTTCTAGAATCTACTTATTTCTCTCAGTTATTCATAAACAACCTTTATGTATTTAAAACAGGAGTCTGCAGTTAGTCACATGGACCAAGTCCAAACAAATGCCTGTTTTTATGTAGTCTAAACAAAGAAGAATAGTTTTTACATTTTTTAATTGTTGAGGGAGGACTCAAAAGATAGTTCAATGGTTAAAGCCTTTGCCTCATAAGCAGAAGGATCTGAGTTTGGATCTCCAGATCCCACAGATCCCCTGACAGATATGGCAGTGATCTGCAATTCCAGACCTGGAAGGAAGAGCCTAGGAAACTCCAGAGCAAAGCAGTAAGAAGGTAGAACAATCCAGGATGATTCCTGATGTCACATTTAAGCCTTCACAGGCACACACTCAAGTGCCTTCTTAAAAAAGCACACACACACACACACACACACACACACACACACACGCAAAAAAAAAAATCATTGAGGGGAAAATCAAAAGAAGAATGTATCTAGTGACAGATAACAATTGTTATAGTTGGTGTTGACCATCAACTTGACATGATCTGGAATCGCCTAGGGAACAAGCCTTTGGTATGCCCTGAGGGATTGTCTTGGTTGGGTTCATTAAGATGTGAAGATACGCCCTAAGGGAAGCAGCACCATCCCCTGGACTGAGGTCCCGGACTGCTTAGAAAGGTGAAAGCTAAGTAAACATGGATGTTCATCAGTCTCTTCTTTTTTTTTTTTTTTTTTTTAATTTTTTTATTATTATTATTATTATTATTTATTCAACTGTGTACATGTGTGTGTGTATGTGCTCTCGCGCGCGTGTGTGTCTGTGTGTGTGTCTGTGTATGTGTAGAACCACGGACGAATTCGCGAACCACCATGGACGCCTCCACCTCCTTCTGCCCCGGGATTCACAGGCTCCGCCCTACCAGGACCAGAAGCGCAGGCCACCCCCGCTTCCGCCTGGCGTCTATACGTGGGATCTGGGATCCAAACTCGGGACCTTCCGCCTGCAAAGCGGAGGCTTAACCCCTGAGCCACCTCTCCAGCCCCATCAGTCTCTTCTTGCATGTACCTAGTATGACCAGCTGCATTGGGCTCTTCCCACCAGGACTTCCCAGCCATGACTGACTGTACCCTCAAACTGTGAGGGAAGATGGACCCTTCCTCCCTTTTGTTGCTTTTGTCAGAATGTTTTATCACAGCAACAGGAAATGTGACTGATATGATAATATTACAAAATTTAAATTTCATTGTCTATAAATAGATTTTCATTGGAACTCAACCACACTATTTGTTTGTAGATAATTGAGCTGTTGTAATAGAGAATGCATGGCCATCAAAGCCTTCGTATGCTCATAAATATAAGTGTGAACTCCTACCAGTCTCCTGAATAGTATATATGAGTGCAGACATAAAGTTCAAACAACAGTATTCTTTTCTTTTCTTTTTTTTATATTAATACATTTTTATTATTATTTCAGCTCATACAAACTTAATAGGTACACCAGTTCAGTATTCTTTTCTTATAGAAAAGTATATTCTTAAAAGTATTTTTTTCCAGAAAGGCATACAAAACCTCCACTTTAAGGATTGGAAATGAAATCAAAAGGAATTCAAAGATCTCTTTTAGGATCAATACATGTTCATATTAACAGGAAAACTTAACAGCAGTTATCAAGTCCCCAGTATACCAATGAAGAACTTACCATGGTGAGGTAATGTAGTGTCATATTACAGTCCTGATGAGGCACCTGCACAAAGACAAAAACCAGTGTTGTCTTCCAGAAAGTAGTTTTATTTGTGCCAGCACAAGACAAGAAAGATAGAGCCCAGACAAAGAAAAGTACAACCTTTTGGTTGTACTTTTATACCCCTTATTACTTTCTCTCATAGTCCAATCTCTTTATCTCCCATATATGGTGGTTATCATTCCACAAGCTATAATAAGGTTACACATGGACATTAATTATGTCAGGTAACCTAGATACTGACCTTGTCATGTAGCTTTTGATAAGGTTATCCCTGGACATTGACTGCATCATGTGGCCTTTTCTTTGCTCTGAAAAGGCCCTCGCCACAACAGTCTCTCCTTTGATGTTAGGACCCAAAGAGCATCACCTTGTATAGTAGTTAGCCTGTGCTGATAAATTAACAATAAAATGACTTAAGGGAACAAGGAGTGTTTTTTGACTTATGATTGTCTGGTTACAGCTCCTTGTCCAACTTGCAGGAGAGCCCACACCAAAACCAAGGGCCAAGGGAACTGGTCACACAATACCCATATAACAACTGAGAGAGGAACAATCCTTACTTGCCAGACCACCATGTCTATCCAAGTATACCCAAGGATGCCAATTTTCTTACCCAGTTACCTCCATCTTATCCATCTGCTCAGGGACTAACCACTTCCACCATGGACTGCCCCTGCATCTCCCCCCACCCCCAATCAATCAGACAACCTCCTGTAGGTTTTCTGGGCTTAGCTACTAATTTCTCATTTTTTTCCAGAACTTGAACTCTCAGATATCAAGTTGGCACATGTATCTAATGATGATACCTTGATTAGAGGTTTATATTTTATAACACTATTGCATCTGTGTGTGTGTGTGTGTGTGTGTGTGTGTGTGTGCGCGCGCGCGCGTGTGTGCGTTTTGATTGTAGCCTGAATGAGGCTGGAGGCAGACATTACAAGCAGGGAAGCTAAACCAGATGAAATTAGAAAAATCCCCTTAAAACAAAGACATAACATCTTATAAGGGTCTTAAATTCCCCAACGGTTGAAAACCACCTTCCAATTTTGGGATGTTTTAGGCCTTTTCATTCTGGAGTGGAGTTTTGTCATTTATCGCTTACATGTAGTTGGCGCTCACTTGAGGGATATAACAAGAAGGTGGAGCTTCATTCTGGCATTCCTGGCTTCAGACGGGCCAGAGCTAAGAACTTTTTGTCGTTGTTGTTTATTGCCAAGGACTAGAATAGAACCTTGATTGTGTGAACGCATGTGCATAAGTAGGACAAAATGACTGCTCACCCTTCCCCCTTCTCTCTTTTCTTTTTTCTTTCTCTCTGTTCATGTGACTATGTCTTGGGTCCCTGTTAGCAAGGGTTTGTAAGTGGAATCAGGAATCCCGAAAGACTAAGTGAGCATGCACCTTCTTGCAAAAAGATTAAGCCATAAAGATAAAACATGATTGACATTCTTTTCTGGAGACCTCCTTTTATCCCTTATTTTGTTTTGTTTCGTTTTCAGTCTTCCCATATTTGGAGCAGCTACAGGGCCCTGGTGAGCCCAGTGCACTCACTAGGGTCCACCTCCTGCTCCTCAGCAATGGCATGCAGCCCGCAGCTTGAATGGCTGGGCTGTTTCCCTGGAGATGGAGTTCTGCCTTTGACTGCCAAGTTTTAACCCTGTTGCTATTGGCTCTCCCATCAGCTCCCGACTTTTTGTGCAGCCCCTGTATTTTGTTCCGCTGATTACGTCCTTTCTTTCCCCCCTTCCTTTCTCCCCTTTCTTTCTCCTAAAAGATAATAGCAGCACCATGAAAAAAGAGGGAAAAGGGAGGGAGGGGCGAGCAATCACTGTGCCCATCACATGCACTCACACAATTCCTACTTGCTGTGCTCAGAGTTGCACAGAAGAGTCTCTTCTTCCCAGTGACGCTAATCTGGCACATCTTTTTTTTTTTTTTTTTTTTTTAAAGATGACCCGTCTCTCTGCCATGGGGTGGGGAAGGGTGGACAGGTCTTTTGAAATGAAATCAATCTTATCAATCTGTTGAAAGGTGTTCCTTGAACTAGTTCCGGGGCTCATTGGGTTCCATTGCACTGCAGAGCTGTCTGGGCTGCTCGCAATGTCAGGAGGAACTGGTCCCCTATGGAACAATCTGTCAGCTGGCTCCAGGTGAGGTTTCTGCTCCCAAAGCCCCAAGGGCAGCACCCCGGAGGCAAGGGAGGTGAAAAACACTGTCTTTTACCCTTGGGGTCAATACACCAGATATGTAACTGGACACTTGCAGAGAAAAGACAAAGGACGGAGAAGCTGTCTTCCAAGAAGTAGCTTTGTTTGTGCTAGCTAGCACATGGCTCTGTGGGTCTGTGCAGGAAGGACAGAGGCTGGAATAAAGAAAAGCACAACTTTTATTTCCCTTGTTACTTCCTCTTAAAATCCAGTGTCTTCGTTTCCCATATATGGCGATTATGCATTCCATGGTTGTGATAAGGTTACACGTGCACACTATGTCACGTGGCCTAGAAGCTGACCATGTCATGTAGCCTTTGCTAAAGTTGCACCTGTACATTATGTCATGTGGCCTGTTCTTTGTTCTGCAAGGGCTCTCACCACAACACTTGTCAGTAGGACAGCAGTTCACTATTTCTTATCATATATAATAGGATCGCTCTGCCACAATGAAGCAGTCTGGTAGTGGATCCAAGGCACAGCTGGACGAACCACTACCACTATCTATAAAGGATCACAAAGAAGTTTCAATGAAGAGCAGTAGAATTTGTGAAACAACAAATACAAAAAACAATATTTGCTCAGAAAACGGTAAAGAAGCTAGCTACTTGAAGCACACTTTAGTGAATGTTTTTTATTATGCTTGATTTGCATGGAAGTTAATAATTTCCACAACCCATCTGCTGTGAATAATGGAGAAGCTCTTTAGCCAGCATATGCTGAACCACTCCTAAAGTCCATTAGATCTATGCCCAGCCCAGACAGGAAGGATGCAGAAGCACATAACACTGGAGGTGCCTTCATGTAAGACAGTCAACATCCTGTCCACAATGTGACCAAATAAGGACTCCATGTTCGGGATAAGAGTGCTGTTAGTTTCAACTATGATTTAAGATGGTGATAGAAGTATCATTTTAAATACTAGTTCTTAAAGATGATTAAAACAAAATATGGCTATTACTGTTAAGAAATATAATAATCCAACTAGAGACGTGGCTCAGTTAGTTGAGTGACTGCTTAGCATGCATGAAATCCCAGCACCATGTAAACTGGTCATGGTGGTGCATGCCTGTAATCCCAGCTCTTGAGGGACGATCCAGGGGGATCTCAAGTTCACAGTCATCCTTAGCCACCTAGTAAGCCTGTGAGCTTGGGCTACATGAAAGCATAGAAAAAAGAAGAAAGAGAGAGAAGGGGAAAGGGAGAGAGAGAGTGAAGAAAAGGAACAAAAGGAAGGAGAAAGAGAAGGAAAGAAAAAATTATAAGTACAATAAGCACGTTAAGAATGATATCCGTATAACTGAACACCATCATACCCAGTAAAATTAACAATAATCAAGCAGTATAATCTAATTCCTAGCCAGCCACACACAATCTTTCTCCTAGGTCTCTTGTTATTCTTGCTCCCCATTCTTCTTTTCAAATGCCATCCAGATCTTTGCCCTAGTGGGTTATCTCTCAGCTTGTTTACTGCTTCCTTGTGGTGCATATCTGTTTCCCTGCTTCTGTATTCCCGCAAACCTGATGTTAGATCCCAGGACCCCAGTGACTTTGGCCTCTGAAATTTGGCAAGGTGGACTTGCTGGTGACATTTGTTCTTGCTCTGTCATACCAGAGGGACAAAGTATATTCTCTACCTGCTCACTTTTAACTATACATGAAATTTTATTTCGAAGAGCTGTAGGGACCGAGGGGCTGATAGTTCCAAAGTGTACTGTAAAGATCTTGGCAATGTCCTTCCAGGCTACCTTTGGAATGCCCCTCAGGAAGGCGGGATCCCACCAGAAGTTCCTATTCACCTCCCCCTAGCTCTAATGTCTCTGCTTTCCTGTAGCAGTAAAGATGGTGGTGGCTAGGATGATGATACATACCTCTCCCTGCCTCTCTGTACCATTAAATTTGGAGAAGGTTTTGGATAAGGAAAGTACATCATTTTCAGGAACCCATCTGACAGTAGCATTTGCTTCCTGGACCCTTGCTCTCATGTGTGAGGATTAGAATACCCAGAAATGCTTTATGCTCACTACTTCAGGAGGCTGTGCTCCTGAACTGAACAAGACCCAGCTCCATCCTCTTCATCATCATCCCAGGTGTTTCATTAGAAGTGTGGATTTGTGGAGGGTTTAAATTCACATCACATTTCAATTCACATTCTTCAAGTTATATTGAAGTACACATAATACCCTTTGGGCTCTAGATTTACTCAAATTTCAAAACTGGAGATAGAAATGAAATATGTATGAAATTGATCACAGTAAAGACTTATATGATATTAATTGCACATACTCATGGCCTTTACTAAATAAATCCTGAAGTGTAAGTAGTTCAGTTTTATGAATTGCTACCTCTCCAGGTGCACTGTGGGAATCCACTGTTCCACCAGTGAATGTCAGAAAGGCTGTAAATGTGATCATGCCCTAGACTGATGGCCATTTCAAGTGCTTCTTACAAAAGAAAGCACTTGGTTCCTTATCTGTACAATGACTGCATCTATAAGGGAAATGGCTGAGATGCCATGTAACTTGACTGTCATCTCATCTGCGTTTCCTGCTGCAATGGGACACTCGTCCAAAGTATTTGTACAGGAGTTGCTTCTCAGATAAACTTATTAAAATGTCTGTTGACTATTAAGAGCTCTGCATTGTTCCTGGCTTGCCTGGGCATTTCCTCCTAAGCCAGGCTGCCTAACATGAGAATGGCATGCAGAGGATGCTGTCCAGAGGATGCTGTGAGATGCTGGTGCTGATCATATGGTTTCTTCAGCACTGTGTCTGTGTGCATCACTCAACTGTCACAGCCCCCTGCTCCACACACCACATCTGTCTTTCATCTCTTTTTATTAGTCTTCCTGGAATATTTGTTTCTTTTCCTCTCTGATGGATATCAACATTCAGCCACAAAAATCTTAACTTCATGGAATAGAATGTGGAACAGCCCAGCCAACAGCAGCCCAAAGCTTACAGATAACTTGCGTGACGTTGCTATCGTGGTGGTGAGCAGGAGTGAACTTCATCCTATGTTGCTGTCCTCTGCCTTTCAGTGAATTGAAAGGTGCAATTGAAAACTATTTCATTGGTGTATGAGTAACATCCCAGATGACACACCCACTTCAATCGCTTTGGGTGTATTCACAGACTAGTGTAACCTTCATAATCTACTTTAGTAATTTTTTTAAAAACTTTATTTAGTGTGCACACATGCACATGCATACTTGTGTGTGTGTGCGTGTGCGTGAGTGCGTGTGTGTGTGTATGTGTGTGTGTGTATCAGAGGGCCAAAGGTGACTTCAGGAATCATTCCTGGATTGCTTCACTCTGGGATTTCCCAGGCTCCGCCCACCAGGGCCAACCGTTCAGGCTGCCACTGCTCCTGCCTGATGTTTTTACGTGGAACCTGGGAGCCAAACTCAGGACCTTCTGCTTGTGAGGCAGAGTCGTACTGCCTGAGCCATCTCCAGTCCCACAATCTACTTTAAAATAGTTCTCATTACCCCACTCCTCTTGCCCAAGTCTCTTTTTCTCAAGTCCCCAGCCACTATGAGCTACTGTCTATCGTTATGGACTTGCCTGTTTCAGGTATTTGCAAATAAAATATTCAAACATATGGTCTTTAATAACTGGCTTCTCTCACATTTGTACAGTTAAGCTAATGTCATTGTAGCTTGTAATGACAGCACCGTAGAACGTGTAGGAAAACTCAATCGCCTTACCCTCCGATTTGCTGACTGGAAAGTCCAAGGCCAAGAATGGAGTCACTACCAAGAGGATTCCTGGAGGCCCCAGTGTGAGCAAGCGCTGGTTAGCCAATGGGCAAATTGACCTCCCTCTCTCGCTCTTTCTCTCTCTTTCTCTCTACTTCCCTTTCTCGGCTTTACAGGACTACTTTTGTCATTGTCTACATGCACTAAAAGGCCTTTTGAGATATTACTTCGAGGTGTGTGAATGGTCGCAGTGCCCGATGTCTGAGTGTGGATAACTGTTGTACTTGCTGGTTCACTCTGCTGCTTAGTCGCAAAGACAAGGACCAATGTGTTCATGACCCGAAAGCACAATTTAGGCTGTATCTTTTAACAGAAATGTTTGAGATTAAGAATGTTTTGAATTTTAGGGCTGGAGAGTTGGCTCAGGGGTTAAGCTTCTGCCTTGAAGGTAGAAAGTCCTGAGTTCAGATCCTAGACCCCATAGATGCCAGCAGAAGCGGGGGCGGCCTGCGTTTCTGGTCCTGGTAGGGCGGAGCCTGTGAATCCCGAGGCAGAGTAAACAAGGAGGAGGTGGAGGCGGTCCATGGTGGTTCCCGAATTCGCCTGTGGTTCTGCACACACACACACATACACACACACACATGCACAATTGAATAAATAATTAAAAATTTTTTTTAAAAAAAGAATGTTTTGAATTTTAGATTTTTTTCAGAGTTTGAAATATTTGCATGTAGATAATAGACTATCTTGGAAAGGGAATGCAGTCTGAACAGGATACTCATTTAAATTTCATATGCACCTTATACATAGAGACTGAAAGTTATTTCAGTGTCTTTTGATTTTTAGACAAGATCTGCTATGTAACCCTAGTTACCCTTAAAATGGCCCAGCCTCCTGAATACTGGGTTTACAGGTGTGTGCCATTTAGGTGATTTTATACAGCATTTTTAGTGAACTCATTTTTTTTAAAAATCACAATCAACTACATAAAGCCAGATGTGAAAATTTCTCTCTGTGATATTACGTTAATTCTCAAATTCAGACTTTGAAGGTGTCAGATAAAGACTGTTCATTCCATCTTTCCGCATGTACTTTTCACAACAAATATCAATTAAATTCTAAGTCAAAATAACAATAATAATGATATTAGATTAGTACTTAGATTTAGGTTAGATTTCTCTGTAAGCACATGTATATATCTGAGAGAGAGAGAGAAAAGGAGGTCAATCCATTCATGCTTGTATAGAGGCTAGAGTTAGCCACTCCTAGAGGTTTGGTATCTTTCACTTCTTCTCTCCATCTTAGTTTTTGACGCCAGATTTCTCAGCCTCAGCTACATTAGCTTGCTAAGAAGCTCTAGGAATCCTGTTTCCCCACACCCCCAGAATTGGGGTTACAGGTACATTGTAAAGTAGAATCATGAAAAGCTATTTAAAAAGGAAAAGAAGTGCTCCCTTTGGCAGCACATATGCTAAAATTGGAATGATACAGAGAAGATTAGCATGGCCCCGTGCAAGGATGACATGCAAATTCGTGAAGCATTCCATAAAATTATATATATGGAAAAGAAGGCAAGCAAGTGTCTGGAGTTTAGTGTGCAGGCTGTTAGAGTGGAATCTTCTCTAGGTCTGTGATTCTTACACCCATCAAGTGAACTGGCATCCTACAAACATCCTGAGCCTTGATAAGCTCCTTTTCCCCTGCTGACATATCTCCTTTCCAGCCTCCCCCATTTATTTTGAGCTTTTAGAAGACTGGTTATCACTTATAAATAGAGAAGCATATATGCAGTTTGATACATTTTACAGATTGAACATATCTGTGTAACAAAGTACCCAACTCAAGTACCAGAGTCCCCTCACAAAAAAGCACAGCAGGATTCTTTTCTGTGTTTCATTCTCTCTAAATGGAATCATTGAGCATATGTCCTTTTGCATTTTTTGTTGTGATTGGGTGCTAGAGGGTGACCCCAGGGCAGTGTCCATGCTAAGTATACTTACTGAAAATGAGCTACATCCCAGCCTCTCTTTTGCACCTACTTTTTTTTGTTGGTGAGATCCATTCTTATACTAAGCAGGTCTGTTATTCTTGCTGCTAACTAATATTCCATTATAGAGATAACAATTTATTAAGTCATTTCTACTGATGATTATTTGGGTAATTGTGTAGTAGATTAGGAGCATCCTAATGAATATTTTTGGTACAACCTTCCAAGGAAGTGTATTTAAAGGACTGAATGACTGGACCATAGGACATGCATATGGTCAGCTTTAGTAGATTTTTGGAGTGCTTCAAACTGTTACACTAACATGTACTTCTATCAGCAAGGCAGCCTCATATCCTTGCCAACATTTGACATTTTCTTCCATTATTTCAGCAGTTCTGGAATGTGTAGGTTGTGACCATGGGTACATGTACATGTGGAGGCCATTCTCTGTGTATTTATAGTTGTAGAGCTGGAGAAATAACTTAGCAGGTTGAAAACCTGAGCTCCATTACTGGAAGTCCCACATAGTAAAGGGGAAAAACTGACCTCTGAAAATTGTCCTTTGACCTCCACCCATGTGACATGGTGTGCACATGCATACTCTCCTGCAAAAATAAATAAATAGATAAATAAATATTTAAAATAGCTCTAATATTTTTTCCATGTGATACATTGACTGTCAGCTTGTGGAAGCTGAAGAAAAATAAAAGATTTTAAAGACAGAAACAAATGACTTGATGTTCAAACGGATCAATTTACATGTTGATGACTGCATTTATTTCTTCTATATCAAAAAAGGCAAGGTTAATTTTTAGGCAGACGTGTCAATGTTGGGCATGTATGTGTAAGTGCATATGATGCTGTTGCTATTCAGATATGTCTATATACATATACAAATCACTTCATATACATAGTATTTCAAGTGCCTGCTACATACCTACCACTGAACTACCACATGGAAAACAGTGCCACACCCGTATTTTACTGTAGGTTTATTAACTATTCTGAAGATGGTGAACAAATAGTCAGACGTCCACCACTTGTTACAGCATAAAGAAGTATGAGTTTGGAAGAATGTCTCAGATTTGGTTAGTCTGAAAGCTAGTGATACAGTCCTATAACTCATTTTAACCTAATTTGACTCCCTGCACTCCAGCTGGCTGCCTTCTTCAGCAGCAGGATCCCTGGAGGACACACTCAGAGAGCAAAAGGTAAACTGATTGGTTTCTGCCATGCTTTTGCCAAATCCTTCCAACCCTGATGGTCCGGGTTTGAACCCACCAGCAATCTGGATGCTTCTTTGCCCAATTCATAATCTAAGCCAATTGGCCTTGGGCAGCCTCTCCCACCCCTAGGGCTTCCCTTCAGAGTTGGTCACAATTCAAGGTGTTTCCCAGGCAGTGCACATTTGCCCCAAAGCCAACAGCCTCCTGAGAAAGTCTCTCACCACCAAGTGCTGCTTCAGACAGAAACACAGAAGAGCTCACAGAGGGGGAAAACTAGGTACAATCTTCTTGTAGCTCCCACCAGAATTCCACCCTTTTTCTAACTACTCAAAGGGAGCTTAGAGGCAGAATAATTAACAGGGAGATTTCCATCAAAATCCAGGCCCAAGATGTTAAGCCAAGGTTGGCAGGAAAGATCTTCTGGGCGATATAAACTTCTTTTGGTTTTGCTATGAATTAGAAGTGAGAGGCTTTATTCTCTCTCTCTCTCTCTCTCTCTTTCTCTCTCTCTCTCTCTCTCTCTCTTCCTCTCTCTCTCTCTCTAAGGTTTCATTAAGGAGCTCAGGCTGGCCTCAAACTCAAGAGCTTCTTGCCTCAGTCTTCCCTATGCTGGGATTACAGATGTTTACGACCATGACTGGCAGTTTTAGGCTTCATTTGCCTACCAAAGGTTATTTTTTTTTAGGGCAAGAGAATGGGTAGACTTATCCAGAAGGTGTCAAGTTCAATTTTAGACATTTTTTCATGTTGTATTTTGCTCTTTTTAAATTTTTTCAGTGATGGGCTCTGAAATTCTCTACAGGGAGTCTGTTCCTTGCCAGGCATTCTCATGCAAACTGGTAATGACTACCTGGTGCATTCTTCAGTGAGCATCATGAAGGGCCTTGAATGAAGCACTTGATTAGACAAAGGCTTTAAGTGCCAAAGGCTTTCAGAGGTGCCCAGGGATGATTAATCTTCAGGGATGCACCCCATCTACAGCCCCTCCAAGAATTCCCATCATTAACAGAGGAAGCCGTGATACAGGTTTTAGTTAGTGCTGATAACATGCTCCTTGGTTTATTTATTGCTATTAAGGAAATAGTTGGTTACGGCAGTGCACACCTATAGTCCTAGTATTTGGCAGGTGGATCAGTAATTGAAAGCCAGCCTCGGCTACAAAAGACATTGCCTCACAAAAAGGAAAAAAAGAATACAAGGTTAACAAAAGCATGCATAATGTATGACTCTCTTTCCAATCATATTCTTATTTCTGATAGTTCCCAAAAGGCAGCTGTAAACATTGCGTTAGACAGTATTTATTTAGCAATAGCAGAAGAGACACAGGCGTTCCACTTGGAACGCCTTACGCAGCTTTAAATCTCCAGTGGCTTACAAATTTGGCAACAGCTGTATAAACAAAAGTGTAAAAATTTCCATTCTAAGTCACTGCAAAACAGATTGTAATATGCTTAAGTGGTTTTTTTTAAAAGATGGGGACATGTGTGAGCACCCATCTGGAACTAATTGGCATTCAAAGTAGTCTTTTGCTACTAGTAAACTTTTGTGGACGTCTGCTTCAACAGTGAACCAACTTTTTCCTTGCATAAACCCCAAGTCATTCAGACAATAAATCCAAGAAGGCTGCTACTTTTGAAAACTCATAGTTGTGTTCCTGAGTTTAGAAGGGGGCCTGAAACTCATTCACTAACTAAGGCTTTTTCCCTTTTGTGTTACATTTGTGCAGGGCAGAGCTTTGATTGGAGATTGGTCTATTTGTGCCGAAGTCCATTTAATTCTAGATCTTCATTAATATTCATGAGCTTGGAGTGAAACAGGCTTTTTTTTTTTTTTTAGTAGTGAAGGCTATGCCACCGGGTGATGTTCCAGCATCTTGTCAACCTTAAAATCAGTTCATTTTAGCATCTTACAATAGAGACTCCACAGTTGACCCCAAGTCAGCTCATTTCCCAGCAGCTAATAATAACAGGTGGCAGCCTGGGGCAGGCAGAGGGCTGTTTGTGACTTAATTAGCATCAGGTGATCGGTGTTGTGCAGAGAGGATGTGATTCACAGAAAGCTGCTTTCACCTGCTGCTATTTCTGGAGTAGGCAGCTAAACCCAGGCAGAGCCTGGCATGCAATCCACCCTGCTGGCGGCCGTGGACCTGTTTCCTAACTTTCTAACTTTCATTTTGTGGATTCTTGAATGAGAGAAAACACTAGTTTTCAACCTGGAAGCCGAATATCTTCGTGGACTGTCCCTTCACACTCTGGTAGCTAATAGCGATACATACAATTGTGCCTCCCTCCACTTCAGCTCCTGTCACCTGCCAGTCAGCTTTTCCTGCTTTTCTCCTGTTCATGTGATTGCTTCCAGTTTTGCCCCAAATGAGAGACAGGAGCTGAGACTGGGATAGTAGATTCCTCCTCCTCCACCACAGGCGCACACTGCATTTTAGGAATGTGACCAAGGTTCACACCCAACTCTCTGCTACTGTGCCACGAGGTTCATCCTCACGAGATATACCCTGTGTGTGCCAGGAATTAGGTATCTATGTAAAAGCCACCTGCATCCAGGGCAAACAACATCAGAAAGAGCTTTCCAGGGGCAAAGCAAGTCTAGAGGGGAGGAAAATAGAGAGGAGGTAAAATTGGAACACATTGTGCTAAATCCTGAGAAATGCAGTTCTACAAGAACTGGTAAATGAGGAAATGGGAAGTACAGGACACAGGAGTCCTGGAGTATTTCTTTGCTTTTCACACACTGAGGTACCACAGTCCCCAAGGACTCCAGAAGCAGGCAAGTGGATGGGACTTGGGAGGGAAGAGGCCTTGTGCTTGGAAGGGAGCAGCCTGCAAGAGGCAGTCATTGGACCCTGCTTCACACAGGCCTAAGATAGAATGATACCCGGCGCAGGCCTGCAGGGAAGGCATCCACCTGTGAGTCGGGGTGAGGTTACTGGTTCATAGGTCACCTGGAAAGAACCAGTGTTCCCGAAAGTGTTCTTTAGCAGCCAGCACTGACTGCAAATGAATGGACTAAGGATGTCAGGGGTTTCGTTTGCTTGGTTGGTTGGATTTGGTTTTGCATTTTTTTTTTAAGATGGAGTCTTGCTTTGTAGTATGGGTTGGCTTTGAACTTGTGATGATGCCTTTGCCTCTGCTTCCCAAGTGCAGGGCTTTTAGTCATGCCTCCCCACAACTGGCTATGAAGTAGTTTTACAGGAAGTATAGAAAGGCTGGCGAGATGACTCCGCGGGTAAAGACACTTGTGAACTGGTCATCTGAATTCAGTCCTTAGAGCTTATATGGTGGAAGGAGAGATCCAGCTTCTGAAAATTGTCCTCTAACTTCTGCATGTGCCTCTCTCTCTCTCTCTTGTAAATAAGTTAAAAATTAATTCATTGAAAACAAAATCAGACAAAGACAGAATACTTAAAGCTGAAGTTATGGAAACTGTCAGGACTAATACGGAAAGAGCACCATACTTTCTTGTTGGTGAGAAAAAAGGCCCAGAACAGCACACACCAAGTTCCCGTTTCCTTACAAATCTATAGGTGTAGGCAAAAAAAGCACGATGGCATTTTTCCTCAAGTTTTCTTTACAATTCTTCATTTCTGATTGTCTTTCCTATAATATGCACGTGTTGTCTTCATAATGACTTCCAAAAGATAATAATTAACAAAATTATCACAATAGTGTTTGACTCAGTTCCAGCTTAAATATTGAATCACATGATGCTAATGTGCATGGTAGTTCTGACAGAAGCATCAAAGTAGTTCCATAGGAATCCCTTATTCCTCATTCAACATTGTGGTGAGTCGAATCATGCCATTCCCAAATATACAGCAGACCCCCTTATCAGCAGATTCCCTTCTCTCAGCTTCACTTATCTAGAATCAGCCACCATCCTAAAACATGACATGGGGGGACTTTTAGTTTTAAATGTCACCACTTAATATGTGTAGTGTGATGACGTCTCCTGCCATCTGGGTCTGAACTGACCACGCCGTGCATCATTCCCGAATCCCCTCCAGCCATGCTGCATGCACTACCCCCCCCATAGGCCAATGGAAGGGGAAACCCAGTAACTGTTCCTACGGCCAGAATGGCTGTTGCAGTATAGAGATAAAAATAATGTTCACATAACTTTTGTTCTAGTACATTATTTTTAGTTGTTAATTTCTTGCTAAGATTAATGCACGAGTTGAACTTTATCACAAGTATTATAAGAATTAATATTGGGCTGGAGAGATGGCTATGGGTTTATGCCTCTGCCTCGAAAGCAGAAGGTCCTGAGTTCGGATCCCAGATCCCACCTAAAAACACCAGGCCAAAACAGCGGTGGCCTGCATACTTCTGGCCCTAGTGGGCGGAGCCTGGGAAATCCCAGAGTGAAGCAAAAAGGAAGTAGAAGCAATCCAGGATGATTCCTGGAGTCAAACTTGATCCTCCACAGACAGGGACATTTGGTGCACTCTGATACACACACACACACACACACATGCTCACGCACACACTTGAAATAATTTTCTTAAAAAATAATTTTCTTAAAAAAAATTAATATTGTATGTATAGGGTTTGGTGCTTTCCATGGTGTTAGCCAAGAACAGGGTTCTTGGGACATATCCTCCTACTGTATGTTGAAGTCCTGACCCTTGTTCCTATGAATGTCTCCTTATTTGGAATCAAATTCCACCTAACAGGAGGCCTTACTGGATCGAGATAGGCCCAATATCCAACAACTGCCTTTCTTGTAAGAAAATAGAGCTTTAAATACATGATGTGAAGGGGAGACTAGTGTGCAGAAGGTTCCTGTCATGTTAACATGCTTGCTACTTCCTTTCTCTTATCCTGTTCCAAACAACATGCCTTGTTAACCCTTTTTTACATAGAAGCCAAGCATCAGCCATTTTCTTTTCTTCAGGCTCTTCCCAAGTTTTTCCAGAACTCCTCCCCACACCCACTTATGAGGATGGGATAGTGTTGGCACAGGAGTTTCTGTAAATGTCCACCCAAGGACTAAACACTAGCCTTCTCTTCTGACAGCTTTCAGTAATGGTCTCTGCTTCTCATAACAGGTGGCTCTGGGGAGAGGAGCAGAGATGCATTTGGTGACTCTATTGAAAATATCCTTCAGAGAAATCTTTTCCTCTAAAACATTCTCAAGGTTAGCAGCAAATGATTTTAATTAATTCTCATAATCAGTTTTGTATAGTGTGTCAGAATTTTTCTTTAGATGTGTGGTCCCTCTCTTGGAAACCTCAGAGAGAGAGAGAGAGAGAGAAAGACAACAGCTGCTAAACCCATATGGAAGTTTCATGACATAAACTCCCAAGACGAAGCCTCCAGATTCATCACATTGAGCACCGGTATTCACCATATGATATTTGGGGAGAACATAAGCATTCAGTCCATAATGCAATACATTCCTGTTTTGCTCAGCTCTACTTTTCATACCTTTCTTCCCCATCATTCTCTTTAGCTCTCTTATGTGTGGCTTCTGCTAAGTGCATAACAAAACTGTCAATTCTGCACATTGTGCCTTTTTTCCCTTTAAATATTGATTTGTTTGTTGAGACTGGGCACTTATATTTCATGCTGGTTTCCAACTCACTCATCGAAGATGTGACTGAGGGTAGCCCTGATGTTGCCAAGTGCTATTATGCCCCATTTATACAGGGCTGGTAATCAAATTCAGGGCCTTGTGTATACTAGATAGCCACTCTACCAACTTGGCTACACACCTTCAGCTCCTCTGGGGATACCTAACAATACCTAAGAAGAAACTTAAGTGAGAATGAATTTATTTTGACTAGAAACAGTGGGATTCTGACAGTGTTTCTGGAACTTGCAGCATGTTATGTCTCTGGAGATCAGGAAGCAAAGGCCAGAACAAAGCAGGATGTAATCCATAGGCCTCAACCTTACAGGCCCCAACCTTGTGGACTACACTGCCCAAGGTTCTAAGATAGTTCCTTCACATCTAAAAACAGTGCCACCAAGTGTTCAAACATATAAGCCTATGGAGACTTTCACATTTAAACTAGCATATCCTACGTTTTTTCAGTTTGTTTGCAGAGTTGTATAGACATATCACAATACACTAGCAGAACATGCTCATCACATCTTGTGCCGGCTAGTTGTCATTCTACATTCTCTCCCTCCATACCCTGCCCACCACAACCACTAACCTGTATTCTGTCTCTCTGGGCTTCTTATGGACAATTCATCAAAGTTATATTGTGCAATATGTGCTCTTTTAGGTCTTGTTCCTTTCATTTAGGGTAATGTTTTCAAGGTTGAATCACACCACAGAATGCATCAGGACTTGTTGCTTTTGCAAAAGTCACCATTATATTTATTTATTTAATTAGTTAATTAATTAATTTATTTTCATGTATATGTATATGCATGTGTGCACATGTGTTTGCACGTGAGTTGGTGTGCATGCTTGCACACGAGTGAGTTTGCATCTGGAGACAGAATGTTGATATTGGGAATCATCATTGATTGCCCTTCTACCTTATCCTTTTGTAACGGTTACTCTTAACTATTGCTGTAAGAGAGCACCCAAAGTCAATCAACTTAATGGAGAAAGGGAGGTTTATTCAGCTTATGGTTCCAGAGGGAAGGTACAGTCTCTCGAAGCAGAGGCAGCATGGCTGGCTGGCCAAAGCTGGAGGAGGCTAAGTCACCGCAGACATCTTGGAAGCTGAGAGCTGCAGACTGCTTGCAG
Source organism: Typhlomys cinereus (assembly GCA_023101885.1). Lineage (NCBI taxonomy): Eukaryota > Metazoa > Chordata > Mammalia > Rodentia > Platacanthomyidae > Typhlomys > Typhlomys cinereus. The sequence goes on from JALPQD010000124.1 coordinate 3,690,819, forward strand.
CAAAGGCTGACTTCTCCTAGAGGTAGGGTGGGACTAATCCACAAGGCCCACCCCTTGAGACTGCCTTCCTCCAGCGAGGCTCCACCTCTCAAGGTGCCATGACCTTGCCAAACACATGAGACTGTGGGGGACACATTTCAAACCATGACACTCCACCCCTGGACCCCACAGGCTCATTGCCATCTCATTATATAAACCATACTCAGTCCAACTTTAAAAGTCTTCATAAACTACAATGGTAGTCCCAACAGTCCAAAAGTCCAAAGTCCAAAGCCTCCTGTAAAATCAAAATACAAGTTACATACTTCTAATATACAATGGCACAGAATAAACATTCCCATTCCAAAAGGAAGGAATGGGGGCATATCCAGGAAAGATTGGTCCATAACAAGACCAAAAACCAGCAGGACAAACTCCAAATCTTGTAGCTCCAAGTCCAACAGGTGAGCCTCTTGTTGAAATCATCTCAGTTCCAAAGGGCTTTGGTTCCACCCCTCCAATGCAGCTGCCCATAGAATACGTTGGTCTCTTGAGCTGATTCCTCCCAGGGTATATAGCTCTCCTTGGCAGGTGTCCCACATTGTGTCTGGAATCTCTAACATCTTTACTTCTCAATGGCAAACCAGGCTTTAATTCCACAGCACAAACTGCCTTTCTTGGGCCTCTAAACTGCAGGCTTCTTGCCTCAGGATGCCTGGATTCTGCCAATTTTTGAAATCTTGGAGGAGGACTCCGTGATCTCCTCCCTCTTGCATCACTGATGCCTCTAAAACCAGAACCATGTGGACGACTTTGCCAAGACTGGCCCCCTTGAATCACAGCTGATTTTGCTTCTCTTTGTGACCATCTCTTTCACTCCTAGGCAGTTGCTTGGTAAGAGAAACCAACTCTTGCTTTGGAACTCCACCCTTTAGTTCCAGTTTTCTGAAAGGATTTGCATTCTTATGAATGGGAGCTTTTCCTGAGGATCTTGCCCTCAAGCTAGGTCCTCTCCTATTATCCAAACAGAGAACAGGCTTTGATTTACAAATGGAGCTAATCTCTTCAACAGCCATTTTGTTCTCTGCGTCTTCCTGGTTTGACTCTAAGTTTGGCATTGTATTTTTCATCATTAGATTTTATAGTTTTTACTTCTTTCTGCCTGATTCTTTGCTCTTTTTCACAACTCTAAAGACAACTAAAATGTAGCCATATCACATTGTCAAGACTACATTGCTTTGAAATTTCCTCCACCAAGCACTCCAGCTTAACTTCAGGCAAGCTTTCAGGACGAGGGCAAAACTTCACTAAACTCTGGGCCAACACATGGCTCCATGTGTCACTCGTCCACTTGCAAACACAGTCTCTGTTCCCCTCTGGACCATCACAAGCTGAGCTTCCACTGCCTGCTTCTCTCACAGCATTGCTCTCCTCTGAGCACTCACAAGAAAGGCCCATTTGGCCCAACCGCCAAGACACAAAGACTTTCCCAGCACAAAGTCCCAAAATTCTCCGTATTTCTCCCAACAAACAGTTCCAAAGGCACACTAACCACATCACAGCATTGGCCATACTTCTGGGTACCAACTTCTCTCAGCTTCACAAACAACTTCACTTTATGGTACCAGCTGTTCTTATCTCACAGCAATATCCCACTATCTGGTACCAATTTCTGTAACAGTTACTCTTAACTATTGCTGTGAGAGAACACCCAAAATCAAGAAACTTAAGGGAGAAAGGGAGGTTTATTCAGCTTACAGTTCCAGAGGGAAGGTACAGTCTCTCAAAGCAGAGGCGCCATGGCCGGTTGGCCAAAGCTGGAGGAGGCTAAGTCACCGCAGACATCTTGGGAAGCTGAGAACTGCAGACTGCTTGCAGCAAGGGCAGACATCTCCTAGAGGTAGGGTGGGACTAATCCATTTCAAGGCCCACCCCTTGTGACTGCCTTCCTCCAGCGAGGCTCCACCTCTCAAGGTGCCATGACCTTGCCAAACACATGAGACTGTGGGGGACACATTTCAAACCATGACACCTTTTAAGACTGGGTCTCTTATTAAACCCAAAGCTTACTTGCAGAGCTAGTCTTGCCCTAGGTAGTCCCAGATTCCAACTTCTGAAGACTCAGTATTTTAAAGTGTACAACTGGGGGCTGGAGAGGTGGCTCAGGGGTTAAGCCTCCGCCTTGCAGGCGGAAGGTCCTGAGTTCGGATCCCAGATTCCTTGCAGGCGGAAGGTCCTGAGTTCGGATCCCAGATCCCACGTATAGACGCCAGGCGGAAGCGGGGGCAGCCTGCGCTTCTGGTCCTGGTAGGGCGGAGCCTGTGAATCCCGGGGCAGAAGGAGGTGGAGGCGGTCCATGGTGGTTCGCGAATTCGTCCATGGTTCTACACATACACAGACACACACACACACACATACACACGCACATGCACACAGTTGAATAAATAATAATAATAAAAAATTTAAAAAAAATAAATAAAAAAAATAAAGTGTACAACTGAATGCTTTTGAGTACTGTTATAGAGTTGTACACTTACCACTTTCTAACTCTGGAACATTTCCTTCACTCCAAGAGAAGCCCCATGCTTATCTACACTCTCTTTACTCTCTGTGCTCCTAGCTCTGGCAATCACTGATCAGTTTCAGCATCTATGAATTTGCCTAGTCTAAATATTTCTAATAATTATAACTGCAAAAACACTTTGCCTTTTGTGGCTGGCTTCACTCACTTGCCACATCAGGGTTCACCCAGCTGTGGCAAGTCCAATGCGTCATTCTTTTTTCATACTGTTGAATGTATACCTGGACAAGTGTAACATATTTTTTGTCCACTCATCAATGCTTAGATATGGGTGATTCTACTTTTCAATTCTTGTGAATCGTACTGGATAAAGCATCTGTCTTCAAGTTTTTGTCTGAACATATAGTTTTGGTTCTTTTAGGTATGATTATGTGTGGGAGTGGAATTGCTAGGTTATTTAGAAACTTAACATTTTGAGAACTTGCCAATCTGTATTCCAGAGTGGCTAAGTCATTCTATATTCCTACCTGTAATGTAGAATTCAAATTTCAATACACTTTGATGTATACTAATTGTTGCTTGTCCTTTTTTTTTTTCAGATATGGAGGTATACATGTGTAGGTGTTGGTAGGTTTAGGTGCATGTGGGTGTAAAAGAAGGCATTGTGTGTGTCTGTGGAGGCCTAAGGGTGTCTTTGGAAATCATCTTTCATTGCCCTACCTCCTTTTTTGCTTTGATCTGGGTTTTCCCAGACTTTGCCTTCCAGGGTTTCAGTCTGCTGCCATTTCTGCCCAGCATTTTCACTTGGGATCTGGGATCTGAACTCAGGTCCTTTTGTTTATGAGGCAAAGGCTTTAACCACTGAACCATCTCCCCAGCCTTCTTGTCTTTTGTCCTTTTTGTTTTTTTAATCTATCCTAATGGGAATGAAGTCGTATTTCATAGGGGTTTAGATTTTAGTTCCCTAATGATTAATGACACTGGTCTTCTTTCCCTGTATATTTTGGTATGAACATACCAAGTCTACTTATTCTTTGAAGCAAGATTCGGTCAAATTCTTGTACTACTAATTTTTTTGTGTCTTTTTGTTGAGTGGTAAGAGTTTTGCATGACAAATGATTTCCAAATATTTCCTGCCAACCTTTGGGTTATTATTCTCCATAATGTCCTTTCAAACACAAGAGTTTTTCATTTTCATTGTTCAACTTACTAAATCTTTTCTTGTATCACCCAAGTGTTTGATGCCATGTTTAAGAAACAAATTACCTAACCAGGTCATGAAGATTTATGTATTTATAAAACTAAGTGAATAAAACTCTATTGATTTATATTTTCCTCTAAGTATTCTGCAGTTTTCACCTCTTACATTTATATCTGTGATCAATTTTTGTGCAGTATGAACTAGTGGTCTAAGTTCATTCTTTTGGGTATATGTATTGAATGTATGTTCAAAAGACTTCCTTCCTGTCTTTGGATTCTCTTTGGATCAATTAGCCATAGATGTCACAGTGTACTTCTGGACTTGCAGAGGATAGGTGTGTCTGTTTTGGGGCAAGTTTCACACGGTCTACTGTAGTTTTGTAGAAAAGTTTGGAATCAGGAAGAATCATTTACTAACTTTTCTCTTCTTTTTAAAATCATTTCAACAGTTCTGGGTCCCATTTATTTCTATATAGATTTCAGGATCAGGATACATTTAATAATAAAGAATAATGTGTTACAATAAAAACCCTATAGCAAACTGGTGGCAGTAGCTTTATGGTAGACCTGAGCTCAGCATGCAAATGGCACTGGGTTCTATCTACACAAACAAACAAAAACAAAACAAAACAAAAAACTACCCCAGAGTCACAGCCAGAGCCTGGGTCCTCTGCATGGAGACTTCGCTATGAAATTTTATAATTTCTGCATTCCCGATGGGCAAACTTAGTGAACACAAGAAAGCAGAGTTGAAATAATGTGGGCCTTGAGATGGCATCAAAGTGGTGTTGGTGAAGCTGGTGTCAGCATAGGCCCTGGCTGGGTTACAGTAGTTCTCAATACCTGTGATGAGCAGCAGTCTGGGTAGGGAAGACCAGTACCTCTCTTGGAAGAGATAAGACCTGTCACTTTGCAAGGTAGTGAGAAAGACTTTGGAACCTGCTTCACAGGTCAGTGTGGATCTGCCTCTCAGCCAACATAATCTTCAAAGATTCCACCTTGCTTAGAAGTCATCAGCCGTGGCAGACACGTGGCTAGGCAGGGAAAGAAGAGATCCCCAGGGATTTGATCCTCATGGTCTTGACCAGGTGGCCCAGATTCATGACCAGGAGCTACTCATTGTCCTTGGCTTTGTCCTGTCTCCTCTGCTACCTCACCAAGTCCAGCTACAGTACTGCCTGTGGAGATCTGCTGAATTCCCAGGACACGTGCCAGTTGCCATTTAGTTTTTTCCAGATGGAGCTATTTATATCTTCTTCAAGCTTGAACCTTTTATCATGATAGAATATCCTCCTTAATCTTCAGCAACATTTGTTTTATGTTAAAAGTGTATTTGGCAGGGGATGTGGAGGACCCACAGCTCCAAGGCAGCAGTGAAGCCCTAGATTCCATCTTAATGTTTTAATTTCATTATGTGTTGCTGCAACAAACTGCCTGACCCAAGCACTTCAAGGAAAACGGGTTCGGTTTCAGTTGAGGTTACAGTCCATCATGGCAGGCAGGTGTCCACAGCAGGAGCTGAGAGAACTGGTCATGTCACATCCACAGCAAGAACAGGGAGCAACCATCAATGCATATGTGCCTACCTGCCAATCCTCATCTTCATATAATCTAAAACCACCTAGCTAGGGGACAGTCCTACCCATTACCAACTGGATCTTCCATATCACTAATTAAATGGAGACAATCACTCACAGGCATGCATGACCAGAGGCCAACCTTAATCTGTAGAAACTCTCGCATGTATATTTGGAGGCCTCTTTTTAAGTCAGGTTGATGATTAATACGAAGTGTGGCACCCAGCACCACAAGCAGAGTGTTTCTTTTCTGTTGTAGCAGCGTGGCCACCCCAGAACTATTATAATTGCTGCTGGCTATATTTTTCTACCCTTTACTTTCCAACTACTTGTGCTTTTTATTTGTGATGACAGTTTCTACTCTTTTGCTTAATCCACTCACTTGACATGCCATTGCTGTGTGTTGGATTTGTTGCACATTTTACTTTGTTTTGTGCATTTCATGACTAGTCTGCTCTTTTTTCTCTTTCATTAATTTATTGCCTTAAGTTGATCATTTTAATTTCTTTTTCTTTTTTCTCATCTTCTCCCTCCCTCCTGCCTTTCCTGTCTCCCTCCCTCCTTCTCTCCCTCCTTCCCTCTCTCCTTCCTTCCCTCTCTCTCTCCTTTCCTCCCTCCCTTCCTCTCTCTTCCTCCCTCTCTCCCTCTCTTCCTCCCTCTCTCCCTGTTTTCCTCCCTCTCTCCCTCCCTCCTTTCCTCCCTCTCTCCCTCCTTCCTTACCTCCCTCCCTCCTCGTCTACTTCCCTCCTTCCTTCCCTATCTCCCTCCCTCCCTCCCTTCCTTCCTTTTTCTGAAACAGAGTCTTACTGTGTAGCTATGTAGTTAGGTTAGTTTTAAGTTCAAGATCCTTCTGTCCTAACCTCACAGGTACTGGGATTATAGCCAAGGTTCACTATGACAGGTATGTTTCTCATCCTCTGTCTCTGTCTCCCCTCAGTATGTGTTCATAGGGGCAGTGCAATATGTGTAAGTGCAGATTGTGGAGGGGTGTACATATGTATGTATATGTATAGGCACAGGTGTGTCTATGGGTGTGGCGTACATAATGTGCAGGTACAGCTATGAATGTGAGTGTATGCAGAGGCCACAAGACAGCCAGATGTGAGACACCATCAACCTTTTTTTTGAGACAAAATCTGTCACAGACCTAAATTTCACCAAGTAGACTAGACTAGCTGGCGAGTGAACCCCAAGGATCTTTGCCTCCTCAGCTCTGGGACTATAAGTGTATGTAACTATGCTCTGAGTTTTTTTTTAAATGTACATTCTGGGAATTGAAATGAGTTCCTCAAGGTATATAGCAAACACATTACTAATAAAGCTTTCTCCCCAGACTACCATTTTATTTTCCTTAGTGATTTTTTTCACTTTTTGGAGGGGTGCCTAACATCTTAATGGCCCTTTTAGGGTTTACAACACAGTGCATCAGAATCAAATTCAGAGGTATACTTATTTAGAAACTTTACCTCTCATTACTCTTTTCCCACCTGTTTTGGGGGTATAATTATATTATATATACATATACACATTAAAGTATATGTGTCACAAAACCAATAATATATTATTACAACTATTACTTTTTATAACCCTTTTCAAGAAGTCAAGGAAAGAAATTAGAGGGCTACAAAAATGGCTCAGAGATTGAAGGGCTTGTTCCTCAAACAAAAGGTCAGGGGTTCAGATTCTTTGATTCCACATAAAAATGCTGGGTAGGTATGGCAACCTGCTTGTAATTTCTGCCCTGGAAGGCAGAGCCTGGGATCCCCAGAGCAAACTGGCCAGAGTAGCCTTAAAGCTCAACTGCATCCTCTTACTCTCCTTTTCCTCGTCTTCCTCCTCCTTCTTTCTCCACATCCTCCTCATCCTCCTTCAATGACCTTGCTGAGCACGGGATTCCTGGTTGACAACTTCAACTTTCAGCATTTGAATATATTGTCCCACTGCTTCTTGATCTCCTATTTGTGAAAGAAAGTCAGCTGTTAATCTCGTTGGGTTGTATTTCCTTGTTCATGGTTCATCATTCTTCTGCTGTTTTAAGATGCTCTTTTTTTATCTGCCTCTTGGAATTTGACTGTGGATTGTCTGAGTGTAGCTCTCTGTGTTGATACAATAATCAATTGTATCTGTTGGTTATATACATTAGTGCTTTTCATACAATTTGGGGATTTTCATTTTATTGCTTCAAATAGTTATTGGATGTAATCAACATAGCAAGCTTTAGATTGCTATCTTCTAAATCTTTCTAGTCCTGTTTGTAATTCTGGCTCTTGGCTGGCACTTGGGGACTTGGCTTTCAATGTTTTCAGTCAACAGTTAAGTGATAGCAGTTGTTCCCTGGAGTATTATACAAATAATATAATCTACACTGGATACCTGCTTTCTTCCTAAGAGTGGGAAATTTTGGTAGGTATTAGCCAGAATGGCTGTGTCACCAGTCCTCAAAGTTCTAAGTACCAAGTCTCCAGTGGGCTTCCTGGGAAGACACAGTACCCACATGTTCCTGTGAAAGTGTTTGTACTCCGTTGTTGCCGAATCCCCACTGGGCCAGCCGAGGGGAAATCTGCAGGGGCCTTGGGGCTCGAGGCAAGAGGGTGAGCAGTGCGGAGTCACTACACAGACTCTGGGAGTCAGGTGAAGTGAGCATAAGATGAGCTGCCGGAGACTTGTTTATTTAAGGAAGTACTTGAGCTTATATAGGGTCAGGGGTCCAATCAGGTGTTGCCACCTCTCCACTCCAGGGACAGGGGAACAGCCACTAATCATTTAGCTATTTACTAGGTGTCCGTTGCAGAGGCAAGTTAGATGGCTGCTTCCCATTGGTTGTTCATCCCTCTGCCTGCATGGTTCCTCTATTGGGACATGTCCAGGGCTTGTCCGTACTTGTTCAGGCTTGTCTGTAGCTGGACCTCCTGGATTCGAGAGCCCAGGCTAGGGCCTCCCTGAATCAATAGTGCCACATTTTCACCCTTTTATTTATTTATAAATTTTTTCAGTGGGGACCATGATAGACGGGGTGACCCTGAGCCTCTTCAGCTGCGCAGAATATAGGTGACTGTGTCTGTCTTTTGGACACCACCCTCATATGGAGCCTTACCCATTATTGACTACCAGTCATGAGACCATTGCAGAGAAGGAATCGTGGTCCCAAAGGGGAACTCGAGTATGTGGCAGAGAAAAGGAGGTTTTTGTCAGAGCAGGAGCAGGTGGAGGGGCTGTAGGCAGCACAGGTGCAGAAATGATCCAGAAGAGCTGGTGAGACATACATTAGAACCTAATAATTGTAAATTATTAAGGCATAGCTTCATTGGCTTCTAACAGGCCCTTGGTGGCCTTTAGGAATGTCCACGCCTGAATGGATGACCTAAGGACCTGTAAAGCAAGCTCGTGTTGTAAACGCAGAGTCCTTACAGCTTGCCATATTCATCTAAGTAAGACAAATATCACCAAAAGGGCAACTCAGAAAATTAACCAAGTCACCAAATTTACGGGTGAAAAGAAGACAGATATCCTGTCCAATAATTGTTTGCCGAAGAACACAGCAGTTATAACATGAGCTTTAGTCTCCTAAGTGTTTTGGTTTCACCTTGATCCTACCTAGCAGTCAGCTGCAGTGCCTTCTGATGGGGCAGTAAGTTACTCATTATGGAGAAGAAAGGTTCTCTAATGGACCAGAGGTGACTAGGGGGTGAACGGACAAGGCAAAAAGGTGCAGAAAATGAAAAGCAATGACTAGAATCAAGGTGAAAGTGAAAACAAATCCTAAAAGGGTAACCAACGTTCAAGGGAAGACCTAGTGCTAGACATAGCTCTGGACATAGTGCTGGACATAGTGTTTTGGATCCAAGCGTCCTGTGCTTAGTGGGGGACTTCCAGGGTTCATTACTCCCCTAGCCATATGCCCACACGATGTCTCCGAGTCAGGCTGATTCAATGTAATCAAACCTGGGCTCTGAGTTCTGAGGGGATCAGTCTCTCATGTGAACTTGCCTGGATGAGCCTTGGTTTAGAGGGGCTCGTTGATTGTCAGGAAATTGAACCAGTGATTGCGTTCTTAACCTTAAGAAGGGCTCATTGATCGGGAAATCAAATGGGTGATTGCGTTCCTAACCTTAAGACGGGCTCATTGATTGTGGGAAATCGAACAAGCAATTGCATTCCTAACTTTAAAAGGGGCTCCCTGATCATCAGAAAATCCAATGAGTGATTGTGTTCCTAACCTTCTGAGAACAACAATGGACAAACAAGAAAAGGGGAGGAGGACAGGGCCACCTGCTCACCTTCAGGCACCATAAGCACATGGAACACAAACTCAGAGGAAGGGGCTAAACTCACCGAACTTACTAGAGACAGTGTCTCGTCTACATCAAAGGCGGTCCCTGTCCGGGTGCCAGTTGTTGCTGAATCCCCACCAGGCCAGCCAGGGGAAGGAGGGGGAAATTGGCAGGGACCTCCAAGCTCAAGGCAAGGGGATGAGCAGCGGCACGGAATCACCACACAGACTCTGGGAGTCAGGTGAGAAGCGAGCAGAGGATGAGCTGCCACAGACTCATTTTTTTAAGGAAGTACTTGAGCTTATATAGGGTCAGGGGTCCAATCAGGTGTTGCCGCCTCTCTACCAGGATGGGGCAGCCACTAATCATTTAGCTATTTACTAGGTGTCCGTTGCAGAGGCAGGTTAGATGGCTGCTTCCCGTTGGTTGTTCGTCCCTCCACCTTGCATGGTTCCTCTACTGGGACACATTTGGGGCTTGTCCATACTTGTTCAGGCTTTCCATAGTCGGACCTCCTGGATTCGGAAGCCTCCCTGAATCAATAGCGCCACACTCCGTGATTCCTCATGGGAGGGAAAGAACCATCTGTACACAGATGCCTCCAACTCTGCCTGTGTCTTGTGCCTTTGCTGATCCAAGTGAATATGGTCTGCTCTACCTTTTAGCTCTGACTCTAGTATTATTGCTGGGGAATTTAGAAACCTCTCTTTGAACTCTTAGTCCTAGTTAACAAAGAAATTACAAATGAACCAAGAAGAAGCTTGAGGATCATTTTGAACAATGGGGAAGATAAGCTATAAATCCTGGCCGCAGCTAGGAAGTTCAAGATAGAAAAAGGAAGAGAAAGTCATGCATTTCGGGTCAGGCATGAGGTCAGCAAGCAGAGAGCCTTTTGAGTTTTGAACTCAAAAAAAAAAAAAAACAGGCATCATGGTGGAAGCTCTGTAAATATCTGTGTCTGTTTACAAAATATCATTAAAGAGATAAATATTCCTCCCATCTCTTTAGCATGTCTTCAGGGGGTGGACTCCTGTCCAGGTGACGCACAGTCCAGCTGGATAAGATCATAATAGGTGTGTTCTAATCTTTGGAGCTGATCAATCAGAATGTGATTACTCTGGGCCAGAGGTAGAATTCAGATTTCATTGCAGTCTTCCCAAGAAAATGGGAAGTGGGAGCTCATTCTCAATCACCTTCAAACTGGATAATCCCTACCCTAACAGTGTCATGGAGCTACCAGCCCTGTTTTTATTGATTGACACTGAAATCTTCACTTTTTTCTTTTTCCAATAACTTTAGGCACGGTATAGTTCCCTTACAAAGTCTTTATCTTGAAGGTCTCTTTCTCAATTTCTGTTTGCTAATTTCTTTTAGGGAAACCCAAACATTTTTTTTCAGGACAGGATCTTACTCTGTATCGTAGACTGTCATCAAACTTTCCTGAACTCCTCAGCACCTAAGCACTGTGCATACATCATTTTTCCTCTACAGATCGATACATCCCTTCTACAAAATGTATGTCCCGTGGGTTGGATGGCAGCCCGGGTATTTCCAACAGACTTGTCACACATGATCAGGAGCTTCTGCTAGGAATAGGGAGGGAGTCTTGGCCATATTCAGCTAGACTAGAACTTTTGCAACACTGAGCTGGTAAGACATGGAAGATGACCCTACTTGGGTAAAACCAGTTTCTATCTTGGAAAGAAAAGGAGAAGACAGCATTTTTGGCTTGGTTTTAAAACTTCTACAAGATTTGGGTATGGGTGAGACAGTGTAATAGGGACTTAAACAATGTGCCCAAGGCCTCTCATTCTGGGGAGAGACAGATGAAAACACTGATGTAGCTTGCTTGCCAGGAGGAGATTCCAGTTTGTTCACACAGTTAATCTCTCAGATAAATCAATATGCATATTTCCTGGCCTTTATTTCTTTTTTTTTTTTCATTAGTATTGCAGTACTGCTAGAGGATCTAAGAACTTCTTTCTCCTTAGTTCTGACCAAATTATTAATAAATTCATTTCTCTCTCAATTTCTGTTTTCCACTTTCTTTTAGAATACAAAGAAATTGAGGAGTTGAGTTTATGGACATAAGGTTTTAAAATTTTTTTTAAGGACAGGATCTTGTTCTGTAGCTTAGACTGGCCTCAAGCTTTCTGTCTTTCTGTCTCTGTCTCTTCCTCTGCCTTTCAAGGACTTAGCTTGCAGGTATCATCACCAGGTGCTGGCACTCCTGACCTCTAATGTGTGATTCAGTGACATTTTTCTTAGCCTTATGTTTCATGCGCTTTTGAATTTTTGGTTTGCAAATTTATTTGAAATAAATTAGTACTTGGCTGCGTGTGTGTGTGTGTGTGTGTATGTGTGTGTGTGTGTGTTTTGTAGAGGTGGTTTTTCATCTGTCTTAGTGTGTAGTTATTTCTGTCTAGAAACATTAAATTTCCTCCACTGGCCATGTGAGCATACGACTGAGAACTAGCTATGAGGATATTACAGGATGGTAGGGTCAGAACCTGTCTTGGCAGTCAGCTATGTACCTTCAATAAGCCCTAAAGAGACAGAGCATAGCAAAAAGTAGAAAAAGAAAATTCGTTCCTCATGGCCACATTAGAAAGAGGAATAAGGGGCTGGAGAGGTGGCTCAGGGGTTAAGCCTCCGCTGCAGGCGGAAGGTCCTGAGTTCGGTTTCCAGATCCCAAGTATAGACGCCAGGCGGAAGCCGGGGCGGCCTGCGCTTCTGGTCCTGGTAGGGCGGAGCCTGTGAATCCCGGGGCAGGAGGTGGAGGCGGCCATGGTGGTTCGCGAATTCGTCCGTGGTTACACACAGACACACACACACAGACACACACGCGCGCGCGCACATACACACGCACATGCGCACAGTTGAATAAATAATAATAATAATAAAAAAAAACTTAAAAAAAAAAGAAAGAGGAATAAAGAGATCCAGTGACATTCCCAAAATCCACCTTGGAATCCTAACATGAGGTCTAAGTTTAAATAGAGAGCAAGAGTTCTGCACAGCCAAGCAACCAGATCAAGGTGTGGTCCTGCCTGTCATCAGTTTCCCACAGGGCAGTCAGTCAAGTCATCAGACTATGAAATATCCTTCTGGAAGCAAAGCTCCCACCCCGGAGGGACCCAGTTTCTTATCTCAGTAGTCTGATAGCTCAAGGAACGGGTACCCCTGCCCCTTTAGAATATCGTCATTCTTGTTTTGGAAGGCACACTGAGAAAAGTGGGCTGCTTTTGGAAAAGAGACAGAATAAGAGAGCCATGCCAGAATTGACCAAAGGTGGGACAGTAGAATGAGGAAGAAAGAAGATGATTAGAAGTATGGCTGCCTGAGCCTTTGGAGAGATGTGGCATGCACAGAATCTTCTGTAGTGCTCTTTCTGTTGCATCCATCAATTAGAATGGCAGTTATCAAAACTTTATTCGTGTTGGCCAATTTACTAAGGAATTACCTAAGATAAAATGTATTAACCTTTTATCAAATAAATAAGGTTTTAATTTTATTATAGATGGATGGATAGATAGACAGACAGATAGACAGGTAGATAGATAAACAGATGAATATCTTCATTCCTGCCAGCATTTTGGCCCTATGCTCTATTGAGAGATGGATGTGTTGCTCTCTGAACCAGTGGCTCCAGGCCATTCCACAACTCTCCACCACTTCAGACACGGGCACAGTAGAGATCAGCTTCAGTTCTTTCCCATAGGCCTCTTCCATACAGAAGAGAAGATTCCGTGGGTGGAATATTGGAGCCACACTGCCTGTACGACATACACGAGTGATGTTTCAAAGCTTAGTTTTCTTTGTGATCAGGTGTGTTTCACTTTGTGTCTGAGACTCATGGTATTGATATTTGCTCCATATGGTATCTTGTCCTTTTCACTTGCCATCTCTCTCTGTACAATCGGATTCACATACTCCCAAGGCTGCTGAGTTTCACATTCCTCCCAAAATAGCATCTATATCAAAGGTTAACTCAGAACAAACCAGTGGTAGTATGTACATGCTGAAATATTCACAATGTATATAAACAGATTTCTTTCTAAAGTAATAAGATACAAATGTGCCCTTATCATATAGAACGCTAAGCTGTATGGTGATGAATTATGAACAACTTGCAGGCATACTGCAACACCTGTCAATCCTGTTTTGCTTTCTTTTTGTTGTTATTGTCATTGCTGTTGTTTGGGTAAAATGTTTCAGGCAGCCCAGACTGGTCTGGGACTCCCCATGTAATAAGAGATGACCTTGAATTCATGTTTTTCCTGTTTTCACTTCCTGAATTACTGGGATCACTGTGGTACTCTATCATTCAAGGTTTTATTCAGTAATGGACACTGGCCCAGGGCTCTTGCATTCTCAGCTGGGACTCTTCCAACATCCCCAACCCTCTCTTTCCTTTTCAAATTGTGCATGCATGGGCTGGAGAGGTGGCTCAGGGATTAAGCCTCTGTCTTGCAGGCAGAAGGTCCTGAGTTCGGATCCTAGACCCCACGTATAGACACAGGGCAGAAGTGGGGGTGGCCTGCGTTTTTGGTCCTGGTAGGGGGGAGCCTGTGAATTCTGGGGCAGAGTAAACGAGGAGGTGGAGGTGGTCCATGGTGGTTCCCGAATTCGTCCGTGGTTCTATACACACACACACACACACACACACACACACACACACACACACACACGCATAACTGAATAAATAATAATAAAAAATTGTGCATGCAGTTCCCCTAACCTTCTTAAGCCCTCCTTAAGCCTCAGATGGCTTAAGGGAACCAGGGGTTTATTTTCTTACTGATTGTCGGGTTACAATCTGTAGTCCAGCTTGACAGGAGAGCATGCACCAACACCAGGGCTGAGAGAACTGGCCGCACCATCTCTACATAATGGCTGAGAGATGGACAATCCTTACTTGCCAGACTAGTATGTCTGGCCAAGTGTACACAAGGATGTCGACTTCCTCAACCAGCTCTCAGTATTTTATTCCAGGGCCTAATCCCACTCATCATGGGCTGGGCCTTCCCCATCAGCTAGACAATCTCCTGCAGGTTTGCTCTGGGCTTAACCACTAATTCTCTACAAATGTGCCCAGAGCTCAAATGCTCAACTGTCAAGTAGACACCTGTGCCCAACTATGACAATCACTTTTGAACTAATATTATCTCTATCTGTCACTTGGACTGAAAGCCAAGGGCACCAACTGCTTCCACTCTATCTTTTGGGTTTGCGTATGTATTTACTCTGTTTTTTAGCTCCACCACATGTCTACATTGTTTTGGTTTGAAAAGAAAAAGTATAATCAGAGTAGAATCTAATTATTCCAGCTGACCTAGACTCCCTGGCCCACCTTAAAACTGGGTTTGAACATGCCAGATTTTTAGTCTGTAATGTGTTTGTAACAGTTTGTAATAGCTTTATGCATAGAATGTGGGGGATCAACAAATCACAGGAGTCAGGAGTAAAAGAAATAGGAGCACATTTTGAACAAAGTGGTGGCAAAAACTTGTGGTTACATTCCCAACAGGCAAGAGCATGGTCTAAGTTGGGTTCTCTGCAGAATAGCAAAATTCTAAGTCAGAACTAGATAAGGTGGGTCAGAAGGCAAAGTCACCACAAATTTTGGGTAAGGATCTTAAAGTTAGCTTGCATTTACAATTCTAGACTGTGGAAGCACCTCATTTTTTGAAGTGGAATCAGCATTCTCGTGAGCCAAACAGAGGAGGTTGGCTTTGTAGACAGGAAAGGACTAAGGCAAACAAACCTAAAACAGAAGTCCATTTGATTCTTTCATGAGTCTTTCCTTTTGAAAGTTCTTATGCTGATTAGAACAAACTTGTTAGGAATTGGGAACTATGTCTATGTCTCTGATCCTCTCAGAAGGCTAGTTAAATAATAGAGTTTGTGTTCTTGGTGTTAACGACAATATGATTACTGTCTGTTGGGCCTGTTGCAGGCACTTAGTCCCAGACAAAGGCCTCCTGTACATTTTGTTTGACAGATGATAAAGGTTGGTTCCTAAAGCAGGCAGCAGAGGGAGGAGTAGGGAAGACCGAGAGTAGCACTTCATTCTGTATTGATCTGACTCCCTGAGACCTTGCTGTTTACAGTATAGAGGGTCTATATGGCAGGCTGCTTATAGGAAACCACGTCAGAAGCCACCATCCTTAAAATAAGATAATCTCAGAAACTCAACAGCTACTAATGAGATGCAGTCACCAAGTTTAAGTGTATTAAGTGGGACCATTTATGCCCCATCCTAAAGATCAGAATGTTTTCTATAAAAATTGTTTATTAATTAATATGCAAAACCTGTAATAAGCAAGGTGTCTGTGTTGGGTTTAAACCTTTGAAGGAGACAACTGGTGGCCTGGTACTCAATAGATTTTGCTATGAGGTTAATGAATTACCAAGTTGGTCTTGAAGTCGTCTATTTTCTTTGTTCTACCTCTGGCATGGAATGCTTTATGTTGTATATCACAACATAAAACACGCTCTATCTAATTTTCATGAATAAAACATTCGTTTCAGATGACAACAATACTTGCCTAATAACTGAAAAAATTATGCCTTAGGAAGAGGAAAAATCAATGTTCTTAAAGGGAAATTTCTCACGATAATTTATAAGAATGTATGTTTAAGAAGTTTAAAAAATAGTCAACATTTGAAAAGACTACAAAACTGCTAACTTCTTTGAGTTTTTTTTGGGGGGGGGCAGGTAAAATAGATTGTTGCTAATATCAACCTGCTGACTGATCCCGTAGATTCAGGTTGTAAGTGTGAATGTTTAAGTGCCTTGGACAAACGTGTATTTAACTTATGTAAAACACGAGTATTAAAAGAAATGCTTATTTTTATAATATTTAAGAAATGAGGGCTGAAGAGATAGCACAGGGGTTAAGACTCTGTCTCGCAAGCAAAAGTTCTGAGCTGGGATCCCAAGTCCCACTAGGCGGAAACTTCTGTGTCCTTCACTTCCGGTCCTGGTGGGTGAAGCCTGGGAAATCCAGAGCCTAGCGAAAAGGAGGCAGAAGCAATCCAGGATGATTCCCCAAATCACCCTCCACACACACACATTTAAAATAAATAAAATATTTTTTAAAAAGAACTGATGGGGGCTGGAGAAGTGGCTCAGGGGTTAAGCCTCTGCCTTGCAGGCGGAAGGTCCTGAGTTCGGATCCCAGATCCCATGTATAGATGCCTGGTGGAAGCGGGGGCAGCCTGCGTTTCTGGTCCTGGTAGGGCGGAGTCTGTGAATCCCGGGGCAGAGTAAACAAGGAGGAGGTGGAGGCGGTCCATGGTGGTTCCCGAATTCGCCCGTGGTTCTACATACATACACACACACACACACACACACACACACAATTGAATAAATAAAAAAAAATTAAAAAAAAATAAATAAAAATAAAAATAAAAATAACTGAAAAATGCTTTCTGAAAATAAATTTTTGCTTGTTTCTATCACAAAATAACTTTTGTGATCAAACTGGAGTTATGTCAAATGTTTTTCTAACCAGTTACATGACTGTCAATTCCAAATTACTGAAAGAATGAATTGGAGACAAAGACTTTGCCTTGGCATTAAGCTGAACCTTTGGAAGATCCCCTTAAACGTCAGCTGCCTAGGAATTTAGGAAAGTCATGTTTGCATAGGATTATCTCTTAATTGAGATCTGAATTATTTTGTAAGCTACCAGTCGGTATTAGTCCCATTTTGTCAAGCTGCTTCTGAAATGCCATTAGATGTGAGGTAAAGCATCTGAGATTGTCAACAGGACTGTATAGTCATCCGCCTCCTCAGGACTCTCACTGCCTGACGGACAGTGCCTGTGACATGTGTGCCCTTCCCGACGGGCAGCACGATGGTGCCCAGCATCATCTGCTAGACATACAAACCGAGGCTATATTTTTAAAAATCTCATAAATAAATAGAATCAATCATCACATGTTATGAAGCTCCATATTCACCAACTACTACATTGAAAGCATTTATTCTTTACCTTATTGCTGACACCAAATATGCAAAGTTCTCACTGGATAGGTACGTGCCTGTATTTCCAGCATTCATGAAGCAGAGGCAGGAGAACAGCTTGAACTTATTTAAAAAATAAAAAGCAAAAGGGAACTATTCCACATCCTATTTTTAAATAAGCCTAAGTGGCCAGCAGGATGACTCTGGTTAAAGATGTCCACACATGTAACTAGCAACCTGCATTTAATCCCTGGGGCCTGCATGGTAGAAGGAGAGAGCTGATTTCCACAAGTGTCCTCTGAACTCCACACATGCACCATTTTATATAAATACCTGTGTTTTCTCTCTCTCTCTCTCTTTCTGTCAGTCCCCCTTCCTCCTCTCTCTTTCTCCCTGCCTCTCTTCTTCTCCCTCTTTCCTTCTCTCTCTCAAATAAACAAGTGAAGTATTTTAAATAAACATGCCAATGAGTTTTAAAGCCAGATGAAACATTTTCAGGAAAGAAAAAAATGCCATATTGATTCAAAAAGAGGAAGAAACTACAAAAAGAATGGGAATCAAAGAAGACATTGAAAACATACATAGTCAACAGGCTGCTTCTAAAAAAAATTCCAGTGATTTCGCAAGCACATTCTATCACATCTTCAGAGACAAAGAAATGCCCTTATAAAGAAGAAAAGGTAGGTAGATAGGTGGGTAGAATTTAAAACACCTTATAAAATGTCACCAAATCAATTTCACTCACATAATAAAAGAATAGTTCTCTTTCAGAACAAGAAGAGTTTTATTGTTAAAGAAGGCGTGGCTCAACACTAAAACGTGTTAATGGAATTCACCTCACTGTTGAATGCAGGAGGAAATTCTTATGCTTCAATCTAACAGAATTCAAATTTGTAAAGAGTCTATCAAAGAAATTTTTATGCCTATATAAGTGTAGACAAGATAGTTTAACAGGCCCCATATGTTAATCACATAGCTTGAACAGTTATCAATATTTGCTGCTTTTTTTGAAGAAAAAAAAAAAAAAAGAAAGAAAGAAAATCCAGGGCCCCACATCAGTGCACTGCCGGGCTAGTCCCAGTCTTGGCATTAGCTGCTTTCTAGCATTCATGTTCTTGAACAGTTCTGACTCTTTCTCTGGCTCTGTATTCATCCACGGCTCAGTGGGATATGGTACACATCACCACTAAACACTGTGGCTTAGTAATTGGATAAAAGCCATGCTGACTAATTTGGAATTTGGGGGAAGGATTAGTGATAGGGTTGTTTGCTAGTTTTTATAGAAACAACATGTATTTCTGTGCATTTATTTATTTAAGAGCTTTAAGTGAGTTAAAATGTCAACATTTCTGGGCCTTCTGTAAGAATTCTAGGAAGCTGTATAAGACCTATTGACACCGAGAAAAATGGATGCATCTTGTAAGCCAATCAAATCTCTGCAGAGATGACAGAGACACAAGGAACCATCTAATATTTTGCAGAGATGGACTGAGATGCAAGAGTCAACCAAAGATAGACTGAGTCCTGAAGAGCCAAACAAAATTCTGCAGAGATGGATTAAGACCAAAACACTAGGGAAGGAAAAAAGTATGAGAGTTTACATATTAGAAAAATGCTTGCAACTAACCCTAGAGAAGTACCAATGAATGTCATTACCAGACATCATTTAATATAGAAACTAGCTTCAAGAATATGTTACAACAGTATGTAGTGCAGTGAATTTGAGGACAGTCTCAGGAGCACATCTCTTAATATCTCCTTTCTTCAGATAGATGTTCAATTTAAAATGGTATCTTACACAATTCATCCTTTCAGCAACCATCAAAAAGAAATAAGTCCATTAACAGGGGAGCAGATAAACAAATCATGCTAATTCCATGCGATGGAAGGTGCCCAGAAGGGAAAAGGAATGAATTACTAAGATACAGTGACCTCAAAAAAGCAGACAAAAAGAGTTGGTGTTAAACAGTTCCATTCATATAAAATTCAAGAAAGCAAAAGTCAGTGCCATACAGTTTATTAAATACCCAAATCTCAAGGAAGCAGGTTTTTTTTTTAAGTGTATAAAAACAAACTTTTTCTAGATTAGGCATCTGACTGATGAAGGCTGTGTTTAGTTTTGAGCCACCATAACATATTTTCTACGGATATGTTCATGATATAAAGATTCTTCAAGGTACTACAATGAAATTAGTGTGGATCAACAAATAGAATATGTTAATTGGTGGCCACATATACAATTCAGTGATTGAGTGTAGATTTAGCATATACAAGGCCCTATTTAGTGTTGTACACAGTGCACATATATACACGTGTATAATAAAAAGACAGAGTTGTCTCACTTATGTAGGTAGAAGCTTGCTTAACTTGCAAAGTTACCTTCTTCCATTAGCTCTATACATACGTATAGAGAAACATTCCTGTGTTCTCATTAAAGAAAATCCCAAAGAAGACAATGGTTCCTAAACTTCAGCATATACTGAATTCTTTGGTCAGTGAAATAAGACCAAAGTGAGGACAAATGTTCATACCTTTGAAAGAAAGGGAGCAAAGAAACAAGTGTGCTTAGGTAATAAGCACATCACCAGAAAAACTTCTAACACCCTGAGATGGATACAGTATTCCTAGTCTTCTCAAACTCCAAAGTAACTACTCAGAAAATGCAGGCAGGGGCAAGTTGATTAAAAACATATAAGACCCGTTTGAAGAAAACTTTTAAATCATATATAAAAGAAGTTTATGAGTTGATATTTGATATACTAATTGAGAAGACTCACTGCTGCATATACTAAAATCCTTGAAATACTTGAACATTACCTGTCACCATCCTTATTTCTTCTAGGATGCACTTAAGAATTTTTAAAAATTTTTTAAACTTTATTTATTTTGTGGATCAAGGGTGACTGCAGGAATCATCTTGGATTGCTTCTACCTTCTTTTTGCTTTGCTTTGGGATTTCCCAGGCTCCACCTACTAGGGCCAGAAATGCAGGCCAAGGCCATTTCCGCAGAGTGTTTTTACCTGGGACCTTGGATCTGAACTAAGAACTTTATGCTTGTGAGGCAGTCTTAACTCCTGAGCCCAGGTTTTGGGGTTGTTTGTTTGTGTTTGTTTGTTTGATTGGTTTTTAATATAATAAGGTAGTGTTACCAAACAGCTGGTTGGATTTCTTTCGCTTCATAAGAATGGAAGTCGGGTAGATTTGGAGAAGCTCTTAGAGTGCTGGTGAGCAGTAACAGAGACTGGAGGGAGCGGCAGCTGGCAGCGCCCTCTAGTGTTACAGCTAGAGAAAGCCCAGGAACTAGGGATGCCTGACCCTAAGACGGTGCCTGGGTTACACAGCATGTCCACCTGGAGTGTCCAACACTCTGGGACTAAAGACTTGTTAGGTCTTCTAAACGATTGCAGCTGCCAGCCCCCCCCCCCTTTTTTTTTTACTTTCTCTTCTCTTAACAGCCTTCTGTTCTCCTTCAGTCTCAGCCTTCTGCTCTCTGTCTCTCCTTTTTCCACCATCCCTCTTATTCTATACTGGTCACGGTCTTGAGCTGTTCTGCTTCGCACATCGCACATCGGTGGCCGCTGTCCCAGCAAGGAGAACCACGCCCGCAGCTCACCTAGCGACGCTCCCCTCTTGCAGCCGGCAGAGCAGCGGGCTGCTTCCGTGTTGTGCAGCTTGCTATGCTCTGTCTCTGCTGTTCTTCAGGACCAGCGCTTTCCTGTGACTCTGCCCTCTACTGCCACCGCTGCCCCCGCTTCTTTCTGCTCAGCCTTTTCCACTAAAAGTTAACAAGAAAAAGACCACTGAGCGGAGCCTTATTCTGCGATTCATGGGGCTGGCCAGGAGAGCAGCGGAAGGGTGTTTTCCACTGGCTTATTTGGTTGTTGCAGCAGAATATTTAAGTGGCCACATGAAAGACAATTCTTTCATGCAAATGCACCGGTCATGACGTCTTGTCACAGTCTGCTAGGCCAGCAAAGCAAGTCCTCGGCTTCTGGACTGAGTGGAAATGGTTTCCAACTAGCTAGAGTTGACTTAGGCTTATGATTGCAAACAGTTCAGAGTAGCCTCTGGGGAACAGCTGTAGCCCACCTGTTCCTTCAGGAGCTGGAACTAGAGAGTTTGATTACCCTGGAGTTTCCTTAAAGTGAAGGTGGAGTGTTCCAAACAGCCCATGCTGCCTAAGGATAGTTTGGCCGGTGGCTTGGTTGCTTCCTTTGTTTGGGCAGCCAGAATACCAACAGATGAGTCTATCAACTTTTAGAGTCAAAGTATCCCAACACCAAAACTTTTGTTTATTTGCAGTAAAATAAACATCACAAAGTGCTACTATGCCAACCAAATAAGCCAGTAGATCACATTACAAATATTAATACTGATTTTTAACGGTGTTTCCTAGTGCTTTAACGAATGCTGAACACCTGCCCAGCATCCCTCAGAAGTCCTTCCCCTCCCCCCCATGGGTCTGAGGAAGTCATAGCATATCATAGCATAGTCATATTTTTAGAAAATAACAGCTTTATGACTGCTCAGCTCTAAACAGGATATCAAAATCATCCCCACCCCAGGCTCCAGAAGCTTTGGGGAAAAGGGAACGATAAGAAATAACAGCCTGAAGGTGGGAGAGACACTGTTAGACAGTATCCTGTAGTCACAACAGCGCTTCTGCACCCAAGAACTCTGCAGGGACGTCTGCTTCCATAGACTTGCACAACATTTGGCCCATCCACATTTCACCGTGGATGAGGAAAGACTTCAAAAAGCACTCACTTCCCTGAGGCTATTTAAGGCTAATGTCAGATAAGAGAAGGGGAGCTTCTTTACTCCATGATTTATCCACAGATATGTCATCCACGGCCCAGCAAGAACTCAGGCACTTGTCAGTACCAGCAGCCCAGATGAAACCCAGAGAACCACACATTCAAAGATATGAAAACGACTGGAGAGATGGCTTTGGAGTTAAGCCTCTGCCTTGAAAGCAGAAGGTTCTGAGTTCAGATCCCAGTGAAATGGAAGCGCCACACTTCTGTCCCTGGTGGGCAGAGCCTGGAAATCCCAGAGCAAAGCAAAAAGGAAGTAGAAGCAATCCAGGATGATTCCCAAAGTTACCCTTGGTCCTCCACAGGGACACACAGTACCTTTGATACACACACACACACACACACACACACACACAGTAAATAAATAAAATATTTTAAAAAATCACACACATGCAAAATAAATAAATAAAATAAAGTTAAAGAAATCAATTGAAATTTTCCTAAATAAATCTTTTTTAAAAAGATATGAAAGTAGGAGGGAGACTAGCTGGAAAGAGAACTATAAAGTAGGACATGACGGGATTGTGATTGGGTAATAAGGGGTGATTAGCTGATAACAGGAATAAACAAATATAATGTTGGGATTTATAACTGGCATTTAATTCCAAAGTCCTTTTTGAGCTTCTCTGTGTCTTTGGTAGTGACTTTCAGTTTGCTCCATCAAGAATTGAAAGAAACTACCAAAAGCAAAAACTGGATTTAGCTACTTGTTTCTTGCACTGCTGTATACATCCCTTGTTCATGCCTTCAGTTTTTTGTGGGTTTCTTTTCTTTTCTTTTCTTTTCTTTTCTTTTCTTTTCTTTTCTTTTCTTTTCTTTTCTTTTCTTTTCTTTTCTTTTCTTTTCTTTTCTTTTCTTTTCTTTTCTTTTCTTTTCTTTTCTTTTCTTTTTTGCCATTTCTCATCTGTTGAAGGGTCCTGAGGCTGCAGGCTGGGCAGGCCTCGGGCTGCTTCTGGACCTCATGTTTTTCCACACTGGCCATTGGTGTGTTTCTTCAAGGTGTCACACAATTGGTAGTCGTGAATATTGTGAGTGAGTCTAGATTTGGATCTGCACAACTTCCTCTCGGGATATGTCCTCTGATGGCTGGATCAGTGTGGATGACTTTTTTGGCTGGCTCGCACAGGCGGTATAATTAGGCTATCACCTACAGCCTCGGTTCCGGAAATGTCCCTGTTGTAGTGCCTTTCACGTGTCCTGGGCATATGCATTTGTCTTCCCTGCTCAACCTTGAGCCCTAGGGCAAGGCTCTGTTCCTCGTTTTATGCCTGGAACTTATCACCCAGTTCTGCAGATCCTGTCCTGATTTAATGGAATGTGAGAGTATACGGAGTACCTTTCACATGGGAGCTGGCTGGGTCTAGTATGTGCATGCCTGAACTTCTGTCTTCATAATTTGACATTCCTATCCAACCTGTCTTTCTCCTCTGCAGCCTATGGGATCCGAGAGGCCAGAGATGCGGAAACGGCAGACCTGCAGTGGGACTGAGACACTGGGCTCCACCCCGGGCCAGCAAGGCGTGGAGAGCCATGGTTCCAACGCGTGCTGTTTCTGCTGGTGCTGCTGTTGTAGCTGTTCTTGGTAACGCTGGGGGGTTTCAATTAACATGCTACTGACTAGGAAGGGCAGCTCCTGAGCTTACGATTCATCCAGTAAGTGGAGCTGTTTGTTTTCTGAAGCAGTGATCTATTTCAACCCAGGCTGGCTTCAGAACTGCCTGGTGGTGGTCAATAATCTCGAACCCTGATCTAATTGCCTTTGTCCCCCAAGTGGTAAAATTATAGGCGTGTGCCACCACACTTGGTCAACATTTCTTTTAAATAGCTATTATGTATGAATTGTGATTGAAGATGAGCATTTAAAAGTTAGAGTTACAAAGTCTGAATATTATCTTCTGTTACCCTCCATATTAATAATTTTCTTTTTTAATAAAGAAGATTGTCAGATATGTACTTAAAATGAGGAGAGAACTCTAAAAATACAGGCTAGTTGGAATAGAGATTTAACTGTAAAGTGTCCATATCATTGGCACATTAGGTTTAGGTGCATTTTTAGAAAACTTGAATGGGAAATATTAGTGCCAGTCAAATGTGCCACCACTTTAGGCGATTCCATCCTTACCCACTGTTGCAGTTTGTCTGTACTTGATAAATTCAGGACCGAAAAGCTTAAGAGAACAAGGGAGTTGTATGCTTGCTTATCATTCTCCATCACAGTTCATAGGCTGGCTTGGCAAGAGAGTTCATGCCAATACCAGGAGCCAAGGAAAGTGACCACCCCCATCTACAGGGATTGCTGAAAGGGGGGCAAACCTCATTTGTCACTTCCAGTCTGCCTCAGTATGCTGGAGTATGCTAAACTACTGAAACAGTTTCTTCTACCTTCTCTACCTGCCCAGGGAATAGTCCCACCCACTGTGCGCTGGGGTCTTCCCACATTGATTAGATACTCTCCTGCAGGCTTGCCTTAAGTAACAGTTCTTCCCAAATGTGCTCAGAGCTCAGCCTCTATCATCAAGTTGACATCTGTATCTAACTAGCATATATTTGGCTTACAAGTTAAATCAGTAGCTCACTATCCAGTGGAGAAAAGAAAACTCATATTTGACTGGTCAATTTCTCCTGCTTGACTTGGGCTGATGTCAATTTCTAAAAAGTCCCAGTCTGGCTTCTGGATGATAAGGCCTGTGGTCTACCCACTTGGGATGAACCCTGGACAGTAAGTGGGAGATAGGGCTGACAGGGACTAAGCAGGCAAGACTTCAGCCCTGTAGAAGAATCTAGATCAGTGCATAGGAAAGTGGAGGAGAGGCTTAGGTAGATCTGAGAAAAGGTGTGTGTTCAGAGCCATCTGACCAATAGAGAAACCGTCCAGCCCACTCTGCAATCTTGACATGCCAGCAGTTCTCAGGGCGGAGTAGCTAAGATCCTCAAAGAGATATACGAAGGAACGAAGGAACGAGGAAGCTTCAGTGACAGTGAGACTCCTGTGGGCAGGGCTGAGACTGTGGCCCTAATCTGCCGGTGCAAGGTGGGCTCCAAATCAGAGTTCTACTATGTTCTACTATGTTGGTCATTTCCCGGATGGCAGAGCCAAAAGATGACTCACCATGACCTTAAGTTTAGTCTAAGAGGCCCAAGGGGTGCATCCATCAGAGGACTGTGACACCCTCATGGTGTCTGTGAGGAGGATTTATTTGATTAAAAAAGGGGGGGGGGGCAAAGAACAGGAAAGCAAGAATGAGGAACTTCAAGGTAATTTTGTAGCAAAGGTCTTTTTTTTGTAATTAGCAGTACATGTTTTATGTTGATCTAATCTGTACCTGTTTAGACAGAGCAGTATGCTTCCCAACAAGTCTTCTCTCAGACTCCTCTGGCATCAGAGGAGTCTGTCTGTTGCATAAACTATCTGTTGCACTGTCTGTTGCATAAACTATCAATTGTCAACTTTGGTCTTTCAGGCGATAGCAATAGATAAGGTTCAGAGAAGTCAATCCACATCCTACTAGTACCAAAATCTATTAGAGAACACATCATCATCATCTTCATCTTCAAAGCCAACATTCATGTGGCACTTACATGTGTATATAAAAGTCAATGGTGCCACATTTTTAAAGTTCCAAAGAACAATATCTGAAAACTCAAACTATAATTTAAAAGTGTAGGTAAAATATGACATTTTTCGACATGGTCAGGTTGAAAGAATTTCTTTCTGCAGACCTTCTTAAAAGAACTAAAAAAAGTTCTCAGTACTTCAAAGAAAAAAAAAAAAAAACTGAACCCAGAGAGAAGTCCCAGGAAGCAAGACAATAGCCCAAACCACAAGGACTGAAATGTGATATATGGTGATAAATTTGGTTGTAAAAATGTATAAAATAATCTACTAGAACTAATGCAAACACAGAATTCAGTAAAGGAGAATGCAAAGTTAACATGAAAACAATTGTCTTTAGGACTTTTATCTGAAATGAAGAATCTTTATTTCTTAAAATAAAAAGTAAGCCAATATTTAAATGCTCAAAGAATATAAACAGACATTTCTTCAAAGAAGATGTATAATATTTGATAAATAAATGAAAAGATACATAAAATTAGCTATTAGTAAATTCATTAATCATGAGTAAGATAGAAACCAAAATCACAATAAAGAGGTAGTATTTCATAGCGGCTTAGGCAGAAGGCTAGAATAAAAGACAGTGATAACTGTTAGTAAAGGATACGGTCATGGTTTGAAATGTAAGTTGTCCCCCACAGACTCATGTGTTTGAATCTTTAGTTGTTTGGAACGGTCGGGGCACATTTAGGAGGTGAAGCCTTGCTGGAGGGAGGAACGTGGAGAGTCTTGCCCTTGTCTGCCCTTGCAGCAGTTGCAGCTTCCATCCTCTGTGATGTCTGCAATGACTTAGGCTTCTGCCAGCCAGCCATGATTTTTTCACCATAATCCTTCTGGAACCATAAGGCAAATAAATCTTCCTTTTTCCCTTTAAGTTGTTTGAGCTTCAGTGTTGTCTCACAGCAACAGGAAAGAGTAACTGATACAGATACAGAGGGAAGAGATCCCTCAGATATTACTAAGAGTGTGAGATAGTGCTGCTGTGGAAAACATTTGGGGTTTCTCAAAATTTGGGGGGCAGGGAGCATTGTGAAAAATGTATGTTTATGAAAGTTTGCTAGAGGAACAGGGAGATACAGCCAAGTTGGAAAGACTGATCCAAGTTAGAAATCTCTGGGTAGATGTGGTGGCTATACAGCCTTGTGAGTAGCATAGCAGGAAAAGTTACACAAGTGCACCCATCAAACAGGACAGTTTGTGATATGTAAACAGTTGACACTGTTGAGAAATGTATAGCATTCACAGGTGTAAACAATAAGGGAAAATGAGATTGAAAAATAAAAATCCCATTTGCAACAATAACAAAAATACATGGAATAAATTTATAGAGAAATATAAAAAGTTTAATGAGGAAATTGAAACTCTTGAAATCCAAAAATCCTTACCTGCTTTCTCTAACACTTTTAAATACATGCATATAAATATGTAAAGCTCTTATTTTAACAAGCAACAAAGCACAAAGGACAAATATTTTCTTAATGTGATTAAAACATGAAAATTCAGAACATGTCTGATAAACTTTTTGCTATTTTTAGTGAGAAATTCTTTACTAAAAGAATTATTTTTCTAAATGTAATTGAGCATAACCATTTTGAATTCTTCCTCAATTACAATTGACTACATCATTGTAAATACGTTTTTCTAACGCTGCTATAGTTTGGATCTTGAGTGGTGTCCAAAGGCATGGTGTGAACAGCTTGGTTCCCAAGAGGTGCTTGTAAGAAATGATGGATCTTTAAAAGGTGTGGCCTAGTTGGAACTCCATAGGTGATTAAAGGTGTGCTCTTGAAGGGACTAGTAGGGTCCCAGCCTTTTCCTTTCAGTTCCCTGGCTTGTTATATAATTTTTGTAAGCTAAGCAGTCCTACCATGATGGATTGCCTCACCTGGGGAGCAAAATGATAGAGCCAACAAATCATGAACTGCAACTTGCAGAACAGTGAGCCAAAGTAATCTGTTCCGTTTACAAATTAATCCATTCATCATCTTAAGTGTTTTATTACCATGACAGGAAACTGAATAACACAAATACCTTATTGTCATGCTTTTGGTTTTCTTTAGAAAAGTGATCAGGACCGTGTTTTCAAGAAAAAGAAATTTTACTTGAAGATCTGAAATTCTCTTTAAAATATTTAAGAAATCTTCTCCTTGAGACATCTCACTCAATGCATAAATGTCTTGTTTCTTACAGCCTCACTGTTAGAAACCAAGAAGACCAGAAACTCCCAAGAGCTACTCATGAGCTCCGAACAGATGTGCCAGCCTGTGAAGAAAGGTGAACTCCTGTATTTTTTTAGCTCACAGTGCTCACAGGAACACTGGCCTATCTCGGTTTTCCTTTGGGCATTTTATGTGTCAGCAGAACACACACACTTTTCTCCGCCTTTCAGTGATACCAAATCTCAGCATTGTGCTGCATTTTCTTCTGCAGAACTTTTTAACTCATTGCAGAGCATAGAAAAGTCAGGCCCCACAGCTTTTCCCCTGTCTAATCGAAAATCCAAAATTGATGCTTGTGAAACAGCCATAGTGTTTATTCCTTTATTTTTATTTCATACTTTTGTTAAATTAAAGGCCATAATTACACAACATATTTTGTTTAGAAATTTTAAGAATTCATTTTTATATGTGAATGTATTCTAGATGATCAAAAGATGTTTTTAAAAATCCAAGTATTACCTAAGGGGAACATGGGAAAGGGTTCGGGAAAGGCCACTGGGTCCTTGTACGTCATCGTCATCGGAGAGGAGGGCCCAGAGGAAAATCAGACATGCACAAGAAAGGACTCTCTGGGAATTGGGGTGGGAGGCACTGGGGGATGGGGAGGGAGAGGGGTGGGGAGGGGGAGCAGGGAGTACGGGGGGAGGAGGAGGGAGGGAGGGAACTGGTGTACCTAATAAGTTTGTATGAGCTGAAATAAAAAAAAAAAATCCAAGTATTGGGGCTGGAGAGGTAGCTCAGGGGTTAAACCTCTGCCTTGCAGAGTTTGGATCCTAGACTCCACTTACAGACGCCAGGCGGGGCGGCGTTTCTGGTCCTGGTAGGGCAGAGCCTGTGAATCCCGGGGCAGAGTAAACAAGGAGGCAGCGGTCCATGGTGGTTCCCGAATTCGTCCGTGGTTCTACACACACATACACACACACACATACACGCGCACAATTGAATAAAAAAAATTTTTAAAAATCCAAGTATTTTAAAACATGATTTAATGTCAAATTTTATTTGTTTTTATTTTAATTGCTGGGTGTTTTTCCCCTTTTTTGTGTGCATACAAGGTGTGTGTGTGTGTGTATATATACGTTTCTCTGTATCAGAAGGTACTCTGTGTGCTTATGAGGCCCAAGGGTGACTTCAGGAATCATCCTGGATTGCTTCTACTTCCCTTCTGCTTTACTCTGAGGTTTCCCAGAGCTAGAAGTAAGGCCACTGCCATTTCTGCCTTGCATTATTACATAAGATTCAGGATCCGAACTCAGTACTTTCTGCTTGTGAGTTAGAGACTTAACCCCTGAGCCATCTCTCCAGTTCCTTTGTTAGGGGTTTTGATGCAAGGTATATACAGTCGGGGCTTGACTAGATCCTGAAATCTTCCTGCCTCTGTTTCCCAAATGCTGGGCTTATTGGTGTGTACCTCCAGACCCAGTTTTTTTTTTTTTTCTTTTTTATTTCCCTCTTCCCATCACTTTTCTTTTACAGTGTTGTTAATCAGTTATTTTCCCTGAACAAGTTTTCTACTTTTCTTGCTATTATGTCTTACAGCTGTAGACATTAGACAAACATCCTAAGCAGCCTGAGAGGTTTTATTATATTAAACTGCTTATTCGTAAAGATAAAATACTGATACTCCACCTTATTTTTTTTACCTTCCTTATTCTTGCACGAGTCTATAGGAAATAGTGGTGTCTCACTGACTGCAAGGCACTCATTCTATGACAAAGCTTGAGTGTTACATGATGGTGTAGAATCTGACTAGTGTGACCTTTGGTACTTGGCTCAGTAGCACATGCAGAGGGCAGGTACTGTGAAACTCAGTGGCAGATGCTTGCCTAGCACATACGAGACACTGCACATTCAAGACCCAGTACCACTACGAAAAAAAGAAGAAAAGTCACATTCTAGGAATAAAAATAACTTTTTGCAATTAAACCAATAAGACAAGTATAAGAATAGGAGAGAGTCTGGCAGGGGACATGAAATGTTGTAAGGGGAAACACAGGGAGGATGTGATTTGGGACTAAAGGGTGAAAATATTATAAGTTCACTATATTTATGTCTGCAACATTAAAAAAAAAGTTATCATTTTAACCTTTAAAAAGATAAGACAAATAAGGTACTTAGAAGTGAGCTTGACAGGAGAGAGGTAGTCAATGTGAGTTAGTCTTTGTTTTCAGTCATATCCAATTATTAAAATATAAAGTGATACAGTGTTTGTTTGTTTGTTTGTTTGTTTTTTCAGTGCAGGGCCTCGCAAATGCCAGTCAAGTATTCTGTCCCTCATCACAGCCCTGTTCTGAATAGGATTCTTATCTGATTTAATGTGTTTACTCATTAGATACTAACTAATATTACATGTAACTTGTTCTATGTATCTTACCTACCTACTTTGTCTCTAAGTATCTGGTAAAAATAGCATTAGATTAGGGTTTTTTTTTTTTTAAGCTCAGTTTGAATCTGTCTATATGTGAGACATTAGAATCCAAGTCTAGTAAGTCAGTTACCTTAATCAGTATTAGTATGTCTAATCTTCCAGCCCATAATAAGATTTGACTCCTTTCAGTGCCTCTAAGTTAATCCTTTTTATTTTTCCTTTTGTTCCATGAACTGTGTCTTCTTTGTTTTTAGGTATCTACTAGTATGAGACAGATATTATTGTCTCCCTTTTTAAAACCACTATTCACTACCTTTAACCTTTCCAAAATGATTATTTCATATAAATTATTAATATTAATATAAATCAATATTTAATGATTATTCTTTAATTTACAGAAATAGTATATCTTATGACTACACATATGTAAAGACCATTAATAGTATACTTTAACATTCTCTGATTCAATTAACCTTTGCAAAAAAGCCAGGATTTATAGGTAGATTACTTTAAATTGTTTTAAAATTACATATCTTTTATTTAAAAAATAATTTTTAGAATTATGACAGGTACTTTTCTTTATGTATAACACATGTTTGTAAGGAAGAATTCATATGACCATAGTAAAAATAATCAATAAAGTCAAGCAACGCAAAATCTTTTTTTTTTTTTTTTTATTCAACTGTGCGCATGTGCGTGTGTATGTGCGCGCGTGCGTGTGTGTCTGTGTGTGTGTGTCTGTGTATGTGTAGAACCACGGACGAATTCGCGAACCACCATGGACGCCTCCACCTCTTTCTGCCCTGGGATTCACAGGCTCCGCCTTACCAGGACCGGAAACGCAGGCCGCCCCCGCTTCCGCCTGGCGTCTATACGTGGGATCTGGGATCCGAACTCAGGACCTTCCGCCTGCAAGGCGGAGGCTTAACTCCTGAGCCACCTCTCCAGCCCCAACGCAAAATCTTAACAATAAAAAATCATTTTGGACCTGGGTATAGTGGCGCATGCCTTGAAAATCCTAGTGCTCCAAAGGCTCAGGCAAAAGGACCTGGAGTTCAAGACCAGTCTAGGCTGCATGGCAAATCCCAGTGCAGCTTGATTTTCATAGCATATACACCCTCCCCCATGAACCCATGTGGGCTGGGGTATAGCTCAGTAGTGAAGCACTTGTTTAACATGTATACATTCCTAAATTCAGATTTTTGTCTATACGCGTACACACAATTATATTAAAATAGACTATCTATATATCTTAAGCCAAGAGGAGAGAGAAAGAGAAACTATCAATTAGTTGCTGGGAATTTAGCCTATAGCTTCATGAAACTATCCCTTGATCTAGTTTTGAAGCTAAATCTAAAATTAATATTTTTGAACTCGTATATATGAAAGAATCATTTTCTATGATTTTTATACAACTAGCATGGGTTTTGTATGTGTGAGTAACAATACTCACATTTTTTATATTCAGCCTTTATTCCTCAAAACCCAGTAGGCCTGCATTACCTCTGTGGGTTCAGTCCTCAGCACCAAAGGAAAAAACAAAACATGAGACCTTTTTCATTATGATGAAGACTACAGGGCCTTTTCAGTGTGAGACAACAGATTTTCCTAAGCCCAAAATGTTTTACAAAACAAGGAGATGAACAAGTTCTCAACAACAAATCCAAAGAACAAAATAAATTGGAGAGTTGTCACTGCTAAGCCCAGGGAAGTAGGGTGTCTTTTTTTCTTAAGAAGTATAGATGCTACCAAACTTGTGATTGATCAACTTAACAATTTTTTGACTTCATGGTGCTGTGAAGTAATGCAAGTTAAGTGAAAATAGTCCTTCAGGTCCTGACTTTGCCATTAACTGAGGCTTAGCACTATGTGGCAGGATCTTTCCAGGCTACTGGGCAGCAACTCGGTGAAGTGAGGAAGCTCTGTAGGTTTGAGGGAACCAATGCATTCTTGCTTTCAGAGCTGTCTGGATACACTGACAGGATGCTGCCAGGAAATTAAAACCCCAAATCCCAGAAAAGATCACAAGGGATCTGGGTCAGTGATTCTTGAAGATCTCAAAAGAAGCCCCTGTCTTTTCTGTGGGAAAGGGAAAATTGGTTTCCAACCAATTCAGGCTTTTGCTTGAAGCACCCCCTATAAAGGAGTTAATAGCAACAATACTCAAATTTTGAACTGCCAGACCTCAGCTGTTAGAATCTCAAAAGTAAGCAAAAAAGGGGTGGGCTGTGACAGTAAGTACCTGCAGCACTGGGAAGGCTGAGGCAGGAGATTGAGAGTTTGGTGCCAGTCTGGGCTAGAAGGTGGGATCCTGTCTCCAAATAAAATGAACAAGAAAAATTAAACTATTAAAAATAGTCAAAAGGACTATCATATTACACTATAGTTTCTCAGTTCCCATTGA
Organism: Typhlomys cinereus; assembly: GCA_023101885.1. Lineage (NCBI taxonomy): Eukaryota > Metazoa > Chordata > Mammalia > Rodentia > Platacanthomyidae > Typhlomys > Typhlomys cinereus. Next base: position 3,723,764 of record JALPQD010000124.1, read on the forward strand.
AGAAAGTTGAGATAGTTCTTATTATTTTTTCTCCTTAATTAAAAAAAAAAAATTGACTGGGGAAATGGCTCTGTGGTTAAAGCCTTTGTCTCTCAAGCAAAAGGACCTGAATTCAAATCTCCAGATTTCAGGTAGAAATGCCAGTGAATATGGCAATGACCTGCAAGTCTGGCCCTGAAGGGTAGAGTCTGGGAAACCCCAGAAAGAGCAATAAGGAGGTATAACGATCCAAGATGATTCCCAAAGTCATTCTTCGACTTTCCCAGTCACAATACAGTGCCCTGTTCTACACACACCCACATACACCCACACGTTACACATCCATACCTACACACATTAAAAAGAAGAAAACCCATACCCATTAGCAATTGTTATACTGTGTGTCAGTCCACCATTATCTAAAAGTAAAAAGGTTAATTTAAGAAAAATTTATACACATTTATCAAAAATAAACAATATGTAACTCAATAAAGAAATCTGAAACATTAAATACCAACATGTTTTCTTGACCAGGAAGATATTTAAAAATAATAAAGAAGTAGAAAAATTTAAAAAAAAAGAGAGTAGACAAACAAGAATGAACCCTGGGGTTCATAGAATCAGAGGGGCAGGAAGATGGGAGGGAATGGGATGGATTGAAGAAGGGAAGGGAAGGGGGACAGGTGGGAGGAAGTAGGTATAAGTACTCAATATGCTTGTAAAGCTAGAAAAAGTAATAATAGAGGAATAATTTGCTCAGATGAAAAGGGATAATTGAGAGAAGTCCAACTAAAGAAATAATTATTGCACCTGAAGGTGTCTCATAAGACCATGTGATAAAGGGACTGAAATATTAAAAGTAAACTGAATGAATAAAGGATGAAATGACAAGATGTGAAATACAATCAGATTCTATGATTAAAAGGAAGACGAGGAAATAAGAACATACAATGGAAACCTTGAGGACCAGAGCTGGATAAGGGAAGGGAAACGCCCCTATCAGTGGGGTGGCCTGAAGAGGGGCAACTTGATATGCCATAGAGGTGTGAACCCCAACAAGAGTAGACAAATCAAAGGGAGACCTGGGGTCCAGGCAGGAATGTGGGAGGGAGTGGAATGGATAATTGAAGGGAAGGGATAAGAGGGAGGAGGGATGAAAGGAAGCAGGGATAAGTAAGTACTCATGCTTGTAACTAGAAAAATAAATTTAAAAAAGGAAGACAAGAAGTATTAGTTAAGATTTTCTAGATGTGATGAAAAAATGTAATGCTTCAGACAGGATGTATGTGCATGTGTGTCCCAAAACTCTTGGTTTTACCACTCTTCAGATCTTGTATTTATATTCTATATATTCTTTTATCTTTCTTAAATGTTACATAATTTTAAAAGTATTAAATGAATATTGCCCCACTGATGTTCTGTGAGGTAAACATTAAGACTTAGTTCTGTCATAGATGATTGGGTAGTTTAGGGCTAGATGGTTGTAGGAATTTTTTTTTCTTTACTTGTAGAATTAAAAGAATTTCCAGCTGTGTCCAGACGCAAACAATGTACGGTCATAGCATCTGGTCTAGCAGCAGCTGTGCAACCCAGCTGAGCCATTTGAACCCCTCCCGCTAGGATTCTTTTAGCGAAGGCTGATGGAAATGAGGGCAACACTTTCCCTTCCTAAAAGAACCAAACACTTGTGCATCTCCCATGTTCAGAGGAGAAAAGCTGTTTCAGGTGATGAAATTCAAATGAACCCCCAATAACTTTCTTCCTTTCTTCTGGTTTCTGCTCAGTCCAACTCCTACCCTGGAAGAGGTCAGTGCGTGGGCCCAGTCATTCGACAATGTGATGATCACTCCGGCAGGACGAAATGCATTCCGGGAATTCCTGCGAACGGAATTCAGTGAAGAAAACATGCTTTTCTGGATGGCGTGTGAGGAACTGAAAAAGGAAACTAATAAAAGCGTCATTGAAGAGAAGGCTAGGGTGATATATGAAGACTACATTTCTATTCTTTCTCCTAAAGAGGTGTGTGCGCACAAAAGGTTTCTCCCGGGAGCTGTTAGGAAAGTACGCTGGTCACCTATGCCTTGTGCAGCTAGGGCTCTTCTGGAATACAACATTCGTAGCATTAAGATCTGCCAACCATGGACTCACAGGTGGCACCAAATGACCCCTGAAAATATGTGAAGATTCTGTGCATTTTTCAGGAAAAATCTTCATCAGATCCTTCACAAGGGTTTGTTCGTTTTGTGGTAGTAGGGATCAAACCTAGACATGGTAGGTAAATTCTTTACCATTGGACTACGTCTCTAACCCTTCCATTGTTTGAAAGCACTATAACCTATAAATATTCTTTTAAGTAAAATTACCCAGTTAGTCTAAATTTGGTTTCCTTCTGGCATCTTTCCTAGTGTTACAATGAGCCAGGGGAGTGACTGGACAGGGTTTCACTTATCAGGAATGTTTCTTCCAATCTGAAAATCACAACTTGCTTCTTTAAATCCAAAATCTTGACAGTTAAGTTGTTCTAAAAAAAATTCAGTTCCTTATAACACCAATTATGCAATCACTTGTTCTTTCCTACCACGCTAGGAGTTTCTTTCCAACTCCTCAGTCCAAGTAGTAGTTGGACTGTTAAGAGTATAGTAAGGAAACAGGACTTCTCTGGTCAAGGAGTTCACCGTGGGCCAAGCTGTGAGGATTCCTAGTTTGATGACTTAGCATCCTCATTGGGGGTTGGGGGGAGACTAGCAGAGTGAGCCATGAGGAAGAGATACTCGGAGAATTAAGAGAGTGTAAATATGAGAAGGAAATCACCAGAAACACAGGGACACGAGAGCATCCCAGGGACAGGCCTAGTTGAGATGAGGATAAGAATAGGATCTCATGTGCACAGTGACCGCAGCAGCAGCCTTAGATTCAAACAGTGTAGGGAGCGCAGCAAAGTATCAGGGAAAGTGCTGGACATACTTTGAAAAGGGTTATTTTGGGCCTGGAGAGAAAGGGGTTATTTTGGCTCAGTGGCTAAAGCACTTGAGATGGAAGCAAAAGGACTGGATTTTTTTTTTTTTTTTTTTTTTTTTGCCACGGAGGGCCTCTATTGGCCATTATCCCTTCATAAAAGTTCTCTAAGTGTACCATATCCAAAAATGGTGACCGTAAAGCTGTCCTGGGGCTGAGAAACAGGAAGAAGGTGGAAAGGGAAAGGAACAGAGAGATAGAAATAGAGAAAAGAGTAATATCAAAACAGGTGGGAAAGTCCACTATCCTTCTGGAGGGAGAATGGTGAAAATCCACCACCTAGTTCCAACAAATTTTATTTGTACAAAGGATGTGATGGGGGGTAGGAGAGGGGGCTGCAAATTTGTATGTAAATCTGTATGTAGAATCTCTGCTTGGTTGGAAGGAGACAGGAAAATGGGACTTCTCCTAGTTTCCACTGCATGCTTGAATAGCCAGCCTAAGAGTCAGAGATTCAACATTGCTGATATATATCATGGGTCAGAGAGAGAGAGGAGAAAGAGAGAATCTGCACATGAGATATTTCCAACATAAACCAAAACCTTCAAATCTCAGGTCACGGCACTAATTCTTAAGAACTTCAGAAATGGGTTAGAGACTACCACTTATGTACTTCTCATTTTCCATGGAAAGTTCATGATCTTAACTCCTCCCAGCCTTCCATGCTTTTTAATCAAGAAATAAGATGTCCTCACATTAGGCAGCATGTAACACACCACTTTCTACAGAGTTCATACCCCTAGTTCCTATATAAAATGATGGGTACGTGTAGTAAGTAGCCTGTCTGTAATTCCAGTCTGTGAAGGGTAAGTGTAGGAATCCTCAGAGCAAGGAGGCTAGCCAGACTAGCCCCATCAGGGAACTCTGGGTTTGCCTCAAACAATAAGGTAGAAATTGATCAAGGATGATTTCTAATATCAACCTCGGGCATCCACACACATTCAATACCCCCACACACACATACACATGAAAATGGAAAAAAGAAAGGAAAAGGCATAGCTAATTCTTAACAAGGTTATAAAAAAATGAAGTTTCATTTATGACATGTATAAATTGGAATCTCTTATAAAGTTTTCTGCAGTACTTGTTTGACTCCAGGGCAGGACTCTCACTAGGCCTGACTTATGGGGATTGTCTAGGGGACTTCATCTGGCAGGCAGTGGGGTTGTTCCAGGAAGAGCAAACGAATGATCAGCATTCTTTAAGTCCTAGTGGCTCAGAACAGCTTTCGATGTAGCTGGGAAGGACAGGAAGTAGATGAGTACAGGCTCAGAAGCTTAACCTTGGAACTGGTAAGTGAGCACCCGTGAGCACCCAGAAGCCAGGCATGCTAGAGTGGAGTGTCTGAATGTGGCTTGTGCTTTATTAAGAGCCTCCTGGCCAAATCATGGAGTGTGTTCGGAGAGCAGTGGACAGGCTCCAGACTAGTTGGGAGGCTGTTACACATCCAGCAGCAGGTGGTGAGCAATTTCCATAAGGGTCACATTGGGGCAGGAAGAGATGGACAGATGTATTGAAGGAGTAGGGTCAATTCGGATGTGATGGTACACACCATCTGAGCACCTAGGGCAGAGGGCCAGCTTATTATACAGTGAGACCCTGTCTAGAGAGGGAGGGAAGGAAAGTACCAGAGCAAGGGGAATGAGGGAGGGAGGGAGGGAGGGAAAGAGAATATGAAAGGTAACTAGAACACTGAATTGGGTGGGGGTACATAGTTCTGAGACATGAAGATGCTGTGCTTTGAACATACTGGGTTTGAGGTATAAATGTGGGTAGGCAAGAGGAGTTTTCCAGGAACAATGGATACATGCTCCTGGAAAAATCACTGAAGCCAATAGCTGAGTGAATGGGTTTTGCAGATTTAGATGAAAAACATGGGCTACGATGTTCAGGTCGTAGCATGTGACATTACGCCTGTCATGGCCGGCTGTTGCAGGTAGCCCCCATCTCCTCTTTAGTCAGAGTAGATACTGGCATTCATTCAACAGCTTTTCTTGGGCTCTTTTTGTGTTCTCCATGAAAGGTCTAAGCCTTAATTTGGCCTGACCCATAGGATAATCTCAGCAAACAGCCCCCGTGAATTTTAGATTTCAGGCACTTTAAATTTTCATCATAGTCCCCTGCCTGCAACCTAGATATGACCATCATTTCCACTTTGCAAGGTAAGTTCATAAATACAAAGTCATGTTTAGCTTAATGCAGATAAAATCATTTATCTTACTCTGACACTTCACAGGTCAGCAGTGGAAGCTAGGATAGAGCCTGGGTGGGCTAGCTCTCTGGTCCTATGATTTTAGCATTTCGCAAGGGACTTAGTCCTTGCAATTGGCCTGACACTCGCTCCCAGAAACCTGCCCAAGATTTTACCTGGATAGAAGTCTGCAGCTTCCAGGTTTCTGCATCTGCATCAAGGAAATTAGCAAGGGATTAAGTCTGTGCATGTTACCTTTCTTCTTCAGAGGGCATCCTATGCTCATTTCAAAGAAGCAAAACAACGCTGTGCTTTTCTCAAGCAGTCAAAATTCTTTAGAACCTATGAGAAATATGGGATCTGGCTCCTCTTGAGACCTACTGAGTCACATTGGGGTGGGGCCAGCCATCTGCTGAACAAGACTCACTAGACCCCCTGGGGTCACCCAAGTTCCAGAGCTCCATTTCATTCAGCTTCTGGTTTCTGGGCAGTTTGGATTTTCGAAAGACTTTGTTTGGTTTGGGACTTTCAAAAGATGAGAGAAGCTATGGGGATTTGGGTGGGTTTGCAAAAAGAATTACCTAGAACAGACGTTGCTTCTCTCTGCAGGTCAGCTTGGACTCCCGGGTTAGAGAAGTCATCAACAGAAACATGGTGGATCCCTCCCAACACATATTTGATGATGCACAACTTCAGATTTACACCTTGATGCACAGAGACTCTTACCCCCGATTCATGAACTCTGCTGTCTATAAGAACTTGCTTCGGTCTTTGTCTGAGAAATCAGTGGACGCATAAGAAGTTTCAAATATATTTATTATTAATAAGACAGTCAAAAGAACTCATGGATCATGTCTAACACAGGCAATTTAGAGGTAGCAATGTCTTCTGTTGGAGTAGTAATTGGATTATTTAATAATAGATTCTTCCACAGACAGCTATATATTCACAATGTCAACTGCAGCCAACTGTAGTGATACTTTTGAGAAAAAGTGGAATGTGACTGTGTAAGAATGGTAGTCGCCTTACATGTACAGTAACAATAGCCTGTTCCTGATGGTAAAGGGTACACTGGAAGATGCCAATCTGCCTGGGACATGCCATGCACAGAGCAAATGAGACTACTTTAGTTTTGTGCAAGTTCAATAGCATGTTACCTCCCAAAGACAAGGCATTCAGGCATTTCTCAACTGTCCCTTTCTTTGGTTTGAATACTTCACTTAGTGCCATGACAGGGCCCACATTGACATTTTGTGAAGATATGACCACTCCCTATTAAAACAGTAGCCCTATCTCGAGTGTGTATGTACATAGACACTTCTGTGTGCACAGTCATACATGGTTAACATAATGCACAGTGCTTCTTGGTGAATCAGTGCCATCTGTTTGGTAAAAAGAAGCAGTACTTGGGTAATTATTCAGAAAGAGTTAATGTTTTATTAACAGACTCTGTCAACAACCCAAAGAATGAATTTTGAAGCTCATAGCTTGGTTATGTTCACAAACTTTCAATTAAGCATATTTCCATTTTTATTATTGAAAGAAATATGGATATTTTCACCCTAAAAATAAAGCACAAGAGTTTTACCTCAACCTTGTCCTACTTCGTATACGAATTTGGAGAACAGAGGGTTGCACACAATGTGTCTTTGGCCTCCCAGATCAGCATTTTGTCTTTAGGTCCTGTCGCCCTCATCACAGGTGGACTAGCTTCTAAATTTGCAGTCTTAAATCATCCTGAATGTCATGTTGACAATGTAGAAGGATTAAAAAAATCTGGACTGATCTCAGGAGCAGGTTAGAAATTTACAAAGATCACTCTATGACTCAGCCTTGTCTAGGAGTTCTGAACTCCTCCTACCCCCCACCCTTGCCTGGTCCTGCATGACTGGCTTCATTACTCAGCTCAAACCCCAAACCAGAGACTCCCCCCCTTCTCAATAAACCATATTGCCTGCTGACTTCCAGTGAAGACTGTTCACTCATCCACTCACAATACACCCTGTGAATATGCATGGGACAGTGTGGCTTCTTCTATTTTCCAGGGTTTTCTCAGAGAACAATGTGCTTGTCCAGACTTTAAAGTGTTGCTCATATTCTCATTTTTTTTTTCCACTGAACAGAGCTTATAAGTGCAATGAATGTGTAAACCCCTCCGTATATCATGTTAACCTGGGAGGAAATGTGTGAATGCTGTGGTAGGTTCTAGAAGGGGACAACACAGTTCTGAAAGGTTTGTGTTGTGTGTGTGTGTGGGGGGGGAGTAGGTATATGTAGAAGAGGACAATTGAGTGTGTGTGCTTTATTGCTTTGCTCTGGGACTTCCCAGGCTCCAGTTTCCAAGGCCTGAATTGCAGGCTATTTCCTCCTGGCAAGTTTACAAGAGATACAGGAATCTAAACTTAAAAATCCTTTTGCTTGAAGGCAAAGACTTTTTCTTTTTTTTTAGAGGGTGTGTGTATCTGTGTATGTCTATCTGTGTATCGGAGGGGACTGTATGCTTATAGAAGCCCAAAGATGACTTCAGGAATCACCCTAGATTGCACTACCTCTTTGCTCTGCTCTTGAGTTTCCTAGGCTCCGCCTCCCAGGATCAGAAGTACAAGCCACCACCATTTACATCTGGTGTTTTTACATGAAATCCAGGATCCAAACTCAAGACTACACCTGAACCATCTCTCCAGGATAAGGCAAAGACTATAACCCCTGAGAGATGTCCCCCAGTCTAGCTCTGTAGTGAAATGGTTCCATGGGCAAAAGTGCTTGCTGCCAAGTCTTATGACCCCGAGTTCGATGCCAGAAGCCCACATAGTAGAAAAAGAAAACCAACAAGTTACACGCACACGCACACACATGTATCCCATACATACATAAATGAAAACAAAAAAAAAAAAAACATGGTTTTGAAAGTAGATACTAGAGAAGAAATCAGGACATCCTGACAAAGCAAAATTTCACTTCTGCAGAAGAATATGTACTCTTCTAAGACCATTTGCCTCTTTAAGGGGGGTGGGGGCTTTTAGCATCATTGGTTTGAGGCTCTGGTTCACATTGTATTCATGGCTGCCTAAGAACCGAGTTGCTAGTAAGAGTTAAGGAAATTGGAAGGTCCCACTGTTTTGAGTTTTGATTAAAAAGTGCAAATAATTCTTAGAAATTTCCTTATAAAATGGAGGCTGGAACAAAAATGCAAGCATTTTGGTTTGATCATTTTCTTTCAGGTGTAGATTTGGAGACAGGTGCAGTGACATACACCTGTAATCCTAACACTGGAGAAGCTGGAACAGGTGGTGAGACCAGTTTGAAGTATAAAGCGGATTCCAGGCTCAGTATGGAGTTAGGGTATCCAGGACACAAATGGCAATGCCTTGCAGACCCCTGATCACTAATCCTTGCACGGACTGACAGAGAAACATCCCAGAGGATATTTGGAAAGGTTTCCATTGATACAGGTTAAGATGTGCTGATAAGGCGTAGGACAGGGTGTTTCAAGGGAAGAGGAGTTTCAAAGCACTGTCAGCAAAGCTTTGCCGCTCAGGCATGAGCTGCGGGCTCCCCCCATTCCTTAGCTCAGCACATGCCTGCCTCCATTCCCAGTCCACTTTCCTCCTGGTTTTTATTAGTCCACACTGCTGCCTCCACTCTCCTCTCCCAGACCATACTCACACTAGAGGGTTGAACGCACTTCTCCAAGAAGCAGTTTATCTACAGGTCTACAATTCTGGATATCTCAGTGATAATCTCTGCTTCCTCCTGTCATAAACAATTCCCTCCTGAAATCACTGATCCCTCCCCCTTAAGTGGTAAGGCAATGGAAAAGGGGAAGATGGGGAGGGGGTTTAAAGAGGAGATGAAGGGACAGACAGCAGGAAGGGGTGGGGAATAATAATTAACACTAAGGATATAAGAAGATACAGCCAGACAGAAACCTTCATAATAAGTGCATGTAAAAATATTATTTTTAGGGGCTGGAGAGGTGGCTCAGGGGTTAAGCCTCTGCCTTGCAGGTGGAAGGTCCTGAGTTCAGATCCTAGACCCCACGTATAGACGCCAATGGAAGCGGGGGGGGGGGGGGGGGGGGGGGGGGGGGCGGCCTGCGTTTCTGGTCCTGGTAGGGCGGAGCCTGTGAATCCTGGGGCAGAGTAAACAAGGAGGAGGTGGAGGCGTCCATGGTGGTTCCCGAATTCGTCCGTGGTTGTACACGCACACATACACACACGTGCACACATGCACAATTGAATAAATAATAAAAAAATTTTTTAAAAATATTATTTTTAAAAAAGCATTAACTGATATACTCTATTCAGGAGAACACAGAGAAAGGGAAAGAAAACAGAAATTCCCCTGAGAAGACACAGGCAACTAGGCAGAATTCCCAGTAACAGGTATGTGAGGCATCCTAATGAGCTGTTGGTGGGAGCTTCTCAAACCCCCTCAAAACAATACAGACATTTGCCATTGCCCTTGGTTATCCTCCAGAACCTGATAGTAAGAGTAAGACCCTATTACTGAATACACCATACATGTAGATCACAGCACTGGAAAAAGAAACAAGCTGGAATGGATCTGGAAACATCCTTTCTGGACACCGTTCACAGGACCAGAAGGTACTACTACACAGACTGCCAGGGGAGAAAAGTAATCAAGTCTGTAAGCTACAGAAACAACTCCTCTGGCAAGTTGGCGAAAGAGCTAGGTATAGACGGTATGAGGAAGACTGTTTTCTGACTGGATTTAAGGCCTGCTTTTTGGCAGGGAACATATACCTGGTATTACAAACCAAACCAAGAATCCACAGGAGAAACCATAAGCCCTAGGTTTAATTTTATTAAGGTTTAACTTTAAGCATTCAATGGCACACAGCCATCTAAATAAACACTTATTATGCTCATAAATTAAGAGAAACTCGATTAAGATTAAAAAGTATTCTCATGCAATGGAAGGTGTTTAATGCAAACAACCACACTGACCAAATTACAGAGAATCAGCAACTGTGGATTGCTGGGCCCTAAAACAGGACCTCTTTATCATCCCCATTGCAAGATTCAGGGAGTCATGAGGAAGAGGGAAGGGTACAAATGAAATAAACTTACCAAATTCATGTATAAAAGTATCAAAAAATAAAACAATTAAAAATAAAACAAACACTAGCTCCTGTTTTCTGTGGAGCTCCCTCATATTCCAATGTGAGTGTCCCTCACGGGGTCATGTGTTTGCATCTTTAGCTATTGGTAATGTTTGGGAAGGTCATGACAACTTTAAGAGGTGAAGTCTTGCTGGAGAAAGGTATTTCCTAGAGGGCAGGCCTTGAGCATGGTCCTGCTTCCTCTTGGAGTTTTCTCTTGCTCTGTGTTCTTGAGGGCTGCAATGGCCTGAAACTCCAGATTCTGCATCCAAGACACACCTATTGCTACGAGATTCCCACCTTAACAGTTATCTCCTTTTTCCCCTTAAATTAGAGCCGAACATTGTCTCTCAGCAGCAGAAAGAACACTGTCTCTTGCAGTTCTGCATTATTTCCTGGATCCTGTTTCCTCCCAAAGTCTTGAGCTCTGTCGTCTTGGTAGTGGATACTTGCTTGGCCTTCTTGGGCAAGTCTCCTCCCTGGTAAGAAAGGGATATGGCTATACCTGACTACAGAATGTGATGGCCACTAAAATCTGGACTTCGGCTTACTTTTCTCAGCAGTCCATACCTCTCTCCTTGGTTCTGATGCCAGCTCTCCTTTGTTTATGCCACACAGAACACCAAGTCAGGATCTGGTTAGAATTTCACCCCAACTGGACTCAGCTTCTAGTTGCACTCTCCTCTGGAATATCCCTCCGATGAGTTAAACCGTCTGCCTTAATTTTGACCCCACTGCCTCTCCATCCCAAGTCTGGGCCCTGCCTGTTACCTAGCCTGTCATCCAGGACCTCCCTTCCCACTGACTTCAACTCTCCTCTCTCCTGTGTGTACTCATTGAGACCTGCCAGTTACACCTTTTCTTTCTTCTCCCTTCTAACACTCAACATATCTCACTTTATAGGAAAAACCCACAGCTATTTAACAGTGAAAAACTGAGTATTCCTTTAAGACCAGGAAAGACAAGAGTGTCTATCCTCACCTCTTCCATTTTAAAAAAAATATTTTATGGGCTGGAGAAATGGCTCAGGGGTTAAGACTCTGCCTTACAAGCAGAAGGTCCTAAGTTCAGATCCCAAATCCCACATAAAACAGCAGGCAGAAATGGCAACAGCCTTAACTTTCCTTCCCTGGTAGGCGGAGCCTGGGAAATCCCAGAGTGAAGCAAAAAGGAGGTAGAAGCAATTCCCAAAATCACTCTTAGTCCTAGACAGGAACACAGTATCCTCTGATACATGCATGCACACGCACACACACACACATGCAAATAAAGCTAAAAAAAATATATATTTTATTTATTTGAAGGGGGAGCACAGTGCATCTTGGAGGTCAGAGGACAACTCTGGAAACATTTTTTCTCCCTCTTCCAAGAATCTAACTTTGCACATACATCTTTAGCAATGAGTCCCTCTTTTATTTAACAAAGTTCTGGAAGTCTTATTAGAAAAGCTAGGTGAGAAAAAGATATGAAGACTTTAATTCACAATGAATGACAAAAATGTCTATTAGTAGGAAAGGAATGGGGAATGGGATTGGGTTGTAAGGAGTGAAAACACAAAAGTTCACTGTATTTATGTATGAACATGACAAAAAAATTTAAATATATTTGCAGAAAAATCCTAATTACTCAAAAAAGCAAGCCTGATAAAATTAATCATGGAATCCAAAATCAACACACAATAACTATATGCCTATACACTAGAATGAATTATCTGAAAAAGTAAGATAATTCTATTTGCAATGACATAAACAGTAAAATGCTTAGGAATAAACCTACTAAAGTGAGAAAAAATGCTAATGAAAGTTTGAAGTTAAAAGAATAAGCAAATAAATGAAAAGATAACATGGATATGCATGATCAGAAGACTGTATATTGTAAAAGTGCATACACTCCCAAAGCAATCTGCAAATTTAATGCTATTGCTGTAAAAATTCCAGTGATTCCTCTCACAGAAAAATAACAAAACAAAGTAACAATAGAAAATTTCTTATGGACCTCCAAAAGTCAGTCATCTTGGTTTGGAAAGAAAAATAAAATTGGGCAGCACACTTTCATCAGTAATTCCCTGTCAGTGGTTATCCGTGTTACATTCCCCAAAGGGATATTTACTCATTTTTTATTTACTTACTTTGCAGCAAGGTTTCATGTAGCCTGTTGCCAAGAATGACTTTGAACTCCTGATCTGCCCCTATCTCCAAAGAGTTGAGGTTACAGACGTTCACCATCAACCAACCTTAATTCCTCTTGAATGGCTAGCATTCATGGCTAATCTGAGGTAAGGAATGCCTATTAATTAAAACTCCTTAAATGGAAATTCTTTTATTTTATTTTTTTCTACTTTTACAAGTATATCAAGTACTCCATCCCTGTTTCCCTCCATCCACCTCCCCTTCATCACTTCCTCTCACTCTCCTGCCTGTATGCTTCTATGGACCCCAGGGTTCACTCTGGCTTGTCTACTTTTGTGGGGGGTTCAGGCCTTTCTTTGGTCATCTCATTGATAGGGGCATTTCCCTTCACTACTTTAAATGGAAATTCTTTAAATGCACTTTTTACTTTGAAAAGTCAATTCAAGTTCCCAATCATAGTTCTATTTTTAAGGGCAATCATTCGAAAGCTATAAAAATTTAGAACATGGCCTACTATTTCTATTGTTTTGTTAATATATATAACATTTTCCATTTATAAGGTATATACAGACTCAGATGTTTGAGCATACACAAGTATTTCATAACTATCCTGATGGGTTAGCAACAGTAATGAAGAAAGGAAATCAAGGTTGTTACCTTCTGCTTTGCGTATAAGGTTCTTCATTATCTACTAGTGTAACTGAATTTGTGCTAAGTTACTTAATACAATTGATCTTGGAAGGATATAAACATTACCTTCAAGAATATTTACTTCTAGTACTGTTTAACAGAAACACACATCACATTACTTGCACACAGAGATACACTCACATGTCTACTATGACTGAAGTTATGTAAAACAGCACTTGAAAAATAGGTTAGTAGTTGAAGGAGAAAAATAAAATAATTTTAAAAAGGTAAATGTTCACTGTCTAAATAAAATGGCAAAACAAGATACATGTTTAACAAAAAAAACTTTATTGAATTACAAATTTTAAAATGGATCGCTTAATTTAAAAGTGAGACTATTAACTATTATTCTTAGACTAAACTCTTTCAAAAATGTACTTTAAAGTGATAGAAATTATCCATAGACCAATCCTTAACATGGGTATTTAAATGTTGCTTTTGGTATTGCATTAGAATGATCTGTATTAAGAACTGGAGGGGAGCAGAGGACAGTGAGGAGCGCACAGACATCTTTATTGTCTGGCAGGACACAGATTCAGCAATATACATCGTAAACTTTGTAATGGTGGCCTTTAATATCAGTTAACATCTGTACCAGGAAAACAATGTGAAAACTAGCTTCTTATTGCCAATAGAACAAATGGAACACATTTAAACAAAAACTAAAAATTGTAAAATCTGTATTGTCCAAAACTACTTGCTACAGCCCACAATTTCAGTTGGTTTAACAATCTCATCATGTAACAGAAAAACCCAGCACATGAGATTCAGAATTTTTTTTTTATCAGCTTCCATATGGGAAAACCACAGTTTTAATGAGTTACGTAATTCTTATGCTTAATCCTTGGGTCAGTATAGCTTCCCAAGTCAAAGTCAAGTTATGAACTGTTTACAGGAACTATACTATCTTAGGCGCTAGCATTTTCTTCTCAGCACATCTTCCTATGTGGGAAAGAGTTACCAGAAGTGTTGCTCTTTGCTTTTAAGGTGATTTAGGAAAAGCCTAATAAACTATATCAGAATTCTGCAAAAACTAAAATACTACACAAAGCCAACCAGGTAAATAAACAACAAAACCAAACTTATTTCAACAAAGTCATGTTCCCAAAAGAATAACCCATTAAAAACAAGAAATATACATGTATGAGAAACATAACAAATAATAGTTGTGGTGAGTTACAGATGCAGAGTCTCCATTTCAGGCTTGTGAATATATTAACTCAAATCAAATTTATATCCTGGCTCAAATATTATGTACAAATTTGGTAAACTGACCAAGAATTATTTGAATATCTACCATATTTGGCAAATCTAAAATTAAGTTATTCTTTTTTCCCCTCCTTTAATATTTTAGGAACTACTAATGAGGAAATTAATTATTTATGTATTAAGAATATCAGAATTTCTATGTTTTTCAGACTAAAAAAATCAATATTTCCTTTAAGAGGAAAAATAAAAATAAATTGCAAATAGTTTAATTGATAAAGTTTAAAATCAACTTATTTATAAAAATGAAAAAAATGAAACATATTATACAGTTATTTTGTGGCCCTCCAACTGACTTGAAACTACAGGAATTAAGGAAGAAGTTAGGTGAAAAACAAAAACTAACGGGATGTACGTTGTTTTAAATCTGATTTGCAAGAAAACTAGTTGCTCAGTCTAGTTTTAAAGCTAATTACAAAATGCATTTTGTTTTCTTAATGGTCCAGATATTTTACCAATTCTTCCAACTCAACAGAACTGCAAAAACAAAAGAAACATTGTGTAAGATTTTTAAATGCAAACAAAGTAGTACACAGTGTCATTCAACATAGTATATATCGTAAATTATTTTTAAAAAGAGGCACTTAAAAGTATGCTTTTTTATACATGGTAGTCAGTCATCTTAACTTTTCCAACTATAATTAGTAGGACTATATATAATTAAATAACAAATATGAAAATTTTTAATATTTTTATTGTTTCCTTTTCATATTTTTATGTTAAAAATCTGGCAATTCAAATTAACAACAGTCTTCTGGACTGAATTAAATTTTCTTTTTTTTAATTTTTAAATTTTTTTTGTAATCTAGTTTTCTTTGTGTCTGTGTGTATCAGAGGGCCTGTGAGGCTCATGGATGACTATGAGAATCATCCTAGATTGCTTCTACTTTTGCCTTTTTTTATGTGGGATCCAGGATCTGAGCTCAGGAACTTTCTGCTTTCAAGGAGGCAAAGGTTTAACCCCTGAGTTATCTCTCCAGCCCTGAATTAAACTTTCTTAAATTCACTAGTGAATTTAAAACATAAAAACCTGTGCAGTGAACTGTCTATATTCAAAGCTAACTGCACATGTTCACTGTAATCTAAGAGAGCTCTTTGGACAAGCTAAGTTTATGCAATAGGACTAAAATACAAAGAAATAAAATGAAAAAATAAAAATAAAAGTCAATTTTCCTCCCTCAATTTAATTAAAAAACTTCTGAAAAAATCAGAATACTTTTAATTCAATAGATAGGATTCTGTTAAGGAATAATATAGACAAATATAAATGCTCCTGGCTTTATTTAAGATCTTAAATTTAATATATAACAAATTATATTTTGTTATTTTATTGTCAGATCAGCTAACATCAAGGCAGTTTACTGTGTTTACTCATACATTGTTTTTACATATTAAAACCAATTTTCTGTAATTAAAATTAAAACATCTGCTAAACAAAAAGGGTAGGCTACACCACCATTTCAAAACATGATGATACTTCCAATGCCAGTAACTTTTGAAACTAAGAAATAAATCTGTGTACAGCATAATGGGAACAGGATTTAACCTGTAAATAGTGTCTAGGACCAATGTCCCAAACTATTATTTGTGGAAGAATCTGGTCTAGCTTCTAATTCAAGATTCTGGTCCAGCTTCTAATTCACTTCTAATTATCAGAAAATACTTTAAGGTAATAGAATAATTTAAATTGAAAATTAAATCGAAGTCTACCTAAAACTATCTCATAAAAAATGATAAAAAGAAATTTGGCAGTAGAGGGACTTTACCTCTACTCATCACGATCTGTACTATAGGTGCTATTTACATTTAACACTTGAGGAAATTTTAGAACAGTGAGGGAGCAGGGCAAGAGAGTTCAAGTCAGTGTGCATGACTCCAAAGATGTATCCCTACCACAGGTATGCCCAGTCCAACAAGTCTGAAATTGACAGTTAATCCTAATTTTAAATCTCATTGTTTGTAGCTTAAAAAAAGTCAGTCATAAATGAGTTATACAAACAACATACACTTACCTACATGAGTGTAGCTCAAAACATACTAAGAGTACTAAGCTTACGGAAAAGGACTCATGAAGCCATGACACAAGTCCACTCTAATTTCTAGAATAAATGCTAATCAGAATGTTTGATTCACTAAGAAAATCTTTTGGAAAAAGTAAGATGAACACAACAATAAACACACACAGCTCTCCTAGAAGTACAAAAATGAGAACAATTTAGTGACAATTTAGTGACTACACTACATATGGCAACGTGTTAAGGAAACTGAACATTTACTATTCTTTCCTAATTTTCTCTCTATCAAAACATACATATGATGACAAAAGTTATCTACTTCTGGTAGCATACAAGATAGTATATGTGTACAATTTAGATATACCAGTAGGTTTATAAAAAGGACCAGAAGGTATTATCCTATTATAAATTAGTATCACATGAATCTAAAAGATTGACATACCTTCCATCGATTTCCACATTCATTACAGACAACAAATGTTGTCATTGGTTCATCAGCACTACGTGTTTGTACCTAAAGGAAAATCAAGTGAAAAATATGACCTTTTGAATTACCTTTAAAAAAAAATCCAACTTGTATAAGAACATATGTAAAGCTCTATAACAGCCACAGTAGTACCATCAAAAAATGTATAAAAGCCTGAAGCAAGTTCAAATAAACTAATGCTAGAATATATATTTCAAACTTCATTTTTATAAACCTTTCTGCTTATCTTCCATGTGTAATTTATCCTATGCAAATGGGAAAACCCTCTAAAATTCACCCAATAAATTATACTTTTTAGAAATGACTAATATGAAAAAGAACTTATTAACATATCCTATAAATGAGTAAAGATGTAACAAGAAAAATGGATAACTTAAAATTTCTTGTTCCTGGGTTATGATTATAGCTCAGAATATTTATCTTGCATGGTGTACCCCTAAAAATTCTTCCTCATATTTTCAGTATTTTCTAAAAACTAAAACATTACAGGCATGTATTGCATATATTGCTTAAACAGTTTACATGATTATCTGATCCAACAGTGCTGCTGCTGGGAACACAACCAATAAAATAAGCAAGAACAGGTAAGGTGCTTGCTAACAAACCGGGCAACCTGAATTCCATCTCCGGATATCCACATGGTAGAAGAAAAGAACTGACTTCTGCAAGTTGTCTTCTATGTCCATCTGTGTGCCATATCATGCACGTATACTGTCTTTCTTTCTCAAATAAAAATACTTAAAAAACTAAGTGGTCTCAGAGAAATATATAGCAATATCACAGTAGTCAAAATATATAGCAATATCACATAGAAGCACCTGTGTATTCATCGACACTAACCAACAAAACATAACACATATGAGACTACTGATCTTAAAATGGAAGAAGTGACACAGGCTATGCCATAGATAAACCTTGAAGAGATTATCAATTGAAACAGACCAATCACCAAGACAAATAATGTATGAAGTAGTGAGTGTTCCAGAGACAAAGAAAAAGAATGGTGCCTGCTGGCCTATGAAAATAGGAGAAATATCATTTAACGAATGTAAAGTTTCACTTAAAAATGTTTTATTTATTATCTTTAAGTATGGGGCAAGAGCATGCACCATGGTGGACATGGGGAGAAAAACTTGTGGGAGTAAGCTCTGTCCTACCATGGGGTTCTGGTGATGCAACTCAGGTTGTAAGGGATGGCAGCAAGTGTCTTTTCCTGCTGAGCCATCTCGAGGACTCCGAAGTTTTATTTTTGTAAAAGGAAAACACTGAGAGAGTAGCTGGCAAGGACTAGACAAAGGAGGCAGCTCAGCTGGTAGAGTGCTGCATACACACAGTACTGGCTCTCATCCCACACACCCTGTACACCCTGTGGGCATGACTGCAATCCAAAGTCATCCTCAGCTACCTACAGAGTTTGAGCCCAGCCTGAGCACATGAGAGCTTGTCTCAAAAGAAAAGGGGAGAAGCACTTAAGAATAAAGCTGCTAATACAATTTCTTAAAAGTTTATTTACATGAGATTACAGAACCAAACACTGTTGGTGCTGCACTATAAATAAGGTACACATTTTTTATATGAGTCTGTGTATGTGTAAGTGTGCATATATATATGTTGTTATAGAACAGGGCACTATTGTGTGCCTGTGGAGGCCTAAGGGTGACTTTGGAAATCAACCTTGATTGCTCTACCTCCTTATTGCTTTGCTCTGGGAATTCCTAGCAGGCCACTGCCATTTTCGCCCAGTGTTTTTACATGGGATCTGGAATCTGAACTCAGGTCCTTTAACTTGTGAGGCAAAGGTTTAGGAACCCGAGCTATTTCCAATCCACTTTATTTTGGTACATGCTGACATCCAAACTTACTACCACCTTAAAATACAGAAGTTTCCAGTGAGATATTAATAGGACTTTATTCAGAACCCACACAAAAGATAAAATAAAAAGGAATAATTTTTAAAACAGTAAGAGTCTTTTAGATGAAGTCTTTCTGCCGTTCCTTACACATTATTAACGCTATCTAGGGCCCAAAGCAAATATAGGAAATTTCATGTTCTCTGTGAAATTTTTAATCTCTCAGTGATCCATAGCAACTAAGAGTCATATTTAATTCTTTTATATTTATGACAACATTGGAGGCTTTTGTTTTAATCTACAGGCAGTAACTTGTTTTTTATTAACGGCTCATTGTATTTTTTTAATTTCATTTTTCTAGTTTTACAAGCATTGAGTACTACTTATCCTTGCTTTTCTCTATCCCCCTCCCTTCCATTTCTCTTCTTTCCCTTCATCAATTCATCCCACTCCCTCCTGCCCTCCTGACTGTCCACTTCTATGGGCTCCAGGTTCTCTCTGGCATGTCTACTCTTGTGGGGGTTCAGGCTTCTCTGGCATACCAAGTTGCTTCTCTTTGGGCCATCCCACGATAGGGACATTTGCCATCATTCATATGGCTTTAGTTTCCAACATTTCTACTGTATGTTCTTATCTCTCTTGAGTTCTTCATAGTCTATGTTGGTATATCAGTCACTATGCAGGTCTGGTAAGGACAAGTCTCACTGTAGTGAGTTCCCAGATGTAGCAGTCCTGCCTTGAATAGAATGTCTTATCTAATGGTGAATTTTTCCAACTTTAGATTCTCACAATCTTACTATCCTCTCTTCCACAAGGTTCCCTGAGCCATAGGATGGGGAGATTAGGTTAGTCTGACTCTGGGTGAGCCTTGCTGGGTCACCAGTACTCTGCATTCTGGCTGGCCATTGCTGTCTACTTCACTGCTTTTCTACTGCCCTAGGCTGCATCCTGTCAGGATATTGAGATCCCCTAACTCTCTTGTAGAAGATGTCTAGGCTGTTAAGTGTTCTTCAGATGTATGGGTATAACAGCAGCTATTTACAGAGCAACTTTGTGCACTGTCTTCCTATTTACAGTTCATTGGCTGTTTTTCCCTATTGATTTATTTCCTTCCTTTTTTTAGGTTCTTGTTCTAATTAACATTAACAGGAATGTGCTCCATTCTGACAAGCGGGTCTTGAGTTCAATCAGAAAGTTAATGGTTGTCTCCTTGATACTCATGCCACTATTATACTGATGGGTACCTGTTGCCATGGTGATTTTTATTTGCAGATCTGATGAGTTGATGAGGCCTGTGGTTATTTCTCTCCCCCAGTAGTTCTACAGTATTCCCTGGTACTGTGTAAGCTATCTAGCAAGGAGGAAATTCTCAGACCAGTACCAGTTGATGTATTTTGCCCATGTTCTGTAATCCAAAAGTATTGCATCTTCAGTAATAGGGTCTTACTGACAGTTTTTTTTTTGGAGAGTAACCAAAAGCAATGGCAAAAGCCTATAATATTTGGGGACCTTTAAGACATCTTTGACCAACATTTTATCAGAAAATGTCATATTCCTGTTACTTCTAGTATAGTTTTAATTGTCACTGGGTTTTTAGTGGATCAGCTCAGGGTTTTTATTTTTTATTTGTTTTGCCCCTTCTGCATAGGGACTGCCCATTCTTGCTTTTTATTTTTAAAAAAAAAGACTTTTTTTTTTGACATATTACTAGCATAGGAGGTTCCTATGGGGTTACTTCTCACAATCTTAGGGTTTTTCTGCTAAGTCCCTGTGTCCCTTCTACCTCCCAGCTCCCATTTCCAGCTATGTATTTCCCAATTATTCCCTCCCTTACCTTACTTGCCATGGTATTCTAAATCTCCCCTTTGAAAGGTTTCACCTTAACCATTTCTTCCTGTTTTGTTATATTTTCTTAGGGTACTGAGAAGCTAGTATCTTGTACCATATTAAATAAGTTTCACCACTGAGTTATAATCTCAGCTCCTTTCCATAACTGGAAATCCACAGAACTGGATTATTTTTTTTTAAGTGTTTAATTTTCTTCTCAATGAGAAAGTTAACCTATGACTAGAAACATGAACTTTAGAAGGACATTTTTTTTAGGCTAGTTAGAAAGAGAGAGAGAGAGAGAGAATCTTGTTTGGCAAATAAAATTAAGATAATGGTAGAAGTATTTTTACATGAACATATGACAATAAAAATCTGTAACATGGTCCTTAGTTATTCAAAAATGAAAAAGTCAATCAGTCTGTCACAAAAAAGACATATATATAAAAGCTAGTTAAGCCTAAAGTACCCATTGGTCATGTGAGAGAAACTGAAGAACCGCTTTAAATTATATTACCCAGCCAACTCTGAAGAACTGCTTAGAAAACCATTTGGTCATTTTATTACATTATGCTCTTTTTTTCCCATTCTCACATGTGTTTGAGGAAGAGTGCATGGGTACATGGATGTATGTGTATGTGCGGGGGGCATTCACACATGTGCACACTGCTGTCAAGTGAGAGTGGGTACACATGAATGTGTGTGTATATGGAGGCCCAAGACTGCTATCAGGAATCATCCTCCATCATTCTTCCACCTTATTCTTTCAGGCTGGTTCTCTAATTAAACCAGAGCTCACCTAATGGGCTGGTCTGACTAGCCAGCTCACATGGGATTCCCAGATTCCGTTGTCCAAGGTTGGAATCATAGGTAGGTCAACATACTCACCACCTGACATTTTATGTGAGATTTGGGGATCTGAACTGTGGTTCTTTTTCTTGCTCAGCAAGTACTTTAACTACTGGACTATCTCCCCAGCCTGATTAAATCTTTTTAATAATTAATCTTTTATTTTATTCATTATGTGTATGTAGGAGGGGAGTCTCTTTCCACCATGTGGGCTCTTAAAATTGAATTCAGGTAGCCAAGCTTGAGTGGCAAGCACTTTTCCCTGTTAAACCATCTCACTGACTCATATTCTATTACATCTTATGTCTTATTGACACTGTTTTCATATTGATAATTATTCTAGATTGGTGCTTGCAATCAAGCACCTCAATGTGAAAATAAGAATCTACAAAGAATCACAAACCTGTGTGTAAGTACAGTTCTTCTTTTTACACTTGCCACATGTGAACAAGTCAGTCTGGGTTCCGCCAGTCTTGGCCATCTGATGTTCTCTGATTGCTTCTTTGGTCAAGTTTTTCCGCATTTCTTTGAGTTCATCACTAGCCATTTCCTATGAGGGAAGCAGCAATATCACTGAATTATTGATATCTTCTATATCTAGCCTAAATCCTAAATGTCACTCAACCCTGACAATAATTTGAAGTAAAAGTAAAATTGGTTTATAAAGTTCAAAAGAATAAATTAATACTCTTCCTTAAAAAATTTAAAAGAATTTGTTTTGTTTTACTTCTTCAAATACTTATAAATTTTTATGTGAAAACAGACTCAGGTTCTGTTTATAGGTTATAAATAATGCAAACCTGCAGCCATCAGCACCTCTTTGTGCCCAACAGCAGGGATGAGTCAAATGGACACAAGAGTCAACATGAAAGAGTGCCAGGGGATGAAATTAAGACAAGCTTTTCCCAGTATCTAAATAAAGGAGAAAAAACAATCCCCACTGGCTAGATAAAAAGCCTCAATCCAGGCTAATAAAATGAATGGAGGACATGCCCATGCAAAAATGAGCAAAAGCAACTATTTTCATAAGCCATTATTCTCCTAAGTAGTTAACAAAGACAAAAAATTGTAAATTTATTCTTATCAACAGGATAACCAAAAACTTGACTTAATATAAGAAACTGCTCTTTCAAAAATCCTTGTTACAAAATTACAAAATATTAAAAATTGTTCTCTTGCTGTGGTTATTAGACTGAAATAACTAACTCAAGATCATCAGTAGATAATTTCCCTAGGTAAAGTTAGTAGAACTTTACAATGGGGAAAAATGTCACTACTTCAATCCGCTGATATTATCTCAGCATGTGATGAGGAAGGTATGGGGGGTGGGGGGAGAGGAACCCCGGGTGCCGTATGCTTCGATGTGAGTGAAGGAAACACCATCCTAGGTGTGCTTAAGCAAGATCAAAACTAAACTTGAATGTAACCAAGCTTTTAGAACCAGGAACTTGCAAGACATACAAAATAGACGGTGTAGAAAAAATTAAGTAACATCATAAAGAAAAATTTCCACTGTGAGATGTAGAAGAAATTCCAAATATGATGTTCAGAAATGTTTTTTTACCATGGCAACATCATAAAAGAAAAAAGCAGGGCAACATCATAAAAGAAAAAAGCAGGGAAACAACAAAGTGAGGGACAGAAGAGACTGCTTTAAAAAGAAAAAGAAACAATAACAACATAAAAAGGAACAGGCGTAAACTAAGATAACATGAAGAATTTAGATTCTGACATAAAATAAATGCATACTCAGAGGAATATGAAGCAGATAGCACACAATGCCAAGGATATAATGTTGGCTCTGTTGAACATGGTGATGCAAGCAGTCATATAAAAAATAAATCTTAATACATATTTATGCAAATATATTTCATAAATTGTGGACACTATAGCTAGTATTTACATAGTAAACTATGAGTTTCCTTTTCCTATCATTTCCTATATATATTTAAATAATAAAGAGAAGTTTTATTTTTTCAAAACCATTACTTCAAAAAATTTAAAACAGCAGGACATTTTACAAAAAGTTCTGTAGGAAATAAAATTCCTAAGCCATAAATAGAAATGCAATATTGGGGAGCATTCCACAACATACAAAGACAGAAATACAAAGAGACTGTATACCGTTCAAAAACCCAATCAAATCTACAATTCCTGGCTATTAGGAAGACACAAACCTTCCAACACAATATAGGCAGCAGTCCTCAACTAACTATGCACAATATTATTCACCATCAAATCCTTGGCCATCTCTATTAGGATGATCAATTTTATAGTTCAGAACCATGAAAAAGAATATACAAAGCCTACCCACAATTACAAATATCAATAATCCTATATAAAGATTTGGGGTTTTAGATGATGTAATGTATCACATAAAGATCTTAACAGCTATGGGAGCAAAGCATTAATTTCAACTGGTCCAATAACCTTAAGTATTTTTCCAATATAAACATATACATAGATTAGATTGTTTCTATAATTTATTATATATAAAATACTTAAACAGTACATTGCCATACTAAATTTATATAAAAGTCTGCTTACCTCTGCTGTCATTCTAGCAAACAGGTCAGGAGGAATATTCCCACATAGAACATTTTTCCTTAAATTTGGATTCTTTGCATCTTTAAGATTTGATATTCTACTTCGTACTCTATTTTTGTATTTCATGTCTGTGTTTCTTATTTCTTGATATATAGGTACTTGGCCATTAAGGGAAAAAAGATTACATTATAGAGGTATAAACATTCTATTCTGTTTTGCCAAAGTAAGAATTTCTGAAACTTCTAAGCAAGTCACAAAAAAAGTTTCCAATTTATAATGCAATCAAGATGGTGCCTTCATTTGAATCCTTCATCTGCACTGGTCAATGGTGTCACTGCTTTCACATTGTACACAGGAAAGTTTTTTCTTTAATGCTCAATGTTGCAAGTCACATGTCAACAGGATTTTGAAGAATAACATGGGTACAATCCAAGAAAACAAATGTTTGCAAAGGAGCTTAAACGAGCTTTACATTCCCACAGCAGTCCTGCTGAGGACCCCAACCTCAGTCCATGAGTACAGTCTCTGGAGGCGTGTGCCTGTCCCAGCTCAGCAAGGAGCTGGCTCAGCAGGTTTTGAGGAGCCTCCTTTTAACAAGGCCTCATCGCAAACAGGATAGCTACATTTCATAGTACCCACATACAGGACCTCTCTTCCACAGCCCCTTCTACAGAGCTGGATTGACCACATTTTCCTCCAGGGTTCTGACTCTTCATGTTATGTTGAGGACCTCCCACTGAGAGATAGTCACACACACAACTGAAATTCTGGTGCTATGTTCTCAATGTGCAAAGCCAGAAAACAAACAATAATATGCTGCTTACATTTGAATGATAGAAAAAAAAAAGTTGAATAAGTTGACATGAATATTCTAACAAAAATATAATCAACAAACTACATAATACCTTGACTTTTACAGAAGAAAAAATTCTAATTAGCAGATAACTTGAAACAATTATGAATAGCACAAAAAGGATATCTTCTTCAATCTGAGATCCTAGTTCTTCCTCATCAGCTCCAATAGCAACATAGTCATCTAAAAACAGGAATAAAAAATTGTTAAGTTACTGCAACATGCTCAAAGAAAATCCAGTACAAGGTTAGTGAACCACTTCGACCCCGTTTGTTTGGCATAAAAAATTCCTTCATTTGGCACTCATACAAAAGGATGCTCCAGAGGATGGGAAGGGAGAAGGGGGAGGCACTGGGAGAAGGGGAGGGAGGGAGATGAAAGGAAGGGGAAAAGGGGGGAAGGGTACAAGGGAGACTGGGGAAGGGTAAAGGAAGGAAAAGGACTGGGGTACCTATTGAGTTTGTATGATTGGGGAAAAAAAATTCCTTCTGTCTTATGAGGATCTGGTCTCTGGGATTCACCTAAGATCCACAGTACCCCCACATGAATGAATCCTTCTCTCTCAGGAATAGGGAAGTAATCCATATACTAGACAACTCCATATTTCACAAGTCCATAAATTTCAGTTGTTCCAACAGAGAAAAGAGAAAGTTACAGAAAGAACTGTCTTGTCTCTTGTGATTTGGGCCTCAAAGAAAAAAAAAGGTTCATCTGTCAATCACATATATGGATATACCAAGACAAAAGACTTCTATACAGATATTCTAAAAGACAGAAGGAAATAAAACAGAAAAAAAGAAAAGATATAAAGTCACTTTAAAGAAATTGAAGTAGAATTAGCAGAGCAAGGAAAAACATTGATCAAATTATATATTGTTCACATAACTAAAATACATAAGTTGGTATAAACTAGCAAGTATTCCTGTAACAAGACTCTTTTCCAATACAGAAAGCAGAAAGATGAAATATGAACACAAAAAACACATACTATGTGTCATACTAACATTTAACAATTCAGTATTGCTGTCTCAATCTAAGATTGGAATTAATATACAAATTAAAAGCAGAGAAACCAAAAATTTGAGTAAAAATGACTGTAAGTCAGAAAAGCAAAATGTCAATATACTAATATTATACTTAATGAAATTATATATATATTATCAAGCATATGCCCCAATATGCCTCTTCCTTTTACCCTTCCAGATACTACTAGCAACAGTTTCCTCCACTAAGCAGAGCTAGACAGCTGTCAGAAGGCTGGTGCATACAAAACAGCAAGATGGCAGTGGTGGTGGAAAGGACTTGAGAGCAAAAGGACAAACACTAAACTTACCTCCTGTTCGGAGAGCTGCAGCAAGCATCTCCCTACACTTTAACCGCACAGAATCAGAAGTACTTGGTGCCCGAGGAAAAGATGAAACATAAGTATCCCGAGCATTTGTCTCATCCTTTCTGCTGCTTACGTTGCCACTGGAACTACTAAAATACACATACAAGCACACACACACCAAAAAGAAATCAGTAAAATCCCTCTTAAAATAACATTAGCATTACTCAATAAAGACAAAAATTCTGGGGCCTAAATTGCATAGTATTTCAGTGACTCTTACCTAACAACAAAAAAACTACCTGCATATAGATTAAAAATGGTATTAAACTTTTTGAATTTAATAGGTGCATCTCATGTTTTATTTTTTAATTTTTTTTATTATTTATTCAATTGCGTGCGTGTATGTGTGTGTGTGCGTGTATGTGTAGAACCATGGACGAATTCGGGAACCGCCATGGACGCCTCCATCTCCTCCTTGTTTACTCTGCCCCGGGATTCACAGACTCCGCCCTACCAGGACCAGAAACGCAGGCCGCCCCCCCCCACCCAGCGTCTATACGTGGGGTCTAGGATCCAAACTCAGGACCTTCCGCCTGCAAGGCAGAGGCTTAACCCCTGAGCCACCTCTCCAGCCCCATTTTATTTTTTAAATACCAAATATTTTACCTTGATTTTTTTAAACATTAAACAATATTTTAATAGAGAAAAAATACAATATAGCCCATTATGGTACATGAAAAGTGAGGACTTTTGTTTAGGAAAAGGGTGAGGGGGACAGGACCAGAGACTATAGCAGCTTGCAACTGAACTAGAGGAAGAAAAAAATGTTTGAAAACCCCGTGTTGGTTAGTGTTCTAATAAAACACTTTCTTCAAGACAAAAGCACAACACACTAAGAAGTCTTGGGACTTGAAAGTTTCAGCTTCTTTCCAGAAACTGGAAAGTTTAATAATTTTTCGATCAACTCCAAATTTTCAATTGTTTCTGAGCAACCTCTGATGGACAGTCACCAAAACAGGATCTTTCCAAGACACTCTCTGGACTAGTTTCAATTAAGTTGTGTCATATTAAAAATATATGCCATAGATCTAACTTGATACATTTGATGTAAGGATATATCCTGGTGTCTTCTCACCAACTGTTAAGCTTCAAAATCAGATAACTGTGAACAAGAAATCTGTTTGCGCCATCCAATTTATTGCACTACTTCCTGAAGCCTTGTCTTCCAATCCCCTGTACTCAAAAAGTACTGTCTATACAAAGGTATGCATAATAGCATTTAAACACTCTCCTCTGCCATACTAAGTTTCTCAAAAAAGAGATTTAATTTTTTTTTCAGTACAAAACATTAAGTGATAAATAAAAACAATGTACATTTATTTGTCTTTGAAAAAGGGTTTCAGGCAGCTCAAGCTGGTCTAAACTCTGTTAGGAGAGTGGTCTTAAAATCTGATCATCCGGCCTCTACTTTCAAGAGCTAAAAGTATGACATGTGCCATCAATCCCAGCTTTATGCTGTGCTATAAAACAATTCCAGGGCTTTATGTATGCTAGACAAGCACACCAGCTGAGCTACATTATCAACCCAAAGTCAATGTTTTTAATAAATCACTTTAGCTTCTCTGCCTACAGCCAATGGTTGGCCAAGTCTCTGCAAACTACCTATATGAACAGTGGAGCTCTGGCCTCACCAGCTTTATTATTTCAGGCCCCACATTCTAGTTCTTCTTTCCAACCATTTAAAAGCACAACTTTCTCAAATTCTTGCATCCAAGATGGAAAATCTTGCTCAATTACAAATCACTAAGTTAACCTTTCATCTTCATTAGATTACACTTGTCCTCCAGTCCTCTGTATTTCCTCATGTGTGCAGACAGCATTCCTTACACACAATGCCTTGCTCCTGCAGAGAGGAGCTTTGCTGAAACCTAATGTACAGAAACTGATAAAATACAGCAGCAGTTCTCTTTCAAAATCTATTTATCTGTCTTTACTTTACTTACTCGAGACATTAAGCCAGTGACCCTGATGACACACAGCTGACAGTATTTTTAAAAACTCAAATTATCAAAATCATGAAAAACAATGACACACTATCACAGGAACTATTATAGATCAAAAGAGACAAAACACAAATGACAACTAAATGCAATTGGTCCTGGATGGTATTTGGGAAATATTTTTCCTCCATCATAGTTGCCGTTTTCTTTGGATAAATAACACTATTAGGACAAATGCAGAAATATGAATAAAATTTGTAACAAGGAAAAGTTGTCATTGCTAATTTCCTGTTAGATAGCTGTATGTACAGGAAAATATACGTGTTCTTAGAAAATACACATTGTTATGTTTATAGAAATATAAAGGGTATAATGTATGCAAACCATTCTTACTTGGAAATAAAATGAGATCCTGTGTATATATAAGCATACAAGTATACATGCATGCATATATAAACATAATGGGAACAACTAGGCTAAAGACTTTTAGGAAATCCTTTTATATTCTTGACATTTCTTTTTTTTATATTATTATTATTTATTCAACTGTGTGCACATGCGTGTGCGTCTGTGTGTGTGTGTGTGTACGTGCAGAACCACGGACGAATTCGTGAACCACCATGGACGCCTCCACCTCCTTCTGCCCTGGGATTCACAGGCTCCGCCCTACCAGGACCGGAAGCGCAGGCCGCCCCCGCTTCCACCTGGCGTCTATACGTGGGATCTGGGATCCGAACTCAGGACCTTCCGCCTGTAAGGTGGAGGCGGAACCCCTGAGCCACCTCTCCAGCCCCATTCTTGACATTTCTTAAGTCTAAAATTACCTCAAAAAGCTATAAGAAATAACTGCACAAATGTTATTAATAACTGCTGTTCAATTCTTTCTTTAACTGGGTTAAGATATTGGTCAAAAATTCACAGACAAAAGCCACCGTGGTAAAGTAAAGGTTCTAAAACCTCAGTGCTTCTGAAATACTCAAAGAATTCTCGACTACCATCAGAAATTCTGATTAAGTAGCTCCAGGATTAGGCCCAATATTCACATTTCTAACAACATGCCAGGATCCCTGCTTTTCTAAGGGTCACATTTTAAGAACCACTGCTTTAAGTCAGTATCAACTCAAAAACTACTTACATTTGATTATACTTATCACCTATCATGAAAACATGCCAGATACTGTACAGTTCATAATAAATGATAGCAGAAAAAAATGCAAAAACATCAAGGAGTTAAGGAATGATTTGAACTTATCATTGATGAACTTCACGTTTATGCTAAATAACCAAATTTGGGAAGAAAAAAGGCATGAAAAGAGAATGAGATCCAGGACAAAAATCAAGTTAAAGAAATAGTATAAACAGTAAGAAACTATTTAAATCAGTACCGTCACTATCATTTCTATCAGTTTGCCAACTTTAATACACCTACTTAAACTTATAGAGTACAATATGAATAATTTCATTTATTTATCCAGTGCATTACTAATCTTGCTAAAAATGTTTTGTTTTGTTTTTTAAAGTTAGCTATGTACACTGACCAGTTCCATTTGAGTGGAAAATGGAAAGAGAAGTGCAAATGTAATTGGAAGAACCTAAGGGAAATAGTGGAGCAGATCAATTAACTGAACACAACATAGATGAATTTCCGTAACATGAAATACCTTTCTTCTCTTGCTTCAGGACTATTCTGAGATGAAATTGCAGGTTCTTTTTTCTTTTCTTCAGAGTCTTTATCAGTTGATGGTCCATCTGAAAATGTATGCAATCCCTAAATAGTATGCACTTAATAAAAATGAAAACTGCAACACTGCACATTAAAAACCTATTCATTATCACATACACAAACGCACACGAAAAACCAACCCACTTCCAAGTAGGAAGTATAATAAAACTATTACATTAACATAAATACTTGGGTATTTTTCATATCAAATGTGTAGTCAACACTGCTAAATAAATTGTGATACTTGGAAAGAACTCTGATGCCAATAAGAATCTGAAAGTTTAAGAGAGCACATAAAAGAAAAGATGGAAGAAAATGAACAGAATCATTTTAAAAATGAAAATACAAACAAATATAAAACACTGTTCTAGTAATTTTTCAAGAAGTCAAAAATAAGTATTTCTTCTCTGTGCATCGCCCTTGCTCTACCAGACTCTATTCACAATAACGAAAAAAATGGCATCAGCCAACATGGTCCATCAACAGAGGAATAAATAATGAAAATGTGGTACATATAACACAATGAAATAGTAATCATCAGAAAGGATAGAATATGGAATTTTTGATAAAAAAATGCATGGAACTGGAAACTTTAATATTGAGTAAAGTATCTCGGACACAATGTTAGGCACCACATTGTTCTCTTATGTGTGGATGACTGAACTGATAGCCTTGCCAATATTTTTGATTTAGAATTATTTTAACAGCCAGATTAATTTAAAAAAAGACAGGTGGGAAGTGATGGTTAGGGGGAAACCTTTTAAAAGGTAGATTTAGGATACTATAACTGTAGGGTGAGGGAGGCAATAATTGGGAAAAATACATAGTGGGGAATGAGGGGATGGGAGATAGAAGAGACATGGGAGATAGGAGGGACAGAGGGACTTATAACCCAAAGGACCATCCTATGCTAATAATGTGTCCAAAAAAAACCCTAACATATCTTTTAAAGAAAAGGAACAAAAATGGGCAGTCTCTATGCAGAGGAGCAGAGAGTAAGGGGTGAGGGGGGAGTCTTAGGCTGATCCACTTAAAATCCAAGGACAAAATTATACTAGAAGTAACAGGAATGTGGCACTTCCTAATAAAATGTTGGTCAGAGAGGTCTTAAAGGTCCCCAAATATTATAGGCTTTTGCCATGGTTGATTGCTCTCCAAAAACTGTCAGTAAGACCCTATTACTGAAGACGCAACACAAATGGATCACAGAACATGGGGAAAATATTCGACTGGAACTGGTCTGAGAACTTTATCCTTGTTAGATAGTTTATACAGTACCAAGGAATACTATAGAAGCTGCTGAGGGAGATAAATAATCACAAGCCTTATCAACAGCATGAGATCTGTAAATTGCAATATAAATCACCATGGCAAAAGGTGACTACCAGTTTAATAGTGGCATGGATACCAAGAATACATGGATACAACCAATAGCTTTCTGATTGGACTCAAGACCTGCTTGTCAGAATGGTACCCAGCCCTGTTATATAAACTAGAACAAGAACCTAAAAAAAGGGAAGGAAATAGATCAATAGGGAAGACAGACAATAAACCTATAGGTAGGAAGACATCACATTAAAGTGCTCTGTAAGTAGCTGTTATTATATCCACAGAACAGGAACTTACAGTAGAAATCTTTGGGTATGAAGCTGGATGAGTAAAGGAAAATGCACATAATCAGTGGGGTGGCCTGAAGACAGGTAACTTAATATACTATGGAGGCCTGAGCCTCCCCAGAGTGAACAAGCTAGAGTGAACCGAGGAGTCCACAGAAGCATACAGGTGAAAAGATGAGTGGAAGTGCGGGAGTTGGGGGGGAGATGGTGAAGAGAAAGGAGAGGATAGGAGGAAAGGAAGCTGGGATGAATACTCAATATCCTTGTAAAAGTAGAAAATTAAAAAAAAATATTTCTGGTTCATGAAAAAACATCTTCACATATCACAAACAGATGTGACATGAAGTCAACGCAATTATTTTAGCACTGACAAGTTAACACTAATTTTAAATCACTCAAAGCTGTCTCAAAGCTGGGTCTAAAGAAACTTCCTTCTGTAATTAAAGGTTATTTTATACAGAGAAAAAAACTGGCTAAAATTCAGAGAATAAGTGATATGGAGTATCTAACCCTAAAAAGAACACCTAAATTACTCCCAAAGGTTCGAGCAAGAGGGGGGCTAGTAAGAGCATAAAACCCAGAGCGGTTAAGAGATGCTGCCCAGAGTATTTCTGGACAGGACAGACTGCTACATTCATGAACTCATTGTAGTTGTGTTTATTTGGTACACAAATAAAGGGAAGACTGCCCTGGTAGTCTATAGAGAGTTAAATACTGGATATGAACGGAGGCTACTACTTTCTTCAGTATTTATTTACACAAGCTCTAAGAAGTGTTCAATCACATGCCAATTCAGGCAACTCTAATAAAATTCAATGGGAGAGGGAGAGGGAGAGGGAGAGGGAGAGGGAGAGGGAGAGGGAGAGGGAGAGGGAGAGGGAGAGGGAGAGGGAGAGGGAGAGGGAGAGGGAGAGGGAGAGGGAGAGGGAGAGGAGAGGGAGAGGGAGAGGGAGAGGGAGAGGGAGAGGGAGAGGGAGAGGGAGAGGGAGAGGGAGAGGGAGAGGAGAGGAGAGGAGAGGGAGAGGGAGAGGGAGAGGGAGAGGGAGAGGGAGAGGGAGAGGGAGAGGGAGAGGGAGAGGGAGAGGGAGGGAGAGGGAGAGGGAGAGGGAGAGGGAGAGGGAGAGGGAGAGGGAGAGGGGAGAGGGAGAGGGAGAGGGAGAGGGAGAGGGAGAGGGAGAGGGAGAGGGAGAGGGAGAGGGAGAGGGAGAGGGAGAGGGAGAGGGAGAGGGAGAGGGAGAGGGAGAGGGAGGTAGTAGGGAGACTAGTTGGAAAGAAGGCTTTCAATGGGAGGAGAGGAATGGGATCAAGTGATCAGGTTAAAAATTACTTAAAATTCACTATATTCGTGCAATATAAAACTGTCAAACAATAACAAAAGGTGCTACCTTTACTTTCCTATACAAGTTACATGACATAAGCTAATCTTACCTTGACTCCTCATATTTACAACAGAAATATAAATTACACTTAAATCTGTAAAAAAAAGTTTGGTTTACTGTTAAAATCACCTCACTTATTTACACTGGTCTCTAGATAAGGGGAAACAGAGGACCTCTCTGGGACATACAGGGTCACTACAGGGTCACCTAGTGAAACACACCTCAGGTCATGTTTCAGTGCAAATCTCTATAGTGAAGCATTTTCCAGAGAAAAAGTACAGCTAGAGAAAGACCTGTAACACAATTGTGTAACCTTACTTATAAAGTTTTGCTTTATCAGTTCAGGCCTTCTGTGATATAGCATAAATGCATACTTTAGTTTCACATATCAATTTTATTACTCTGTTATTTTCTATTACTGGCTTTACAAACCTCAAAACTGGAGATGGAGGCAGAGGTATTGTGACATAAAAGACCAGTCTGGGTTACATACTAAGATCTTGCTTAGTAAGCGAAACAAGCAAACAAGAAAGAGTCAAAACTTAAAGATGCTATAGTATTGTGAGGCAGAAAACACATGGCCAAAGCCTAGAAACAACCCCAAAGTAATAGGGTAGAAAGTGTCTAAAGGGCATAGATAAAATCTACTGAAGTACATAGTAAAGATCTAGTGCTTCTGTAAATAGACTACGAATGATCTCCACATCTCTCTGGTATAGTATATTAGTGCCATCCTTTTTGGAAAGAAGAGCAGTAAAAACCTTAAGTCTTCCAAATATTCCTAGTGGCATATGATATGACTCAGCACCCTCAGGAGGCAAACACAAAGGCTTGGGTTTGCATCTACCCCTGGTGGAGAACGGGGTGTGCACTGTCTGATAAGCATACAGCACAGCTGGCAGAAGAGACAGCACTCTAGCTCTGGATGCAGGCTCAGCTGATCAACACTGACTCAATGTGTGCAAGGTACTGAACTGCTCAGTGCCTCAGTTTCCCCACCATAAAATGGGGATTATAATAGCATCAAATACATTGGATTATAGTGAGGATTACATTTATGAATATAAGTTGATGCTTGGCATGCCCTAGGTATTCAAAACATGCTACCACAGCAGCAGTATAAAATCTTTTAGAAACTCATCTACAGATCTAAAAATGAAAAGACTCAGGTAGAACAATGTTGGTTGTTAACAGCCATTAAGTTAAAATCAATCTTAACAGACCTAACAATAGGCAAGGACTAAACCACTGGCATAGTCACTGAATGGATTTTTCTGAATCTAATAAAAAGATAATCCTGTTGGAAAATTCAAAATATGTAATACAAATAAAAACATGAAAAAATGACAACACAAAAAATTCAAATACATACATAAAAATGACAGCACAAATAAATATATACATACAGCCAGGCATTGTAGCCACACAGCCACAGGGCTTACTGATAGGGAGGGAACCTTACTTACCAGACTTCACAAGTTTGCCAATGTATACAGGAGTATGCCAAATATTGAACCAGCTTTCTCCATCTTATCTACCAGCCCAAGGAATGGTCCCAACCACTATGGGTTGGGGCTTCTCGCATCAATTAGATGCTCTCCTATAAGCTCGCTCAGGGCTGGCTTTAACTACGAATTTTTCAAAGATAAGCCCAAGCTCAGCCCTCAATTGTCAGGTTGACACCAATATCTAATGGGAAAAAGGTTGTGACGATAAATAAAACTCAAACATAACTGTACACTAAGGTACTGTAACAATGTTAAATTTCCTGTATTATACTTGCATGAGAAAAATAAGCTTGTGCTGGGAATTGTAATTCTAGTTTCTCAGGAGGTAGAGACAGGAGGAGCACAAGTTCCAGATCAGTAATAAGTTCAGTAAATTAGCAATGTCCTATCACAAAAAAAAAAAAAAAAAAAAGGCAAAAGTTTGTTCTAAGAACAGATACACTTAGGTACTACAAGGTAACAATTTTAAATTGAAGTTAAAATTAAGATAATTAATATGAGAATAGATATATACACCAAATACTAAAAGTTGATGATCGGAATAAAAGAAATATATACACTCTTTATAGCTAATTTTGTAATATTTCCTTTCAGAAAGTATATACAATCTTTCCCTTCAGAGAAAAATCTCAAAAGAGCTTGGCAGAAATCAAGAAAGCAGCAACCACTGAACAAACCAGGACATCATAATACATGTGAGGAAGACTAATTATACCTAATAACTTTTTCCAAGATTTGATGAGAGATTTTGCTAAAGATGTGACTTCTTCATCAGTACTCTGTTTGCGAATGGCATTAACTGACATCCCAATTCTTGTGGACTGTAAGACAACAAGGAAACATAAAAGAACAATTTTATTTCAAACAATTTGCAAATTACTCACACTTTTTCCTTTATCAGAGTTTTCCCACTATAGAAATAAAAAATTTTTTCATTATACTAACATACACACTACAGTCTAAAGAGATCTTCAGCTCATCACTGAACCCATCAATGTTTGAGCACCAAGATTGTCAAACACAATGTCATATTATAGGAAGTCTGGTAAACTATTGAAATGAAATCAGTCTTTCCAAGGAGAAAAGAGGATAAAATATTAAATGTACTTATATGCAGGCAAACTAGAATACTTAAGACTAACATACTTGGCTTTCATTACATTCTACAGAGATGACTTCAAGGTACTGGCCACAACATATAAAAAAATCAAAAACTATCACACAGTTTTGAAACACATTTTTTGTTGTTCTATATAATCAGTATATAATTATAGATATTAAACTGGACTTCATAAAATATAGATAAAATTTAACATGCAGTAGCATTATGTACCCAGGATTATAGTAAGAGCCCCTCATAGTTGGAATCATTACCCCTATTTTTAAAGTTGAAAAGACTGGAGTATCAATAAATAACAAGCCCAGCACTATACTGCTACTAATTGGGAAAACTGGAATTTTCATCTTGAATTGACCTCCTTCAAAGTTCATGCTCTTCTAATGCATTAAAAAACACAAAGGCTGTCTGTGACAACTCAATTATGTATAATAAATAAAAATTGTAAATAATTCAGTAAGTTCAAGTTGTTAAGTAGGCAATCTTTCAAAACATGGTTTATGGAAGAAAAACACAACAAAGAAATTCTTAATGGCTAAAAAAGTAAAGAGAAATGCCTGCTGACAGCTTTGAAATAGGAAAATAAATGAGCACTTAAAGGTTTCCTTCTAAATTATTTAACTCTCAGTTTTGTTCAAGAATTCTGAGTATGTGGTTGAATGGAGTAGTCTGTTTTACATATTTCAGAGAGCTGAGCAAAGCAAGGAAGGTTCCATAGCACAAGTCATAATTTCAAAGCTTCTAAAAGGTTTGAAGTTAACACAGCAAGTTTTCTAGAAGAAGACATAATTGGTGAGTGGAGAAATGTTCTGAAATAAAGAGCTGCAAAAGATGACTTGCAGGAGACTAAAAAAAAAAAGATGAATAAACTATGCTGCCAGGTGACTGCTTTTTATTAGCACAGGATGCTCTGATTACTAAAACCAATGATTAAATAACTTAGCACTTATTCTGAGAATATAGCTATCTATGATTAACATGCTTACCTAAGGAAGAGACTGTCCAATTTTTCAATAAGAAATCGGGCTCTGACATAGAGAGAAAAATGAAAAGACCTAACCTGAGGCATGTTTCATTGTCTTTACAGAGTATTCTTGAAAATGAAACTAACTGCAGGATAGAGAGATAAGGAAACTATTTACTTGAATAATCAGGTCTGGCTTTACCTCTCAAAAGTATAGAGATTTTTCCTAAAACTGGTATGCTAACATTTACAAGATGTCTTTTACACTCTTCTGTGCTCCAGGAGCTTTAGAACTGTGGAGTTACAAAGAGTTCTTAAAACACCATCACTAATCTAAGTTTTTAATTCATTGTGATGCTATAGCAGAGAAATTACATTATCTTGGCCCAAATTTTCTATTGAAAACCAGATTCTCAGAAAGGCTTTGGCACTATTACTAACAATAATAATAAATTCATAAATGAAAAGACAGGTGTTCTCATAGAAAGGCAAAGTGAATGGAGCACAATAAGCAGACTCAATATTCCAGAAGAAAATCTGCTTCATGATCATTCATGCCAAGATGCCAAGATGATCTGAAGATAGTCACTAAATTGTTTTTGTTTGTTTGGGATGCTGGGAACTGAACCCAAGGCGTTGTGCATACTAGGCTAGCACGCTACCAGAGCTATTAATTCCAGACTAGTCACTAGATCTTAAACTTAAAAAGTATATAGCCAACATACAACTATTATAAAACATGTAAGAAAGATTTAGCTACTATATAATACTATGGAAAAAATTAAACATGAGTTAAATTAATAAAAAAGACATTATTAGGGGCTGGAAGATTGCTCAGGGAATAAAACCTTTGCCACACAAACAAAAGGACTTGAGTTCAGATCCCCAGATTCATGTAAAATTGCTGGGCAGATATGACAGCAGCCTGTCATTCAGGCCCTGGAAAACAGACCCTGGGAAAGCCCAAAACAAAGCAATAAGGAGGTAGAACAATCTGAGATAATTCCCAATGTCACCCTGGGGCCTCCACGGGCACACTCATTCAAGTGTCCTCTTGTACACACAGACACAGACACACATACACACACACAAAAATAAAAATAAAGACGAGAACTAAGGTCCATTGATAAGAGTGTTTGCTCAGTATGTGTAAGTCCCTGGATTTAAACCTTGGTAGAGAGAAAAAAAAAAAGTTTAAAAAAGTAAAGAATGGGAGATGATACCAAATTTTATATTTGGTATGGGAATATAGTAAATAAGGAAATAATAAGAGGCATTCCAACTTCAATAAAATAACAAAGGATCTACAAAATATTTCTACAAATAAGATATACAAAAGGCTCTGTAACCCAAAATTCAAGAAGTATCAACAGGAGATTCTGGCTACATAATAGCAAGACCCTGACTCAAAAACAAAAAAGAAAAAGCAGTAAGGACACCAAAAGATGCTCAACTTTAATTAGGTTACTGAGGAAATGAATATCAACACAATTAAATAACAATTCACAGGGCTGGAGCAATGGTTCAGTGGTTAAGCCTTTACCTCCTAAGGAAAAAGACTTGAGTTCAGATCCCTGATCCCACATAAAAATATCAGGTGGAAATGGCAGTGGCCTGTACTTCCAGCCCTGGAACACAGCCTGGGAAACCCCACGGCAAAGCTGTAAGGAGGTAGAGTCATCCAGGATGATTCCTGCAGTCACCTTTGGGCCTTCACAGGCACACACATATCCATAAAATAAATAAAATTTCATATCCACTAGAATGCTTTAACCCAAATCAGATCAGAAGAACTATTGGAGAGAATGTAGAAAAACCAGAAACTCCACTTTCTGCCACTGGGAATGTAAAATGGTGCAGATACTTGGGAAATAGTGGCAGTCTCACATTTTTAAATATGGGTTTGCTACATCACCTAGCAATTCTTTACCTAGGTATCTATCCAAGACTAACAAAAATATATGCTCACACAAATTTATATACCAACATTTATATGGCATGATTCATAATAGTTCAAAAATCACACAAATGTTCATTAGCTGGTAAATAGGTAAATGTGACATTTGCATGTGTATGTATCACACAATAGGATATTATTCACCTGCAAAAAGAGGTTCTGACATACACAACAACAAACAAAACTGAAAATATGCTGAGTGAAAGATGAAAGATTTACCTTATATATCATGAATTATATGATTCCATTTATATGAATCTCAAGGACAGAGAAGTCTAGAGAAAGTATTGATTGCTTTTATAATAGAAGGGGAATGAGTTAGGGAGAAAAGGAGAATGACTGCTAAAAAGAATGAAGGTTTTTGTTTTTTAACGTCCCAAAACCGTTCTAAATGATTGTGATAAGGGTAGGAGATTTTTTTCAATATGAGAAACTACTGAATCAGAACTTCAGAGGAGCCAATTATATGGTATGTGAATTATATGTTAATAAAGCTGTTAAAAAATAAACTAGGCTAGGGATTATTTCAGTAGCAGAGTGTTCATACAGCTTATGCAAAGAATCCCAGGTCTGGGCCTTAGTAGAGCAAAAATAACTAATAACTAATAACACACACAATTATGTTTACTGTCTTTTTAGTAAGCTCCAACTAAATTCTCCCCCCTCCATCCAATCATCTCACAATCCATCACTATCACCTTCTTCTTCTCAGGTTAAAGAAGTACTCAAAGGGGGCTGGAGAGGTAGCTCAGGGGTTAAGCCTCTGCCTTACAGGTGGAAGGTCCTGAGTTCAGATCCTAGACCCACGTATAGATGCCAGGTGGAAGCGGGGCGGTCTGCGTTTCTGGTCCTGGTAGGGCGGAGCCTGTGAATCCGGGGGCAGAGTAAACAAGGAGGAGGTGGAGGCAGTCCATGGTGGTTCCCGAATTCGCCCGTGGTTCTACACAAACACACACACACATACATACACACACATGCATACATGCACAATTGAATAAATAATTTAAAAAATCTTTAAAAAAAAAAAAAAGTAGTACTCAAAGGTAGAACACTGCTTAACAGGTGCAAGGCCCTAGGTTTGATCCCTAGTGCTGAAAAATAAAAAAGGGGTGGGGGATGGTAGACAGGTAGGCAAGGGCCCGTAATTCTAGCCTTAGGATGTTAAGGCAGGAGAGATCCGTTGCCAGCTTAGATACGTGGAAAGTCTTGATCTTGAAAAATTAAATAAGGGCTGGAGAGATGGCTCAGGGTTTAAAACTCTGCCTCCCAAGCAGAAGGTCTGAGTTCAATCCCAAGGTCCCATGAAAAAAACACCAGGTTGGTGCTGAACTTCAGCCCCTGCTACGCGGAGCCTAGGAAACCCCAGAGTCAAGCAAGGAGGTAGGAACAATCCAGGATGATTCCCAAACTCATTCTTGGCCCTCCACAGAGACATACAGTGTTCTCTCTCTCTCTCTCTCTCACACACACACACACACACACACACACACACCACACCACACACACACAAAGAAAGAAAGAAAAATAAATACCTTAAAACTACTATTCTGCCAATTAGGTGGCATATACATGTAGTTCCTAACTTGAGAGCTGAGGTAGGACTGTTGTGAGATTAAGTCCAGTCTGGTTAAGCAGGGTAACTCTTCTTGTCTCTTCCCACTTTAAATCCTGTTCTCTGAACGTCTACTGCTATTGTTTTAGTTCACTCTCTTATTACAGCTTATGTGGATAGCTGGACTGAAGTCTTCCTGTTTCCAGACTCTATTTCTTCCAACGTGCAAATTTTGTTATTTATATTCTAACATCTTTAGCAACACTGCTCTGAAGGCTGGGCATGAAGCACCCTTGCCTCCAGCTCTTCCTAGCTCTACGCCACCCCTCAGTCACAGGTTCCCACAGCGTTTCATCTCTAGAACAATCTTCTGAAACATGGATGCTAAGAGAACCTTCTCTGTGAAAGCTTTCTTTAATCCCACACTAAGAAGCAAACTTAATTGTGACTCTTTCCCACCCTGCACCCTCCACTACCTCCATGAACACGATACAGACTTCTGCCTGTATCTGTTGTTTGTTTTCTTAGATTCTGCCCTCAGTGAGGGGGAAAGAGCTTACCTATTCATCTTTAAAATCCAATACAATTCTTAAATGGCTTGCTATTTACTTAGACTTTCCAAAAAAATATGTGAAAAACTTAAGAGATGGATATAAGTAAATTCTCTAGCCAGTCTCCACATCACCTTTTATACCTCTACACATTTCTTAAACACATGCTGGATTGTGTGTAAGGCACTGTCAAAATAAGTTTACTCTCAGAAAAGCCGCTGATCCCCAGCATTCAGAAGGTTAGTACTTCCCAAATATCTTTCTTTCTTGAGTCTATATATTGAGATCTTTTTTGTCATTGGGGTTTTCGTACACTGTAGCTCTCTTTGGCACTCTGGTGAAACTTACAGACCTCCCCTTCTCAGAATGCTTTTTTCCCCAGAATGCTTTTTAAAGGACATTAAATGCACAGGATTACAAAGAAAATCAAGAACATGTTAGGCAATTGTCAATATGTTAAAATATAATATAGTATTGTGCCTGCTTCCTTTTTATATTAAGTAAGATTTAAGGTAAGAAATAATAGCACACATCGTGAAAAGCAATTGGACTTTACTATATCTGCAGTAGGTACGTTAGCTAAAATGAAAAGCTAAAATGCTTTTTATTTTTTTCAGACAGTCATAAATGCTATTAATACAACCACATTTTACAACTTTTGTAAATGAAAAGTTCAATTAGTTAGAAATTTGTAAAATTACATTGTTTTTCTCTCAAACGAATTCACGCACCTTTCTGATTCTTTTTAAAGTTTGACATAATGAAACTAAAGTAACAGGAAAAGACACTCATGGACAGTAAGACTATCTAGTTAAAAAAGGAAAATGTCAGATTAGAGTTAATGATTATATTTTACTTTTCGCTGACATTGACTTATGTTAAAATATGGAAATATAGAAAAATAAAACACAAACTGCAGTAATCACTCTTTGTACTGTATGTCAGACATTCAAGTTACATGTGTGGTCCATGGTAAAAAAGGACAGGAGTGACGCCCCATCACTACCATCTAGAGGCTAGATTCATGTTGGCAACAGCTATCTATTATAAACCAAGAAAGTGGAATGCTGAGAGAATGCAAATTCTCCAGTCTCTTAAAGTGAGATTTCACTGACTGTCGACCTTGGAAATTATAAGTTTTATCTTTTTCTTTTTAAAAAAAATTATTTATTGATTTATTTATTTGTGTGTGTGTGTGTGTGTGTGTGTGTGTGTGTGTGTGTGTATGTGTGTGTATCAGAGGGTACTGAGTGACCCTGTGGAGAACCAAGTATGACTCTGGGAATTATCCTGGATTGCTTCTACCTCATTTTTGCTTTGCTCAGGTATTTCCTAGACTCAGCCCACCAGAGCCAGAAGTGCAGACCACTGTTGTTTCTGCTTGCATTTTTACGTGACCTGGGATCTGAACTCAGTACTTTCTGTTGGAAGGCAGAGTCTTAACCACTGAGTCACCATCTCTCTAGTCCTAGGGTTTTTTTATTATTATTTATTAAACTGTGCGTGTGTGCGTGTGTGCATGTGTGCGTGTGTGCGTGTGTGTGTGTGTGTGTGTGTGTGTGTGTGTGTGTAGAACCACAGACGAATTCAGGAACTACCATGGACCGCCTCCACCTCCTCCTTGTTTACTCTGCCCCGGGATTCACAGGCTCCGCCCTACCAGGACCAGAAACGCAGGATGCCCCCATTTCCACCCAGCATCTATACGTGGGGTCTAGGATCCAAACTCAGGACCTTCCGCCTGGAAGGCAGAGACTTAACTTCTGAGCCACCTCTCCAGCCCCGGTTTTATTCTTAATGAAAACGTATTTCTACAGTGACAACTCACTTCTATTTATGCTGCAATCTTTAAAAAAGAAATTCAGTTCAAAATCACAATATTGGTAATAAGATGGCAATTATCAAATATTATGATGCAAGCAGCACATACCTGCAATAATTCCAAGGTCATGGGAATATTCTTCAGCTCTTTCAATAAATCCAATGCTCCAGCCTATAAAATAAAATGAAATAAGCTCAAGCAGAATTTCCATGATACTTGTTGCAGTTTGCATGATGCAGATAAATTCAAGACCAAAGAGCTTTGAATAAGGAGGTTTTATTATTTTTTTATGATTCTTGGTTACAGCTTGGCAGGGAGTTCACACAAATACTAAGAGCAGAGAGAACTAGCCACACCATCTCCATAGAGATTGCTGAGAGGGACAAAACCTCACTTGCCAGACTGCAAGTCTGCCAGAGAATGCCTAATAATGCTAAATTTATTAAATTAACTCCCTCCACATATCGATCTGCCCAGTAAAATGGTCCCACCCACTGCAGACTGGATGTTTTCACGTCAATCAGATGATCTGAACACTTGTTCAAGGGCTTGCCTTAATTATTAATTCTTTATAGATGTTCCCAAAGCTCAGTGTTCAATTGTCAAGCTGACACTTGTATAGTAACTGCCACAACACTAAAGCAGGGACCAGCCAGATAACTCACAATGTCTCCTCCATATAAGAGCAAAGACATTGTGTATACACTTACATACAACATTTAAGTCTTTCAGATGATAGTTGAAACTCAGCACAGGATTTTTTTTTTTCTTTGTTCCCCCAAAATTTTTTGGGC
Organism: Typhlomys cinereus; assembly: GCA_023101885.1. Taxonomy (NCBI): domain Eukaryota; kingdom Metazoa; phylum Chordata; class Mammalia; order Rodentia; family Platacanthomyidae; genus Typhlomys; species Typhlomys cinereus. Next base: position 3,766,900 of record JALPQD010000124.1, read on the forward strand.
CAGGTTTTTGTTTTGTTTTAAAAAAAAGTGTGTGTGTGTGTGTGTGTGTGTGTGTGTGTGTGTCAGAGGGCACTGTATGTCTCTGTGGAGGAACAAGGATGACTTGGATTTGACAGCAACAGAGTGTATGGATGTGGTCTTCAAATAGTTTTTAGTTTTCTGGTATAAGAAATAAAATTTAGGGGCTGGAAAGGTGGCTCAGGGGTTAAGCCTCTGCCTTGCAGGCAGAAGGTTCTGAGTTCGGATCCCAGCCCCACATATAGATGCAGGGTAGAAACGGGGGCAGCCTGCGTTTCTGGTCCTGGTAGGGCGGAGCCTGTGAATCCTGGGGCAGAGTAAACAAGGAGGAGGTGGAGGCCATGGTGGTTCTGGAATTCATCTGTGGTTCTACACATACATACACACACACGCACACACACACAATTGAATAAATAATAAATAAATAAATGTTTAAAAATTAAAAAAAAGAAATAAAATTAATAGTATGATGTGTTAGATGCAAATATACATCTGCAATGGTATAACTGACACAAAAGATTTCGTGAACTAATACTGGATACATTCATGTTTCTGTTTGTTTTCCATTATATTTTATTGAAATACTAGTGTGAGTTGCTAAAAGATTCTGCAGCTTAATATTTCAAAAGTATAATGGTACATTAATCTGTCTATTTGAAATCATAAATATGTAAGTGCTCAGCTCATAAAAGGTATTCAATTAAAAAAAAGATACTCAAAAAATATGAACTGTATTTCTTTCTGTTTGGACAGCCAAATTAATATCCACTATAGTATGTTTGTTTTTTCTAAGACATTTATATGTGGTGCTTATACAGTTTTCCTAATACAGTAAGCTGAGGACATTAGGATCTTGTGTGTGGGGGTGTGTGTTATCAGAGGTCCCTGTGGAGGACCTCTGTGCTTCATTCTGGGATTTCCCAGGCTCTGCTCACCAGGGCCAGAAGTGCAGGCCACCACTATTTCTGCTTGGTGTTTTTACGTGGGACCTGGAATCTAAACTTAGGACCTTCTGCTTAGGAGGCCGAGTCTTCTTAACCCTTGAACCATCTCTCTAGTCCTCAGCAGAGGATTTTAAAAATCTACTGATTAATTTCATGGTCAGTACTTGTGAAGTAATTTTTCAAAGTGTGTTTAATAGATTTGTTTATATGTGTGATCTGAGGAGAAACAAAATTTCTTTCTGTAATCTCAAATGCTAATGGAGAATGCCTGTAACTAGGGAGAAGCCAATCCCAAAAAGGTAGAAGTAGGAGAAGCAAGATGCTACAGCCTGTCTAATATTCACTAGGGTAGAAAGAAGGAGAGAAGGCATTCTTTTGACAGAATTTGCAGGTTTCTCGGTATTATAAGGTCTTTCAACCTATCACAAGAACCTGTTATCACTTATCTGTTTCTCACAGAAAGGTATACAGCAAATCTAAAAGAAAATTCAAAATTAACATCTATGTCAAGTTCATAACAACCATCAAGCGCCATCTAAGTCAAAGCTTCTACATCATGACAAAGGAACTAAATATAAAACTCATGGGAAAGTTACAGAAAGGCATAGAAATAAAGATGAATGAGAGTAGCAACAGTACAGCTATGGTGTTTGGCCAGCTATTTAATCTGATATTCATTTCATCTCCTATTTTATCTAATATATTTGCTAACTCATTTCATTTAATGTTTACTTAATGTAATAAATTAACACATGGATTGTATATACCAGCAAAAAAGAAAAAAATTTAAAGTATGACACATTTCCTTATAATTTACTTTTGTTTATTGAAGAAATCTTTCAGACATAAAATATTTATCATGTTACCTTTTTACACAAATAAAATAGAAAGTATAAGCAAAACAAATCAGCTGATACATCACATTCAGAGTCAGGTATTTATGAATCACCTTTTGACTCTAATTAAAAAATAACTATTTTATTTTTTAATCTAAAACACTAGTAATAGGCTGGTGGGGTAGGGGGATGTAATATTCCAATAATTCCCAAAGTTGGGAGGCTAAAACAGGAGAGTCACAAATTTAAGGCCAGGTTGAGTGCTATAACATATGCTATCTCAACAAGTACACACATGCACAAGCACACACACATACATACACACAGAAAAAGCACTTTATACAATAATCCAATAGAAAGCTAATGTCAAGCTGGCTTTTTAGCATAGGGGGCTATTTTTCAATCTCACTCCTATTTATAACCATTTACTTCATCTGTGTTTAAGTGGACTCTACAAATATGTCTCTGATTTTCTTCCATGGTATCTACTCTTGAAGTTTTGGTGCTGGGTCTGACATCTGCTTCTGAAAGTACAAGTGTACTACAAAAGGTCATCTGGTCAAAGATAGATGTAGCTCATCCTTTCAAAAATATCATAAAATGGAAAGTAGGCACCCTACAAATCAATGAAACACATAATAAAGATTAAATTCCTGACCACTGACTACTATAGGATGATTATTATATAATAAAACGCAAATCACATTCATTTGAAGTTGATTGATATTACACTTTACCTTCCAAAATAAAATGGTGTCAGCTTTTCTTTTGGCGACATTTACATACAGCATTTTAATTTAAGCCAGCACCTCATAAAATTTAAAAATTAAAGGGGAATTATAAAGACAGGTTACCATTTGTGACTTCCAGATCCTTTCTGATGTTAATATTCTATACATTCTTTTTTATTTAGTCAACTAAAAACAGTGAATCACTGTTAGAGAAGAAAAGTAACATTGACCTAAAATTCATTACGCTAAAAGTTCTACAGCACTACATTTTCTTGTGTGTAAATGAGATCTTCAATCACACATCTGCATATTTCCAAACTAAACCAAAGAAACAAACAAAAAACCCAGAAGGCTATATGTTTCACATAGGTCACTAACAAATTCATTTGAAAATAAAAACTTATCTCCACAGATTAAAGCAAATGCTTTAATTTATTCCCATTTAAGAGTATTACATTCACTGATAGAAATGTTAGTATTTGGAGATTGGAGAGATGGCATAGCAGAAAAGCATCTGCAACCTGGAAACCTGAGTTCTAGCCCTAAAGCCCGTGTTTTAAAAAGAAAAGCTACGATGTCAGACAACTGATGCACTATATTATCTGTTAAGTCTGAAAAACTTGGATTCTCAGAACCTAAGCATTTTAACAGAGTATAGATCTGTATTTTCTACCTACCACACCATTTTCCATGGCCTTTCTGATCCATTTCATTCCAAAGCTCAATTATGAAAGCTAATCACTTACAGAAAAAAAGGATTCTTAAAAAAGAAGCCTTTCTCCGCAAGCAGGCTTAATGCTATGTGTCACATAGAGAGCTGATTCTTTTAACACATCAGCAATGTGACATATGGTTTATGCTATTTTCCAAGTAAAAGCAACAGATTTGTGTTAACTTCTTTCCCTTTCTACTCAGACCTCTTCAATGAGAATGGGTTTAAGAGATACGAGTCATGGCAGAAAGAAAAAGCTCAGTAACTTATGGAGTCAACTACTATTAAGACTTCTTCACACCTACTCTATTTTAACAAATTAAGAGAAACATTTCACTCAGAGTCCTTTAAAAAAAATAAACTATTTTAAAAGGGTGAAGGCTGGGGAGAGCTCAGTGGGTATAAAAACACTTGCGTTCAGATTCCCAGAACTCGTGGGCAGACACACAGGAGGATCCAGTGACTAGTGTGGCTTGGCAGTATAAAAACACCCTGTGTCAAGTAAGGTGGTGTAATGGTTGCTCTTCTCTATTGCTGTGAGACTCCACTCAAAATCAAGCTACTTAAGGGAGAAAGAGAGATTTATTCAGCTTATGGTTCTAGAGGGGAGATACAGTCCATTATGGTAGGAAAGACATGGCTGGCTGGCAGAAGCTGGAGTAAGCCTAAGTCATGTCCATCAAGAAGGCTGAGAGCTGCAAAACTGCTAACTGCAAGTTTAGACCCCTCTAGGAATCAATCTCTAAACCCATCCTGTTACTGTTTTCTTCCAGCAAGGCTCCACCTCTTAAAGGTGTCAAACAACTAACATTCAAACACATGAGTCAGTGGGGACCAACTCACATTTCACACCATGACAGGTAGAGAGATGAGAAATCAACACTAGAGGTGTTCTACCTCTACACATGTACCATTGAACCCCCACCCACATATGTATGAACAAGTTCATATATACATACTCACAAATGAAAACCAGGATGATGTAAGTAAAATTAGCAAAAAGCAAATGACGAGACATTAATTCATTGATAATTTATCATGTGTGAGATATCATTAAATATATTATTCACTTTCATATAAACCATTATAATAAATCCTAAAGTAGCCCAACAACTCAATTTTGCAGACAAGGAAATCAAAAGCAAGATATATTACTACACTTGCACAAGGTCATCTGCTGCCCCAAAAGGTGGGACTTACTCATTTTTGTTACATCATCCTCTACTACCTTCAAACCAGATACTCTGAATGCCATATACCAAGCTGTTTAGTGGCTACTACTATGGAGCTATACTGCCAGCTCTAGGGGAATTAACAAAACAAACAAAAGACAAAAAAAACAAGAAACCCTACAGTTGACTGTCTACTGACCTTCCCATTCCACCTGTCGGCAGTGGCAGTTGTGGTCTCAGAGCTCATTACTGAACAAGAAGCTGCACCCAGCCTCTTTAAACCATCGACCTCCTAAAGTCAAGTTTATTAGAGATTGCAGCATCTTTCACAGATAATGATGCAAGAGAAAGAAAGATTCTACTCTAACCTCCAAGCCATTTCTAGGTCATAGTATTGACTGAAAAATAAACTATCGTTATCCCAATAGTTTATTACCTAGTCAGTACTTATGTTTACAGAAACAAAGTGCATTTACAAAATATACTTATTGAAACTTGCAGAGGAAGTCCAGTGTGTACAAAAGTATAAGATCAACTCAAGAGATGTAAATAGATGTAAATAGGAGTCTCACAGTCCAACCATGTGTTATATTTACCACAGGTCTAGATTCAAATTCATATTCATGTCATTTCTTAATTACAAGTGTTTGGGAATGTCTGTTACCCTTTCTAAACTTCAACTTCTTACATATAAGCAGAATAATGCACATTCTAAAGAGGTGAAACAGTCAAATATACATATGAAGTACCAAAATACAGGAAAAAGGGGCAGTGAGATGGCTCAGTGGATAAAGGTACCTGTCTGCAAATCTGGCAACCAGAGTTAAGATTTCCAAAGCCCACATGAAGTGAGCCAATTCTGAAAGTTGTCCTATGTTACACATGTATTATATGGCACAATAGTGCCTACCCTCTCTTTCAAATAAATAATTTAAAAATCTATAAAGACATGAACACAAAAGACAGCTGGAATATAAGGATATACAATTATTAATTCAGCCATAAAAATAGTCTCAAAAGAGCCATAAGTCAGCATTTTAAGTGAGCATATTTAAGCAATAAATTCAAGTTCCTCTTCATAGGACTTACAATGAGATTGCAAGATTAAAAAATTAAAGAGTTTTGTTTGTTTTGATGCAGGGTTTTGCCATATAGATCATGATCTGGAACTTGTGTTACTCCTGCCTCAGGCTTCTGAATGCTTGGAGTAGGTAGATACCACCACACTTGCTAGATGTTGTTTTTGCTTGTCTGTCTTTTAAGAAAACGCAATTGATTTAATTACAGCTCAGAAACAATGCTATTAAAGTAGGAATTGAAATTGTATGTCATTTCCAATTTGTAGTTACCCTACACCAAAAGCAGAAGCAACAAAATAAAGAACATATAAATTCAAACTAATCCAAATCCAAATTAAAAACTTTTATATTTCAAAGAGTACTATCAAGAGTGAAAATCAAGCCTAGCAAGGTACGTCCCTGTAATCTCAGCATTCAGGAGGCAAAGACTGGGCTACACAGTGAGTTCCAGACTAGCTTCTTCCTGTCACAAAACAAACAAAACTATGGAATATAAAGAATCTTACCTTTCAACAATAAAAAAAATGTTGATTCATGCCTGTAATTCCAGCGCTTGAGAGGCTGAAGCTGGAGGATTTAGAGCTTAAAGACAATCTAGGCCATATGGCAAGATTTTGTCACAAAAATTCATAGTTTTTAAAAAGACAAATAAGGCTGGAGAGATGTCTTTGCCTTACATGCAAAAAAGGACCTGAGTTCACCCCTCCCCCCCGCAAAGGTTCCATATAAAAATGCTGGGTAGAAATGGTGGCAGCCTGTAATTCCAGCAGAGCGTGAAAAAGCAATCTAGGATCATTCCCTATGTCACCCTTGGACATCCATCACCACACACACTCAAAACCCTGTTTAAAACAAATACTGTGAGCATTTGTACACATACAAATGCAGAAATAACCCCATCAAAAAATAAGTGGGCTATGGATGTAACTCAGCATTAGACCACTTACCTATCATGCATGAGGCTCTATGTAGGTTGGATCCCCAGCTAATCACCACCTCCTCAAAAGGGCAAAGTATCTATACAAACATTTCTTAACACACAAATAATAATGATGCATTGAAGTCTTTATCTCTTTATACCCACTAAGAAGATCATAATCAAAGGACACTATTAAATATTATAAAGGTGTAGTGAAATTGGAACCCCCATGCACTTCTGGTGGGATGTTAAAATGGTGTAATTACTTTAGGAAAAGTTAATCACTATTTTTTTTGGCAGTCCCTTGAAAAATTAGACAGGGTTGGAGATATAATTCAATGGTATAGTGCTTGCTTTCAGGGGCCATCCTTAGCATGATGAATTAAAAATAAAAAGGTTATTATAATTACTACATGACCCAGAAGTTATATTCCTAAGTATAAATCCAATGGAAATGAAAACATGTAAACAAACAAATATTCTTAACATTTTTTATATAGTCCCAAGTAGAAACAGTTTAAATGAATAGCAAAAGATCGAAAGCAAAATATGGTCTACATACTAGTAAAATGAAATACTATTCTGCAGTTAAAAAAAAAAAAAGACTAATACAGGCTATAATACAGACTGGTCTTTAAAACACTATACTAACAAGCACCTATGATACCTGCCAGCTACTCAAGAGGAATATCGGAGTTCCTGGCTGGCCGAAATAACAGTGAAAATATCTCACAACGAGAGTGAACAAATTGTCTTATCAGGTAAATGGACTTTCTATCAAACCCAATGACCTGAGTTTAATCTCCAGAATTCACATAGAAGAAGAATCAATTTATGCAAATTGTTCCCTTACCATCACACATGTAATGTGAGATAGACAGACACAAACAAACATATAAAAACAAAATAAAATCACTACAGTAAATGAAGTCATATAATACCACGTATGATTTACTGATAGGAAAGTTCTAGAACAGGCAAAGATACATAAAGTTGTTGTGGTTTCAGGGAGTTTTACCTTTCCAAATCTCACTTCTGCAATCGAGGTAATACTTATCTAGCGGAATGTCTGGTTCAGAGTACTAGCTCAATAAATGGTAGTTGTTTTAAAATTAAGTGTGACATTTACTCAACAGCTTTATTAAAACAAAATGATATCCAATAACAGCACTCAGATTTTCCAATAGTATAATATAAAAATAGGTCACACTGTAATCCCAGTACTGAGTAGACTGAATCAGGAGACTCACATGAACCCAGGAATTCCTGGTCAGCCTGGGATACGCAAGCTAGGTGCTGTTTCAAACAAAATCCAGAAATCAATTACAGTAGAACAAATCTACTGTACTTCTACAATTCCCAAAATGACTTCTGTTAAATTACTCAACATTCAGGAAACTGCCTGTGGTTTGGTTGTTGCTTTAAAGTAGAGGTAGGAATGCCACTGGGACCTTCCTGTCTCCTTCCTTCATCAACCTGTTTTGAGTTTCAGAGCAAAGAGAAAACCAAAGCACCAAGTTCACCTTTCGTGAGCAAATTCACATAATGGTGAAATTATGAATTATCAGAAAGCAGGTGAAAATTTGGGCTAAACTTAGATTACTAGAATTTATCCAGATGGAGTGAGAAACAAAATTACCCAACAAAGAGTTTTTCCCCCTGCTCCTTTGTAAAGTTTCTATTGTGGGAGTCTGGGGACCTCTAGAAAGCAGCAGAAAAACTTCCCAGCTTAAAACAGAAATGTTCATCCTGTCATATAACTAGAACACTTGCAGTGAAATTAAACGGCTGAATCGGTAAGAAAAAACGGCATGTATTTTGGAACAGAAAAAGAACAGGAAATGCTTTTAAAGGTCAAAATTGCAAATACATATTAACAGGGTATGAAATTAAATCCTGGACCATGCACCTATTGAGAAAAAAGAGGCATAGATGATGTCTGAAGTCTTAATAATTTGTGGGCGGGCTGATTCCTGATCTGCCAGAAATGCAGTTGAAATAAACCAGTTTCTGGCTTAACCAAACTACATAATACTTACATGGGGCTACTTAGGTGTCTTAGACTCGGTTTCTTCATCTATAAAAAGCATGTATCTATGTACCCACAGCTGTGCTGCGAGTCACAAGAGAGTTTTGCGATGGTGGTTTGTAACTCTCAAAGTGCTCTGCAAAAGTGAGCATCTCTTCCTGGGTTTTACTTCCGAAGTGGGAGGAAGTTTTTTCAGGGACTGCCACAGTGACAACCTGCTGAGAGCAGAGGAACAAATTCAGGTGAAAGGCAACCTCGGACGTGTGCGGAGAAGCCGCGGTGGGATGCGAGGCACCACAGCCGATGCACACGCAGGAGGGCAAAAAAGTATCCAGTCGTCGGAGGACCTCCCGAGCCCCGGAGACGTCGGCGGAATGCGCGTCCTGACAAGACGCACAAAGGAAGCGCCCAGAGCAGGTGTACCGACCCGACCACCGCGCCGGTCGGGGGTCTCGGAGCCCACCGGGCTCGACGGGGTGCCGCCTGCCAGCCCGGCGCGTTCCGCGCTCCGATGACAAGTCGGAGGCGCGGCCGCGACCAGCGCGCCGACGTCCACTTAGCGGCCGCAGCCTGCCGCGGGCTCCCCCGCGCCGCCGGACCCCCAGAGCGCGCCTCTGCCCGGCAGGCTTCAGCCTCCGGGTCTCCGAGGCCCCCCTAGACGAGGGCCGCCCCGGAAGCTGAAGAGCAAGAGAACGCGCCCTAATTCCAAACTCGAGGCGGCTTTATTACGCGGGGCGCCGCAGGCCCGGGCGGCCTCGCGCACACGCCGCCGCTCCCCGCGCGGGGCCCGCGGCCCGCGGCCCGCCCGCCCGCCCGCTCACCGCGTTCTTCTTCTGCACCATCTTGTCCATCTTCTTGGCGATGCGCACCACCTCGTCCTCCATGGCTCCGTCCGGCAGGCTCCGGTCCCAGTCAGCCGCGGACGGGAAGTGCGCGAAGCAGACGGCGACGGGGCCGGAAGCGGCGCTCGGCGCTCGGCGACCCAGCGCGGGCAGGCTGGGCCGAGCCCTTCTCACCAGGCAGGCGGCGGCGGGAGGGGCGGGGCGGCGCGAGGCTCCGCCCCGCAGGCAGCGCCAGCCGAGCTCCGCGCGCGGCGCCAGGCGCGACCAACAGATCGCCGACGGCACGGGCGGGGCGAGCGGGGCGAACGGGACTCGCGCCCAGCAGAAGGCCGCTGCGGGGGGGCGGGCCGGGGCGCGGGGGACAGGCGGGGCCGCGCCGCAGTCCCTCAGCGACACTCGAAGCAGAAAATTTTGGCGGCTTTTAAAGTCTGCGAGGCCAGGCATTCTCTTCTCGGGCAGACAACTTCGGTTAAAACGGAACCCGCTCTTGGCATCTTCCATTATGACCCGGATTTGATACGGCGGGGTGGGTTTATTCGCGTGCTTGCTTATTTGTTGTTTCTGTTCCTTAAGGTTGCGAATCAAGAACCCACCTTGGTGCTTGAACACAGCCGAATGACAGCGGGCAGAGAGATCTGTCAAGAAAGACATCTCACTTGCTTAGGGAAATCGACCTGGAAGTTGGCATCCTTGAGTTAAGGCTAACAACAAAAATCCAAGGTAGAAAATAGGCACCTATATTGTTTGGGTTTTTCCTTTGTTTACTGTGTGGAAACTTTAATAACTTAGGAGCCAGTAAGCATTACAGGCTTCAAGCCTCAGTATTTTCTTCCTGTGTAAAACCGGATAATTCAAACTGCATCTTTAAGTATGACAAAAGACAGTAGTAGTATGAATAATGCTAATACTTGCCAGAGGGTTTTGTTTTGTTTTGTTTTTTAGAAACAACAAAAAAAAAGGAAGAACTAGAGAGATGGCTCAGAGGTTAAGACTCTGCCTCCCAAGCATAAGGTCCTAAATTCAGATCTCAGGTCCCATGTAAAAACACCAGGGAGAAACACAAGATAGAGGTCTGCACTTCAGGCCTTAGTGGGCAGAGCCTGGGAAATCCCAAAGCCAAGCAAAAAAGAGGTAGAAGCAATCTAGGTCGATTTCAGAAGTCACCCTTGGTCCTCCACAGGGACACCCAATGTCCTCTGATAACACACAAATAAAAATAATTTTTCAAGGCAACAGCAAATTCAAGCCCATCTTTTTTCCTGATCATAGTTGCAGATGAAATAAAACAGATGTTTACCTATTGATAACTTTTTCAGCCATAGTGTTAAGGATATCTGTCACGTTCTTGTATCCCAGACTTGAAGATTGAAGCCAGGATGCCATTCAATGGTTTTAGTAAAATTTATTGAAAATCAAGTAAATGGACACCTGATTGCTAGGGAGAATGGGGGGAGGGCAAGAAATAGTTTGTGACTGCTCAGGGAGACAGAGCAGAGGCAAGACCACTTCCAAGTTTTGCCCCAAAACTCTGGACCCTGGGTTCCCCTTGTATGAACTTTTGGGAGATGGAAAATGGAAACTTTCTATTGGTTTCCTCTCTGACCTTTGACGGGTGGTCCCTTGGTGGCATCAGGTTTGGATGTCCAACTGGCTGGCTTTGTGGAGGACCCCTGGTGGAGTGCCTATTTTTGAATTCACGTAGGCTTCAGCTTTCCCACGGGCTTGTGGCTTTGCTTATTTCCTCTGGTCTCCCTCTCTTTCACTGCTTAGAGAAATCTACCTCTATTAATATCACAAGCACTTTCTTATTTTGTTTTATACTCACTATCCTTGTGAAGTAATAAAGGGAGGGAGCAGAAATTTTCTATTTTGCAGATGAGAAGACATTAAGTGGTTTTCAAATCATTTATTCTCAAAAGTTTGCTGCACCTGAAATCACCAGGAGGTGTTTTAACATCCTATGGCTAGACCACATCCCAGACCAACATCAGAATCTTAGAGTATAGGGCTTGAGCTTAAACTTTTTATTTATTTGGGTTTTTTTTCGTGGGGGGGGGTGTGTGAGTGGGTGTATAGTGTGTCTATCTGTCCATGTATGTCACAGGGCACTGTATGCCTGTGGAGGTCCAAGGTTGACTTGAGGAATCACCTTGTATAATCCCTCACAAGGTATCCCAGAGGCTAAGAAGTCTTTCACAGAAGTCTTGGTAGTCTTATCCCCTAGAACCTGTTGAGCTGACAATTAACACTAACCATCACACAATTCTGTGATATGTAGACCAATAAATGTTATATACCCATCACCACAAGACAACTCCCAAAACATTTCCCAAGTTTTACTACCTAAAAAAGAAGCCCTGTGCCAATTAAGGATGTTGCCTAACCAAAAAAAAAAAAAAAGACTAGAAGTTTTCTCTGGTTGTTGTAAAAATTTTTTAATATTTGAACACTCGACTTAGATGGTGATCTATAAACATTGTTTCCTATTGCAGTTTTTCATCTAATATGTGAAGTCCAAGCCGATAATTGGTGGGATCATCCCCTGAGCAGGTGAATAAGGTGGAAGGGGCTGTTCAGTAGTTCTCTATACTTCAGTATATTGGCATGCAAACATTCTGGCAATCTGATGTGTCTCTCAGCAGTCCTGTGGACATGGTGTAGCCAGTAGCTTCTGCTGCTGATATGAACTCTGCTGTCAAACTGGACTAAGAACTGTAACTGAGAATCGTGAGGCAGAATAAAACCTCCCTTGTTCCTTAAGTCATTTTGTTGTGAATTTATCAATAACTTGCAGACAAATTGCAATAGCACATGAGTGGGAGGAGTTCGGAGGAAAACTTTTGAATGTCACTTCTCTCCTTCCACCATGTGGGCTTCTGAAACTCTAACTCAGGTCACCAAGTTGAAGAGTAGGTGCCTTATTTGCAGTACTATCTTCCTAGACCCCTGGAATTATTCTCTTGGTTACTGTTTTAAATTGTCCATTGTTAGCTACCCAAATACAACTGCTTTTGTGTTGATCTTTTATACTTCAGATTCGTTGGTTTATTCAGTTTCTTGTTTTGTTTTAGGACAAAGTTTCATGTATCCCAGATCTGGCTTCTATCTTACTTTGTAGCTGAAGACGACCTTGAATTTATCTCCTTGTCTCTATTTCCCAAGACTTAAAATTACAAGCATGTGTCACAACACCTGGAAATAACTGTTTTTTTTTTTAATTTTATCTGTGTGTGTGTGTGTGTGTGTGTGTGTGTGTGTGTGTGTGTGTATGTGTGTGTGTCAGAGGGCACTGTGTGTCCCTGTGGAGGACCAAAGGTGACTTCGGGAATCACCTTGGATTGCTTATACCTACTTTTTGCTTTGCTTTGGAATTTCCCAGGGTCCACCCACTAGGGCCGGAAGTTCATCAGTCTGGTATTTTACATGAGACCAGGCATCTGAACTCAGGACCCTTCTGCTTCCGAGGCAGATTCTTAACCCCAAGCCATCTTTCCAGCCCATAACTGGGTTTTAAAAAGGTTGTAGTGAGGCTGGAGAGATGGCTTGAGTGTTGAGCCTTTGCCTCACAAGCAAAAAGACCTGAGTTTAGACCCCAGATCCCACTTAGAAACACCAGGTGGAAATGTCAGTGACCTGTACCTCTGGTCCTATAGGGCAGAGCCTGAGAAACTCCAAAGCAAAGCAATAAGAAGTAGAAGCAATCAGCCTCCACAGACACAGTGTCCTCTGATACACACATACACACACACACTTACAAAAGGAGTGTATGTGTACTGTGTCCCTGTTATGCTGGGAATCAGACCTAGGGCCGGGTGCATGTAAGCAAACGCTCTATCACTAAGCCATTGTATAGCTTTGTTTTTGACAAAGGATCTCACTATATGTTCTAGGCTAGCCTCCAACTGGCAGTCCTGTCTCAACCTCTTTGATGCTGGAATAGCAGATATGTGCCATCAATGCCAGGCTTGAAAAGATTTAGTGACTTCCATAGGGTTTTCTCTATATAAGGTCATTTCACTTGTGATATACTAATAGCTTTGCTTTTTTTTGCCATATTTTTCTGAGTAGAATTTTTTTTAGCCATAATTGGAGTTTGAATCTAAAGCTTTTCACATGTTGAGAGAGTGCTCTATCACAGGTCTGTAGCCTGAGTCCTACAACAAAACGGAGAACTCAAATGAATACAAATGAAAATAGAAATCGATTTCTTGCTCTTGATTATATAGGGAAGTTTTCAGTTTTCATCGTGGAATGTGATATTAGCTGTGAAGTTTTCACAGATATCATTCAGCAAACTGAGTTTTCTATGCCTAATTTATTTAGGGTTTCTGTCTTAAATTGGTGTTGAATTTTGCCTAAAGCTTATCTACAATGGTTGAACTGATTAGGTTGTATTTTTTAACTTCATCCTATTTATTAATATAGTATAACGACTTTTGTATGCCAAATTGTCCTTGCATTCTGGATAACCTATCTGCTTGTTGTGTGTAGTCTTTTAAAAATGTTCTTAGACTGGTGTACTGGCATTTTGCTGAAGATTTTTCTACCTATTTGATAAAGAATACTTGTACTTGGTTTGATTTTAGTATCTAGGTAAGACTGGCCTTGTAGAAAGCATCAGGAAGTGGTTTCTGTATATTTTCAAACAGTTGTAAATGATTATGGAAAAGGGCAAAATTATAGCAACTTAAGATCTTCAGTTGACTTTTTTATCTTATGTGTTTTGTGGTTTCAAGCAAAACTTCATTACATTAAAAATGTTCTAATTGGCAAGGCATGGAATACTGACAGAAACTAAACAAAAAATAGTTTTGTCAGTTACTTGTAAACTTGGGATAGAAAGATAGACAAGAAAAATAATTGCTTTAACACCATTACCCATTTGTATGAGGATTAAGGAGAGGGAACTTCATTATACTGATACTGGCCTGTTTGGCAATTTAACTGTTTCTCTCTTATTCTGATAGCTGAGGCCAGATAAACCCTTTATTCCAGTTTGGTGGCTAATACTTTAGCACATGGGCTCCATTTTTGATTTTCTGGCTGGTTTGCTGGGGTCTAGTGAAGGAACTTGATCGTATGTAATTTTTATATAGTGTTTATTCTTTCTTAAATATCTCATGGAATTTACCTTGGGATTCATCTGGATTTAGAATAATCTTCATTTTTTTGTTACTGATTCAATCTCATGGTTCATATTTTCTACTTCTCAGAGTCAGTTTGGGCAGTTTGTATGTATAAAATTTGTTCATAGATAATCTATTCTTTTCATATACATTTGTTCATATTATTCCTATTAGGCAGGGGAATGGGAAGTGACTCCAACTGTGTGTGGGCTCTGTATGTATGAAGGTCCACAAATAAAGAAACTGACATAAGGGAGAAACTTGGTTTCATATAGACCTGAGGAAATTTAGCCTCCAGGTGGGAGAGCATTGGAACAGAGAGATAGCTTAAGGTCAGAGAGACTAATGGAATGGAGGAGGAAGACAAGAGGATGGGCAGAGAGGGCAGAGAGCTGGAGAGCAGACGAGACAACTGGGGTCACAATCTTTTGTAGTCTCTGCTAAGAAATGGCCTGAGAATTATTAGAGTGAGGAATGGAGGTATATTTACAAATGATCACTTGGCTAAGGTGAAGGCTTTACAGAATGGTAGCTGTGGCTAACAATTCTAGTTCTTATTGTATATCTTCTATTTTTGTTGATATAAAGACTTTTGATATTTTCAAAGGACTTTGGTCCATTTGGTCCCTTCTGACCATTTTCTAATCTTTTCTTACTATTTTGACAATTTAAGAATAAGAACTGTCCAAACTGTACCA
The DNA here is from genome assembly GCA_023101885.1 of Typhlomys cinereus. Taxonomy (NCBI): domain Eukaryota; kingdom Metazoa; phylum Chordata; class Mammalia; order Rodentia; family Platacanthomyidae; genus Typhlomys; species Typhlomys cinereus. The sequence goes on from JALPQD010000124.1 coordinate 3,782,006, forward strand.
TTTTACATTTCTCACCAACAGTGCTAGAATCTGACTTCTCTGCCTATTCATCAGGATTTGGCACATTCTTATTTCAGATGGTTTAATAGATATGTAATGATCTCATTGTGGTTCTGGTTTGCTTTTCCTGAATGGTTTAGTGATGTGATTTACCTTTTCTAATACCTAACTATCCATGAAGTACTTTCATTGAGATATCTCATGCTCTCATTTTAATTTTTTTCATTTTGAGTCCTTTATATAATCTAGATATCACTTATCAGTACTTGGCTAATATGTTCTCCTTTCTGTTTTCTGACTATTTTTCTTAGCGTCTTAAGACAGAGTGAGAGTGCCATGGTAAATTGGGCAGAGGTCAGAGAACAGCTTTCAAGAGTCATTTTTCTCCCTCTATGTGGGCTCTTGGGTAGCTGGCACCTTACATGCCTTTTTTCTTCATGACAGATTTTTTTTTTGGTGGAGAAGAGTGAGCTATTTTGGTGGGGGGGAGACTGTGGGGGCCCAAAGATGGGGTTTTTCTCAAGCTCCACCTTCTGCCACTATTTCCACTCTGAATTTTTTGTGGGATATGTGGATATAAACTCAGGTCCTCTTGCTTACCAGGCAAAGGTTTTAACCTGGAACATCTTTCCAGCCCCAAAGTAAATTTTTTTTTTAATTTTTAAAAATTTTTTATTTATTCAATTGTGCATGTGTGTGTGTGTGTGTGTGTGTGTGTGTGTAGAACCATGGGCGCACCTTGGACCACCTCCACCTCCTCCTTATTTACTCTGCACCCAGGATTCACAGGCTCCGCTCTACCAGGACTGGAAACAGAGGCCGCCCCCGCTTCTGCCCGGCGTCTATACATGGGGTCTAGGATCCGAACTCAGGACCTTCCGCCTGCAAGGCAGGGGCTTAACTCCTGAGCCACCTCTCCAGCCCCACCCCAAAGTAAATTTTTAAACTCAGCTCATCCTTTTCTGCAGAGAGCAGTATGATTTTGCTCTCACATTTAAGAACAAATCAAGGTCTAATCGTCAAAGGGCAGTATAGTTTTATTCTCATATTTAAGAAGATGGCAAGCCTTTTTAGGTCTTGAAGATGCTTATGTCTTTTGAGTTTTACATTTGACATTTAAGTGCATGCTACATTTTCAGCAGATTTCTGTGTACAATGTAAGGTTCGGATGGAATAAATTGATTTGTTTTGGTCTATGGATATCAAGTTGTTTCATCCTGTGTGTACATGAGGGTATTTCATCAGTTTGTTGAGTTATCTGCACCTCCACCTCTCTTCCAATAACTCTTTTGATTATTGGTACTACTGGACAAGAATGTCACTTTGTCAACATAAACTATTCTAAGTTCCTTTGCTTTTCAATGTTTTGGAATCATCTATAGTAAATCTGAATGGTATTTTAATAGGTATTAAACATGTGGCAAGATGAACATATTTACTGTAATGAGCTTTCCAATCTGTTGTTACTTTTTCTTTAACTTTTTATTATGTGTCAATGTGCATATATGCAAAATGTGCATGTCACAGGATAACCTTGTGGAATTGGTTCTTCCTTCCACCTTTATATGAGCTCTTGGAATTGAACTCAGATCATTAGGCTTGCAAGGCAAGCACTTTTTAGCTGCTGAACCATCTCAACCCCTCCCCCCATTTTTTTTTTTAATGTAATGAAGTAAAAGGAAGGATAGCAGATTTATTTTGGCTTATGGTTCTGGGACACCAAGGACAAGGGTTAGCTTTCTTATTAGCAGTTTCAAAGTAGTACAGGATCTTGTATGGCAAAAGTCAGGCCCATGCTTTATTATATAGCCACCAGCATGAAGTCACAGAGTCTTCATGCATCATGATGATTACGTCTAATTCTGACTAACCCCAAAGGACCCACCTCCAATCCTAGTTTCTTTCTTCTCTTCATAGAGATTGAATTTCAACATATGAACACTGGGGGGGTCCATTTAAATCAGAATCCATATGCAATGAATACCAATTTTTTTAGATCATGTCATTCAACTGGCTTTATAGGGTTTTTTAAAATAAATTTATTTGTTTATTTCTGCTCATACAAACTTAATAGGTACACCAGTCCCATCCCTCCCTAAACCCCCTAGCTCCAAATTCTATAGATGTTTCAGACTTACCCATTTTGAAGTAATTGTACATGGCATTTTACTTTTTATTTCTATATAGTAATTGCTAATATAAAATCAATTTTACATTAACCTTGTATTTTATTCCAAATTATGAGGATTGCAGTACTTAAATGACCCAAATGCTTACCACTGTGTATGCTTTACATCTTTCGTTTTGTCCACTTTTTAATTTTTTTTATTTATTATTTATTCAATTGTGCATGTAAGCGTATGTGTGCATGTGTGTATGTGTGTGTGTGTGTGTGTGTGTGTGTGTGTGTAGAACCATGGACGAATTCGGGAACCACCATGGAGGCCTCCACCTCCTCCTTGTTTACTCTGCCCCAGGATTCACAGGCTCCGCCCTACCAGGACCAGAAATGCAGGCCGCCCCTGCTTCCGCCTGGCGTCTATACGTGGGGTCTAGGATCCGAACTCAGGACCTTCCACCTGCAAGGCAGAGGCTTAACCCCTGAGCCACCTCACCAGCCCCCTTGTCCACTTTTCTTCTACAGAACATTTTCAAATATTTTGCCCTATAATTTTTTTCTTTTTAAAAAAATAATCACCTGGGCTGGAGAGATGGCTTAGGGGTTAAGACTCGATCTCACAAGCAGAAGGTCCTGAATTCAGATCCCAGGTCCCACATAAAAATGCCAGGCCAAAACTCCTAGAACTAATACAGAAGTTCAGCAGGGTGGCAGGTTACAAAATAAATGTGCAAAAATCAGTGGCCTGCCTATATGCCCAGGATGAAAGAAGTGAAAAAGACTTAAGAGAAACAATTCCATTTACCATAGTCCCTAAAAAAATGAAATACCTTGGTATAAACCTAATTAAGGAAGTGAGAGACCTTTACAATGAAAACTTTAAAACTCTAAAGAAAGAAATTACAGAAGACACCAGAAGGTGGAAAGACCTCCCATGCTCCTGGATCAGCAGAATCAACATTGTAAAAATAACCATCCTACCAAAAGCACTATACAGATTCAATGCTATACCAATCAAAATCCCAAAGTGACCAAGCAATCTCAAAATTCACAAAAGACCAAGATAGCAAAAACAATCCTGGATAACAAAAACACTGCTGGAGGTATCACCATACCAAACCTTAATCTATATTACAAATCCATAGTAACAAAAACCGCCTGGTACTGACTCCAAAATAGACACATAGATCAATGGATAAGGGTTGAAGACCCAGATATAAGCCCACACAGTTACAGCCATTTGATCTTTGACAATGGGCCCAAAAAATCCAATGGAAAAAGAACAGCATCTTTAACAAATGGTGCTGGCAAAACTGGATATCCACATGCAGAAGATTAAAACTGGACCCATATTTGCCACCATGCACAAAAATTAATTCCAGATGGATCAAGGTCCTCAATATTAGGCCAGAGACTATAAAAACCCTAGTTGAAAGGGTAGGGAACTCTCTCGAGCTGATTGGACTAGACCAACAGTTCCTAAACAGAAATCCAATAGCACAGTCACTAGAACCTACACTCAACAAATGGGATCTTATGAAATTAAAGAGCTTCTGTTCAGATAGATTGTAAACCCAGCAAAAAGGCAACCCACAGAATGAGAGAAAATCTTCACTAACCACATATCCAATAGAGCTCTATTATCCAGAGTGCACAAAGAACGTAGAAAACTAAAACACCAAGGAGATAAATGGCCCAATTAAAAAATGGTCCTGGGAACTCAAAAGAAACTTTACCAGGGACGAAATTGAAATGTCTAACAAGTATCTTAAAAAATGCTCCACATCCTTAGCCATCAGAGAATGCAAATCAAAACTTCCCTGAGATATCATCTCACCCTGGTCAGGATGGAGAAAATCCACAATACAAACACCAAATGCTGGAGAGGATATGGAGAGAAGGGAACTCTACTACATTGCTGGTGGGAATACAAGCTTATACAACCACTCTGGCGATCAGTCTGGCGATTTTTTAAAAAGTTAAAAGATTGAAATCCCATATGACCCTGCTATTCCACTTCTGGAAATAATTCCCCATAAAGCAAAAACTCATATCAATGACACAAGCACAACCATGTTCATAGCAGCACTATTTGCAATAGCAAAGTCTTGGAATCAACCCAAATGGCCAACAGTTGACTAGTAGATAAGGAAAATGTGGTACATTTATACAATGGAATACTACTTAGTCATCAAAAAAGATGAATTAATGAAATTTGCTAAGAAATGGATGGAATTAGAAAAAAATACATTGAGTGAAGTATCCCAGACACAGAAAATTAAGCGCCGTATGTACTCCCTAATAGGTGGATCCTAGTACCAACCTCACTTAGTGACATATTCAAAGATAAATCTCTGTAATACCTACAATAATTACAAAGATTATGAACAGGAGGGAAGGGGAAGGAGGGCCCCCTCAGAAATAAGGAGAGAGGGGATCACGCTATAGTAGAGAAAATACCATCAAGTATTGCAAGCTTACTCACTTTCCTTCCTGGCCACTTGCAACTGAGGGGTTTGATCTCACCAGTCAGGGAGGGCATTGAGTCTGGCAGATAGATGGTAACCATCCTGCAAATGGGAAGATTGACCTCCCCCCCACTGCAGTCTCCCACTCCTATTCCATCTACCTTTGAATCTAATAGTGATATTCCATTTAAACAGCCTTTTATCTCTGGCTAGGAGGTGACCTCCAATACCAATCAGGATGGAGCCAAGGGCGGTACAGGAACAGCAAAAATGAAAACAACAAACCACAGTTCAGAACATCAGAGAAACCCTACATTAATCACCTGGAACCAGACCACCCAATCTCTCCCCATCCTAAAGCTTGGGGAAACGGCAGCAAGATTGTAAGAGCCTAAAGATGGGGAGGATCAACAATATGGAAGATAGTCCACACAAATTAGGGCTGCAGTAGCCATAATCGGACTTTGCATGACCCGCACAATGACTAACATGTCAATGACTCCCCAAAGTCTTGCATGGATCACAGGCACTAGGATCTTTGTAGCCAAGGGATTAACAATTATAATAGTGTTCCCATACTAAAGGGGAGCCCAAGAAGGGTTCTGGGCTATGCCACTGAGTCCTTACACCTCATTAGAGTGGAGGGCTCAGAGGGAAGTTTGACATTCACACTAAAGGATGCTCCACAGAATGTGAGGAGGGGAAGGGAGGGACACTGAAAGAAAGGGAGAAGGGGGGGGTAAAAGAAAAGGAAAAAGGGGGAGAGGGTGCAGGGGGACTGGGGAGGGGTAGAAGTAGGGAGGGAAGGGACGGGGTACCTATTAAGCTCATATGATTGGGAAAAAATATATTTTTAAAAATGCCAGGCCAAAATAGTAGCAGCCTGTACTTCCTGGTCATGGTTGGCAGAGCGTGGGAAATTACAGAACAAAGCAAGGAGGTAGAAGCAATCTAGGATGACTTCCCAAAGTCACCTTTGGCCTTCCACAGGGACACACAGTGCCCTCTGATGCATACACACACACGCACACACACAATAAATTAAAAAAAAAATGCCTTCAGCCTTTAACCTGTATGGAAAATTCCCAAGTATTATTCACTTTCTGTTTCTGCCCTTCCCCTTCCCAAGACTGTTTCGCGTGGCCAGAGTGGCCCCACACTGGCATTGTAACTGATCTGACTCTGAACTTTTCCATCCTCTCCCACCATGTCTATTTTATGCTGTGCTAGAACCAGCTTCCTTGAGACGGGCAAATAGTCTGCTGAGCTACATCCCCAGCCCCCAAACTGCCGTTTTTTGTCCAAACTAAACAATTCTACTCAGAACCTCCTTACCTCTAGTGTTTTTTTAATCTAGTCTGTGACTGTTAGAATATAGTAATGTTCTGATTTTCACCATTGTATGACTCAGTAGATACTTTAACCTGTTAGTAATTTCTGCTTTCTGTGGATTCTTACCTTTCAGACTTAGAAAATTTGACTAGTTTCTTTTTCATGTCAAATAGTTTTTAAAATCATCTATTTGAAATTTGTGCTAGGCATCAAACTCAGAGCCTCAGACATGTATTTTCCCACCTCTAATCTCCTTCCTTTTAATCTTTTCATTTTTATTTTCAATGGTCACTTTTTTTTCAAAATCTGTTCCAAACTGACACATTGTGCATTCTTCAAAAACAATTTTTTTGTAGCTCTACATGTATTTAGTTGGTCCACACTTTTGACATTTGAGTTATTGCTAATATTTGCTATTTCAGGAATTTTTCACTGGATAACTAATCTTAATTTCTACACCCTTCCTTTTTTTTTTTTTTTATTGCAGTGTTTTTCTTTGCATCCTCCAACTAAGACTCTTTCTTAAAAGTTCCTGGGGTCTGATCACCCTTTGTCACCTGGTTCTCCCTTGCTTTGTAATCCAAGAGTATGGAGCTTACTTCTAATAAGCTAAGTGTATGCAGCCTAACATTTAAATTTAGAGGCCATCAGTCTCATAAAGCACCATTTATACTTTTCCATATGTTCCAGCACAGCTGCGTACAGGATGATTCTGGTAGTAGTTTGTAAGCTTATGTGTTGCCAACCCACATAAATAATATGCAATACACTAGAAAATAAGCTGGTAAAAAAAATTCATGGATATGACCTCTCCCTCCAAAATCCAGTGTCAAGCTCAAATAGACAGGCTTCCTTCATTTCCCTATGATGAAAACCAGGCTTTTGCTCTAATTCATTTGAATACAACCCTACACAAGTCCTGGTTTCATAATGGTAGATTATTTCTACAACTTACTTCATCTGAACCCAGAGTTAAGTGTGCCACATGGGTTCTTTCCTTTAAATTCTTGCTAGCCACTGGAGATTAGAATTTCTGTGTGGTGAGATGATTTGCATCATAATCTTACTCAGCAGTTTCTAGCTGTTTTGTTTTACACATTTACAATACCCCACTGGGGCACAGAGTAAGATGGTAAAGACCATGTAATTAGGCAAATTAATATGAATCTTACTAACAATTCTAATCATCACCGCACTTTACCTCAATTCTCTTTTCCCTTCTGTGAAATGGAGAAAAAGTTGGTAAGATTATTAAGTAAAGAATATAAAGTGCTTGGTACCAGAATGTGGGGTATATGAAGTCCTTAACATTTTCACTTTTCAGGAGCTTCTACAAAATAAAATGCTACTTATTAAGAGGGTGGCAAATCTCATCTATCTACTTTCAAAAGTAGCAAAGGCAAACTTAATCTACTTCTGATAATAACTATGTACACAATACATTTTTATAAAGCTAATGAAATAAATGTTATCACGTAAGACTGGAGTGTAACTCAGTGGCAAAACATTTGCATTAGTATACTGTAAAACCCTCAGCCTCAGGGCAAAAAAAAGTAAAAAAATACAAAGTACCACATACTCTGGATATGGTGAGCCATGTTGCAATCCTATTGTTTGGGAAGCTAAGGCAGGAGGATTGCTGTGAATTCAAGACCATCCTGGACTACAGATTGAGTATAAATCAGGACAACCAGCGCTACATGGTAGAACAGAACACAACACACACACACACACACACACACACACACACACACACACACGATGTAACATGCTGTTGTAGAAGGCAAGTCTATGAGAGAACAAGTGCTTGAGATAATACTTTTGTCATAGAACTAGCTTGTCATTAGAATCACACCATGAGACAGCAGAATTTTAAAAAGGGGGAGGGGGTGAGTTGGTCACTTTAGATATTCAAAAGCAGAAACAGAGATTTGAAAGTTTTTCTTCTTTCTTTGTGTGTGCATGTGTGTGTGTGTATCAGAAGCTACTGTATGTTCCTGCGGAGGACCAAGGGTGACTTCAGGAACCATCCTGAATTGTTTCCATTCCCTTTTTGCCTTCACTCTGGGATTTCCAGGTTCCACCCAGCAGGGCAGGAAGTTCAGGCAGTTTCTGCCTGGCATTTTTATGTGGGACCTGGGATCCGAACTAAGGACTTACTGCTTGTGAAATTCTTAACTCCTGAACCGTTTCTCCAGCCCCAAAAAAGATTCTAATATACTGAAAATTTAGAAGTCAATAATGAAATAGAGAAAAAACCAATTCGATAACTTATTTATGGCATGAATTAACAATTCCAAAGAAAACTACATTAAAGTAAAAAAAAAAAAAAAAAAAAGAAACCTACCTACTGAAATTTCTTAAATAGGCTAAAGACACAGAAAAAAATATTTTCAAAAAATTAAAATTAACATCAGTTCTCCTAACTTGTTTAATTTTAAATTAATCATAAATAATCAAACTTCTTCTCCCAACGCATTTCCTTCACAATTACATTTTTATTTTCCTCTTTTCATGACCATTTTCAGGTAATCTGAAATGTTAACACTTCAGGCTGGTTGTAGTGGAGCATACCTGTAATTCCAAGCCTTTAGGGAAAACCTCATGGACAAGAGATTACATCAACAAGACTTCATCTCAAACATACAAAAAAACTAAAACTTGAAAGAACAGCACAGAAAAACTACAACTAAATTTTATTTCACATTGATAGAAACCATGGAAAAAACATTACATTTTCTCACATTACAGCATAATGATGCAACAGAATATTTCTTGCCATATTTCTTATTGATTTATATAACTGAAATAGATTTGTGTTTTTCAAGGTAAAACAAAATAGTAAATGATTGTTGAAAATTTTAATATGGACATAAACATATGGCTTCATTATTAATATCCTACTAGTCCATTACTAGGTTATTTCCATATCAGTTAGCACCCATTTATAAAGATGCATTCTTAACATTGGACAGTTGACATACAGCAGGAAAATCAACAGTTTGGAAATATCAACCATAATTTTTGCTACATGTTAAGCTGTGTAAGTATACCATATGTTTAAGAGTTCTCATTAACCTTTATTACCCATAAATTTATTTCAATAATTTTCACCAGTAATCTGTACATTGACAATTTAAAATAAAATAATTGCTATTTTAATGTGTGTACAGGACATTAATTTTTAAAACATCATTTCGCTAAAATCATTAACAGATAAAAATGAAGTAAAACTTCAGTAAAACTTCCCAACAGATTGTTCATCTTGTACAGTAAGTAGCTGGTTTATATAACAAGGATTTTATCATTTTAGAAACTAGTTTAAGATCAGTCTTAAGTATTTTTGAATATGCCAGAATATGATTTAACCTTCTGGTTGTTTACAGAGAGATAAAACCACAAAATTATTATTACCTGAATTGAAGGTTCTAATAACTATACAGGTCTAAATTTGGACTAAGGTAGAGTTATCTGAAATATGTAATACAGTATATTAGGTAATGTTTGGATTCTTTTGAAGTATGTCTAGATTTTAAATACCATTATGTTTGTGACTCTGAATGTCAAATTATAAGAGGCAGTATTTGTTTGGTCTGCTATGGAAAATAAAGAACATGTTTTTGTTTTTTGAGAGAAAAAAGACTATTTTACAAAGGCATATCAGGGAAAAGAAAAGTCAGTCTCCCGATAAAAGGGCCATTAATTGGAGAGCAATATGATTCATTTTGACACTTAAAAGCATTATCCCATGACTTAGGAATAATGTAATACTATCTAATTTTTATGTTTTATAATCATTATGTATATATGAATACATGTATAAAAATACAGATGCTGCACAGCGACTAAACAATTGTGAAGATACATAGTCTCAGTCACAGCATTAACAAGTCATTATGTCTTATTATTTATTTATACCTGAACACGTTTTAAGTAAACCAGTAATTTTCAAATGATGTAATAAAACTCTGGCTGTAGTGTTTTATTATTTTTGCTAATTACATTTGAGAAAAAGAAGCTAACTTTTTCACTTAATATTAGTTTATTCTGGATCATCTTCAAATATATGTATAGAAACTCAAAAGATCGTAAATTTCCCATGAGGAAACATTTACTCTGTATCATTGGTATATATTTGCACAACATTTTAACACTGCAAACATTAGAAGTTTTAAGATCAGACATGGGAAAAGGTTTTATGCTCTACTACAATGATGCTGGTGTATGGCTATGCAAGGCTTCTTAGTGATGTCAATCAATTGGAGGTAGGAGTTTATCAATGAATTGCTTGACATCCATCATTTCCTGTTTGGGGAAAAAAAGATTTAATAAACAGTTATACAAGTCAGAAGATAAATTCTAAGAAAATGCCAGTAATGAAATTCATGTATATGCTTAGGGAAGGCGTAGCTGCTTTTTATTACTACAATAACAAAATTGTAAGAAAAATGAGGCTTCAACAGAAATTTCAGAATATTCCTTATTACTGTACACTGAAATGAGCTTCCTTCTCATCTAGTTCCATGAAAATGATATGCATTTCCTTATGCTTAAATAAGACAGAACAAAAAAGTGACTACCTATAAAAGTGACAGTACCTATATACAGAAGTGTTGGTAAGTGAACAGTTACTGATAACTGAGCATTGGTTTAAAAAAAAAAAAAAGCCTTCTTTTACAACTCTCTTAGACTGAAATGAAAAATACATAACATACTTTTTGTTTCTTTCACAAAGAATTACAATTTACCATTTTAAAATACCTTGAAAAATGAGTATGAAAACACCAAGCAGAGACTTTCTCCTCGAAGCCTTTTGGACCTGGCTCAGTTTCCTCCTTCCCTCCAGTCCACTTCCAGTTACCAGCTCTTGTTATTTCAAGGCCTTAGTTTTCCTGGCCCCATAAATTACCTCTGTAGGAAACTTCTGACCTTGAGTCACTCAGAAAAGAGCTGAAGCACAGAAGTGTTCCATCTCAACAATTTCCTGTGATGCCACCTCTATCTAGCACACCTGCTCGTTCAGCTCAGTACCCTCCAATGCATCACAAACACTCAGACCTTCAAGTCATCCCTCAGTACTCAGGCTCCCAGTGATGCACCCCCCCTAACTCTTCTGGATTTAATAATTCATTCTGGTGGGCAAGCACTGTAAAATTACAGGACAATGTCTTTCTGGGTAAATCATCTTACTACAAACTTCTCTATGCCTAAAGCAAATGATTGAAGCAGATTAACTAATTATAGAACAGTGTTAACTTGGATTACACCTGGATTATTTGGATTACATTTAACAATTTTTTTTCTTGTTTTTGTTCTTTAATCTTTGTGTGTTAAGTGTTCACATGTAGAGGTCAGAAGACAACTCCAGGTACTGATCCTTGCCTTCTGGCCTACTGAGACAGGGTCTGAGCACTGCAATTACAAGCACATGCTACACCACCTTGATTTATATGGGGTTCTAAACTCAAGTCATGATGTTTTCATGGCAATTACTCACTGAGCTATCTCCAGATCTCTCAAGTTTTATCCTTAGCTTTTATGAGCATCCCTCACTACACAGAACCCACTCAAGGTCTCCTTCACTCTTTACAAAATAAGCATTATGTCCTGCTTAAATGAAAAGATAAAGAGCATTTAGTGTAAGCTCTCAAGAACTCTCTTTTCTATCTTGACATCTGTTTATATTCATCCATCCTTTTCTATCTTGATTAAAAAATATTTTCTCTTCTAAGGTTATACAATTCAACTATGGTTCAAACAATAAAATGAAAGAATTTGCTTTATCCATTATCTTTTTATTATATCCTTTGATACCTTCATCCTATTCACAGGTCTCTTCCTTGGACTTCATTAAAAAAAGAAACTACTTTCTTCTTTTTTAAAAATTTATTTTTATGTAGTCCTAGGTGGTTTGGAATCCACTATGTAGTTAGTCCATGTTGGTTTTGAACTCAAGATCTTCCTAGCTCAGCCTCTTGAGTGCTGGGCATACAGACACATGTTGCTGTGCCTAGCTTACCAAACTTTTTAAGAGATCTATTTATCATGCCTAGTCTTCATTTCCTTAGTCACATCACACAACCCACTCCAATGTGGCTCTTCTTTTCCAAACATCCAAGGGTCGAAAGTGGCTTAACAATGTTAGACAGCATCGTCTTGGCCTTTAAATACTACTCAATCTGTATCAGAAACACGTGATTCTGCTGCTTCCTGACATTCTTTTACCACACTCAACACCTAACTCATTTTCTCTGTAATATAAATGCAAATGAATACCCCCCTAAAGCTTTTGCTCAGTTTTTTGGTGATGTTCTTTCACAACAATTATTCCAAACCTCCACTGACAAACAAAAAAAGAAAAGAAAAATTCCAATATCCAATTTCGATATGAAGAGTACATCAATCTGGACACTTTCGCTAAGCTCAACATTATCTCACTCTTATTACTATAAAAGTATTTTTTGTGTCTACTTGATAGTATCAATTTTTTAGTTATTTGAGTAAGAAAATCCAGGGTTCCTCGTAGTATTAACCTGATAATCCTATTGGATTTTGCCTCACCTATTCCAGGATGAATATCACATCTCACCTCAATTAAAACCAACCTGCCCCTTAGAAACCATATCCTTTCTTGGTGCCTTATTCCCTAGTTCTTCTGTCCTGTGACATCTAGATTTTTTTTTTTTTGTCTCCTCTTTGCTATGTAGCTGGATAACCTTGAAATTCTTAATTCTCCTGTTTTCATGCCTCGAGTGCTGGGATTATAGGTGTATTGCCAACATATGCAGTTTATGCAGTGCTGGGGTTTGTCGATGAACTTTGTCCCCAACCTGGTAAGAGATTCTAGCAAGCCTTGAACCCATCTTCTTGTCCTACCCTACAGCCTCTGTCTCTGCACACCTGCAATTTAGATCTTCCTATCTTTTGAATTCTAGCATTTTCATCATGATCTTAATACTCCTAAAACACTGATTTCACTTTCCTTGACTTTTCACCTTCTAAAGCACCACCATTTTTGCCTGGTGTTTTTACATGGGATGCAGAATCTAAACTCAGGCCTTCTGGGGCTGGGGAGGTGGCTCAGAGGTTAAACCTCTGCCTTGCAGGCGGAAGATCCTGAGTTCAGATCCTAGACCCCACTGGTGGAAGCGGGGGCGGCCTGAGTTTCTGGTCCTGGTAGGGCGGAGCCTGTGAATCCCGGGGCAGAGTAAACAAGGAGAAGGTGGTGGTTCCCGAATTCGCCCTGGTTCTACACACACACGTACACACACACACATACACACGCGTGCACCCACACATGCATACACGCACAATTGAATAAATAATAATAAAAAAAAGCTTTAAACTCAGGCCTTCTGCTTGCAAGGCAGAATCTTAACCCCTGAACCATCTTTCCAGCCCTAATTTATCTTAAATTTTACTAATTTATCTATTAATGTCTTAGAATTATGTGCATTGTTCATGTATAAAAAGCTATATTTTTAAAACTATTAGTTAAAAAATCCATTGACCTGACTCAATTATGAACTCATCAATTAATTCCTTTAAATCTCCAAGCAGTCAAAATATAACATGAAAGAAACTGAAGCTATGACTCTGATCCCTATTTCCAGATACCTACCTGCTGACAGGAACTATGCATCATGCCTTCATAGATTTTGAAGGTTACATTGGCTGGATTTACCAATGTTTTCAGTTTTTCAACAGTAAGAGAACCAAACATAAGGGGTACTAAAGGGTCACAATCTCCATGGCACTGGAGAATAGAAATCTCTCTATTAATGCCACTGATAGGACCCTGAGGGAGAAAAAAAGAATTTTATTGAAATATACAAAGCATTGCACTAGACACAGATATTCACATAAAATATAGTATTACTCGTATTTCAGCCAAACAAAATTCCTTCCATCCGTCTACTCCCACCATCTCTTTGTTTAAAGTTCAGTAAGATGCATGGTCATTCAACCTTCCATTGACAATTCACACATGTGCTTCCATTGCATCTTCTCTTCTGCATGTTCAGCATGTTAATATGAGATTATCAACACCTATTAGCACAGATTAGGTACATTATTTATTTAGCGTTTATTTGACTTAGAGAGTAAACAATATCATGTGCAATACATTGAATAGCTACTACACTGTGAAAAAACAAAACTATATTTTTTTTGGATCTAGATATATTATATGTCAGTATACCTATAATCTCGGCATTTGGGAGATTGGGCTAAGAGAATTACAGTTAGAAGTCAATCTGGTCTATACAGCAAAATGTCTCAAAAACAAAAAGTAAAGTAGCTGGGGGTTTTGGGTTATAACACAGTGGTAGTATACTTTTCTAGCATATTCAAAGACCCTGGGTTTGATCTCCAGCACTGAAAATTTAAAAAAAAAGAAAAAATAGAAGAATTGGAAATTGTTTACATTTCTCGTGTATATTACATATTGCACCACTTTTAAATATTGAGAAATTATATCTGGTAATAAAATTCCACTACAGGGGGTTATTAAAAAATTCTACTATCAGATGATTACATTATATCTTTCTCTTTGCCATTTTTCATGCATATGTGTGCAGAAGGTACATCTGTGCATGTATCTGGAGAGGCCTGAGATTGGCATCTAGAATCTTCAATTGTTCTTCCACTCTATTCTTTTTGAGACAGAGTCTCTAGTAAAATATGGAGCTCTCTGATACAGAGCTGCTAATCTCGCTAGCCATCTTATTCTCAGGATTCCCAATCTTGGCCTTTTAAAGTTGGAATTAAAGTGGGTCCACTCAGCATTTTATGTAGAATCTGGTATCCAAATTTCAGTCTTCTTATGAACCAAGTGTTTTAATGAAGTAATCTCCCATCCCTAAATATTTAAAATTTCTGTGTTAAAAATAACCCCAAAAACAAATCTTCAAATATAAATTTTTGACAAGAAGGTTTACTCCATTCTGCATAATCCACAGTAAGGACACGATGCCTTACAGATGAAGTATATAGTAATATACCACAAAGTTACAAGAAGAATTTTTAAAATAGAATGAACGATGTAAACCATGGACCTTCAGGTAGTAATGGTATGTAGGCTCACAACTATAATAAAGGTGCTTTGTGGTGTGGAATGTCACAGAAGGGGAGACTGTGTGTGGGGGGAGGGGTGATGGACAGGAGCACTATGGAAACTATTTTCTATTCAGTTTTGCTATAAACCTGAAACTGTTTTAAAAACATAAATCTCATTAATGATCTCCTAAAAAATTCTCTGTACGTCTTAACTCTATAATCACATTGACGCACAAATGTCTACCTGTGAAAATGAATTCCGAAGTGGAAGCCAGCAACTAAGTGCAGTAACACCTGCCAATTTCTGCTGTGTGGTGAGAGCAATGTACAACGATAGGGCTCCACCCTGCAGAGAAAGTAAGGGGTTACTGGAACACAATCCTGACAGACATTTTTTATTAGTATGCCCATACACACATAAATTGGACAGGAAGTGTTAAACCAGATACAAGGTTAGGAAATACATACATACAAAAAATGTCTCTATCCAAAAGAGAACATATCAAATACTACTAGATCAATTGAGACAATTAACCACTTCACTTGCAGCAAGACTAATACCTGAACTTAAGTGTAAAGGGCCTATCCCTGAGTGGGGAATTCAAATCAACCTCTAAGGCTAAGGAAATGTCAAGGAAGAGGAGGCAGAATAAAAGTCAGAGGACAAAGATGAGTGCTGTGGATGCTGTTTTCCAGACATATCATGCTGTTGTACTCATAAATTCTCAGCAACTGGGGTTACCTGCACACAATTATAGTCAATACTCTGAAAGAATGGAAGGAAGAGGGAGGGATCACAAGGAACCACCTCTGAGGAGCTTCTGCACTTGATAACTGCTGGGGCAAGAACAGTCATTTTTTTCTTAATGAGTGTGGCAACTGGCAGGCTGCCAATGCTCCACTGGATGCTGCACACGCATGCACATATGAGCAGCCTTAATCAAATTCAGTGGATTATTTTTTTAAAATAAAAAGACAAGATAGTGTAAATAGGACACAATAGGACACAATGGAAAGGGTCCAGTGGAAGTGGGTCTACCTGTAAAATTGTCAAAGAATAAAAAATAATCATTTAAAAATTGTGGCCACAGGATAGAAAAATATAAGCTTAAACTTATCTAGAAAATATTAAGCATTATTAGAGAAAATATAAACTTAAATCTATTTAAAAAATAGTATGCATTATTTATAGTTCTCATTTTCTTCTCTGAAAAGTCTTAGGTATAAAATCCATTAAGTTAGATTGAAACTATTTTTTCCCAAATAGGAATTTAGTATAGTATGGAGTCCGTAATAGACACCTTGAGAGTACTTACTCACCCAGCTCCTATCTTGTATCTTGGTAACCACAGTCCAGTCAGCCACAGAACTGTTGGGACTTAGACAAGGTGCACAAATCACTGCACCACATGAGGACTTAAGAATCTTTCTCAACCCAGGACTATGGAATTGGAATTCAGTGACTTTCAGGCAATTTCTATATGGCTGGACTTACAATATATAAACTCAAGAGCTGTAAAAGCTTGAAATGGGCCAAAGCTGATGGAAAGGAAACAAAGTAGATGAGCAGGGAAAGAAAAATGAAGTTGGAGAAAATGTCTTAATAGTTTTACAAGTCTCATTCAGTTTCTTTGATATGATGCCAGACTCATAACTAACTACTCCTTGCTTAAAGTATTATGAATTGGTTTCTTTTTTGGTGTTATATGTGTTTGTGCACATGTTATGTTGAGGCCAGAGGTCTGAGTGTTTTCCACAATCAATCTCTACCTTATTTTTTTGAAATAGGGTCTCTCACTGAACCTGGGCTCAATGATTAGATTTGTCTGAATGTCCAGCAACTTCCAGATTTCTTCCATCTCTGCCTCCCCAATGCTGAGATTATAGGTGTCCATTACTGTCAACAGTTAGTTTGTTTCCCCGCCCCCCATGGTTGCTGGGGATCTGATCTCAGATCCTTATGCTTGTAAGGCAAGCACTTTATGAAGCTATCTTCCCTTATTCCAAGTATTAGTTTCTATAGTCTTCAATCAATATCAAATAACAAGAATTCCTGTGTGTGCTCCTACTTTGAATCCAGAATTAACATTTATCTATAATGCTTAATGTCAGAATGTTTATTATTATGTAGCTCAACAAAGACCAGAACAAAGTCTTTTTAATGTACTAAATTAATCATATCTTTCTATTTCAATTATATTGTCTAAAATGATTCCAGAATTCCAATATTTTCCAAAGCTTTTGAGATTAGAAACTAGTACATTCCTGGGACAGAAAATGGGGAATGCTTGAGGAAAGAAGGTTATGACGGAGAATGTAGCTTAGTGATAAAAGGCTTTTCTAGCATGTACAAGGACCTAAGTCCAATTCCTAGCAGGTTAAAAGAAATGAGCAAACATAAGAAGAATTAAAGTCAATATAAGGAAACTAGACACTGGGAAAACACAAAAGGCAGGAGAAAAAGTACAGAAGAAACCAAAGCAAACATTATCTCAAAAGAAATTTTCTGTTCTATGTCCTATATATGAATCACAAATCTACTTTACAGGCCCAAAAGAAAAAGGAATACCTCTGTCCTACCTCTGTTACTAGCCTACTTTAGTACTGTCTAGCTAAAAGGATAGAAAGTCAGAAACTTAACCACAATGTATTAAAATACATCCTAGGTTCCAATAGATTATTTAATGACTCTACTTTGAAGGCAACCTGAAAGACTACTGTGAAGAGATAAACATCTAGAAAAGCAAAAACATGTATAGACCAGAAATTAGTTCAAACTTAATTCAGCACTAATATCAGCCAAGATGCTGCAACATCTTATAGAAAAGATTCTCTCCTGAAAAGAACAAGAACTACTAATGTCTAGATAAACGTGCAGATGATAGGCATACCAATCAAGCTTTACCTTACCTGAGAAAATCCTCCCAAAATAATTCTGTTAGAAGGAATGCCACTCTTCACTTCTTGATCTATCAAAGCTTTCACTAAAACACAGTAAGAAAATTATCTTAAGTATTTCCAAAGTTAAATCTACTGATACAATTGAAAATAGGAAAAAAGAACAAAAGAAGTAGGATATGTTCATAATGTAACTGTGTGAAAACATCATATTCTACTAAAACACAAAATCAAGACGTATTTTCAATATTTAACTTCTCAAATTTTATAGGTACTGCTCAGTTTAATAATTCAATAGCTTGTTACATTCTCGGTAATATTTTTCTCATCAAGAGGTATATGCTTTACTTATGATTAATTCTAGTATACATTTTATACTTCAATAAACTACAGGGAGCCAGTCAAGATGGCACAGCAAGTACAGGCACTTGCCCGAGAGGCTGGTGACTTAAATATAATATCCACAACTCACATAAAGGTGGAAGGAGAAAACTGACTCCAAAGAGCTATCCTCTGACTTCCACATGCTATGATATGTACATACATAAACGATACATACAAATCCAATAAATAAAATTTTAAAAACACGAAAAAATAAACTATAGGGCATTGTACCTAATATTTTAAATAGTATACATTTAGACAGATGATAACATTTACGAGTTAGTGTTTTAAGATATTAATTCTATTTTTAAAAACCACATCAATATTCCTAGAGTCCAAGTTTTAGAGTCCTATTAATTAAAATCAGTAAATAGTAGGGAAGAATTGCAAATGAATACTTTTGTTTCTAAAAAAGAAACACACTGCCATATGCCATATAAAAGCAATAACTCAATTTTTTCTTTTCATTCTTAGTAGTCTTGTATTTTTCGACCTGTTACAAATTCATCTCTCTGTTTGGTGTGAGACAAGCTCCTGCTAAGTAGCTCAGAACAGCCCGGAACTCACCATGCATCCAGGTGAGAGTCAGTCCTCCCACATTAGCCCTGAGTGTGCAATCATGGCAGCACTATCATACTAGTGACTCACTGTGTTATATATGTGTGCAGTTTCCTTTGTTTCAGATCTAAAATTTCTATTTTGTATTTCCTATTTTAGTAAGAAAATATATATATACACCTATACAAATATATATATATACACCTATAAAAAATATATATATATACACTTATACAAAGGAAACAATGCAGAGCCAGACATGGTGCACATGTTAATGCCAGCACTCAAGAGAGAAACAGAAGAACTGAAAGTTTACAACTATCCCTGGCTATCCTACCTAGCCAGACTCTAAGTTAAACAAAATATTAGATAGCCACACTTATTTATTGTGTGTGTGTGTGTGTGTGTGTGTGTGTGTGTGTGTGCGCGCATGCGCATGTACAAGAGAGCATCTGAGTACGTTTCCTGGTGGAGGCCCAAAGGTGACATCGGGAATCATCCTGGATGGCTCTACCGCTTCATTGCTTTGCCATGGGGTTTTCAAATTCTGTCCTCTAGGACCGGAAATACAGATCACTGCCATTTTCACCTGACGTTTTTATATGGGAGCAAGTCCTTTTGCTTGCAAGGCAAAGGCTTTAATCCTGAGCCATCTCTTTAACCCCTAGACATCCACATTTAAAGTTATTTCTGCTTCAGATAAAATTCACTTCTTCGGATCTGCATAAAAAGCAAAGGTATTCTTAACAGGCTAGAAAAATATGAGACAATAGGTCATACACCAAAAAAGGAAGATGAAGAAATGAAAAAATTGCTGCAAAGCAAGAGGAAAGGGGTAAAGTGCAGAGCTGCTGCCGAGGATAAAGAGATTCAGTGGGCAGACAAGCCAGCTGCCAGGAGGGACAGCAGCTGTGAGGACTTGCCTGTGGTTGCTCCTCCACCCAGCCAAGAGTTGACACTACTTAGATTTGCTTCCTATGATTACACCAACTGGCAAAGCTAAAAATATTTTAACAACCAACAATGACAGCAGCCACTTGCAAAGGAATGGCTCTGATTTCAGTCACCATCCAGGAAAGAGCAGGGTACGGCTCAATGAACTTCCCAGAGTCCCATGAAAGAGCAGAATATGATTCAATGAACTTCCCAGAATCCAACCTGTGGCAGTTGTCTGTTTAGCAGCACAGTGACTCAGTCCTTTCCTTTCTAGCTCTGAGTCTTTAAACTTAATGCTCTTCAATTTGAAGAGAAATGAAATGGCTAACTCTATTGTTAGAAAAGAATCTTTCATTCATGCACTATACTAGTTGGATTAAAGTACCATCTTGAAAACTGAAGGCTTTTTCGAGGCTTGGGTACATCTGTGAAGAATCAGTAGTCAAGGCAGGGCCTGAGCAAGTCTGTAGGAGATTGTCTAGTGGATTAGGGACGAGCCAGTTCACAGTGGGCAGAAAGATGGAGAAGATTTGGTTCAGTAAATTAGCATTCTCTGGCATATTGGCACATAGGCAATAGAGAAAATGTGTGCTTCTTTATCCCTATCCTCAGCTCTTTCTGTGAATATGGTATAGCCAGTTCTCTTGTTTTCTGGAGTTGATATGAACTGTGCTGCTAAGCTAGACTAACAGTAAACAAACTTGTAAACAAGAATAAATCCACTTGTTCCCCTAAGTCGTTTGGCTGCAACAGGCACTTCCTGGTTATTCCATAAGGCCAAGTACCTCACTCTCTTCCAGAGTCTAACGCTTCTTTCTAAACCTGAGCACCTATTTTTGCCATTTTAATCCATGCTCTTGATGAAAAAAGCCGGTGGTCATGACTTCATATTCTGGAAGAGGCACGTTTTCAATGTATTTCATCTATAAGGATTTAAAGTTTGTGAAGGATTTTGTTTTGTTTGTTTTATATTTATCACAGAGAGGTAGCGGTACATGTGGAAGCCAGAAGACAACTTGCCAAAGTCAATTCTCTCCTTTTAGTAAGTGAATTCCAGGAATCAAACTCAGGTTGTTAGACACAACAGCCATCTTGCCAAAATTTACTTTTTCTAGAGAGAGCAAAAGATCTCTAGGTTTCAGATTTTAGTCTATTTCAAAAGACTTCAAACAACAATAAAAAGTAGAAAGTAGTCTAATGACCCCATGTATACACCTGCTGTATCTGCGGCTCCGATTCTCAGTTGGGCCGATTTCTAACGCAGCCATAGCCAGTAATTACCATACAGATTATCCTGAAGCTGATGCCAGTCACTTATGAAAACCCAAAGACAGTCCAGTAGGATGTGCACGTAAATGGATGCTTCCGTGAAGTTTTAAATAACTATACCTCTCAGGAGTTTAATGATCTTTATGTTTTCACCCACAGAACAAGCCAAGTTATCATGTTAATAATATCATGCACAGGATTTGGTGCATAGCTAACACTCCACAAGGTGCTAAATGCTAATTTATAAGAAATGACCAACTGTTAAGATACATGATTAGTCAGTGGTATCTATTATTGTATCACTAAAATGAATCGCTTTTATTGTTTTTTTGTATTACTTTCTTCAAGTCTCAATACAAATAAATGCAAATATTAAACAGTGCTACTTTCTCCATTTGCCTATTTTTTGTGTGCATGCATGTGTATGTGTATGTGGGTGTGTATACAAGAGTGTACTTGAGTATATGTGCCTGTGGAGGCCCAAGGATAACATTGGGAATCATTGCCATATCCAGCAGACATTGTTACAAGGGATCTAGAGATCCAAACTTGAGTCCTTTTGCTTGTGAGGCAAAGGCCTTTAATTACTGAGCCATCTCAGCGTCCCCTTTGCCTATTTTTAATAAATCTATTTTATTTGTGGCTTGCTGTGTAGCTGGAGATAGCCTCAAATTTGCAGGAATCTTCTTGTTTTTTAAGCACTGGGTTATAGGAGGACACAACACTGAGCTTGTCTAGACCCATCAAAGCAAAATCTCCATATAGCTAATATCTGAAGTTTGGTTAAAGTCATTCCTTTCCATCTACTCAACAGACACGTACTGTAGTAAAGTGAGTCTATGTAGACATGTTGTCAAACAAGATAGTAATCAGAAAAGAGGGAACGGTATAAGGATATGTGGCAGAGGAGTACTTGCCTACCATTTGAGATACTTGGTTAGATCCTAACAGGCCAAAAAAAAAAAAAAAAAAAAAAAGCAAGAAAAGGAAGGGAAGAAGGGAGGAAGGAAGGGTCTGATCACCTTCTGAGAACACATAATTGTGTCTTATTTAATCAATATCAGTTTACTGAATCTATAAGAAACACTACTGAATGTCTTTGCCTTTACAAATACTTCCTATAATACTTACCATTTTCTGCTGCCTGTTTTATTCCAGATTCATCCTCTTGGGCATCTGGTGAAAGCCCAATAATATCAAACCTAGAAAATAAGGAGAAGTGAAAAGAATGACTTCATTGTAAAAGTCCATTCTTTGTAAATGCTTTTACTGAATTCAGGGGAGTCCATATATTAAAAAGCACTAAACAGAGCTAAGGAGATGGCTCAGTGGTTAAAGTCTTTGCCTCACAAGCAAAGACCTGAGTTCAAATTCCCATATCCCATATAAAAATGCTGAGCAGAAATGGCAGGCCTACAATTCTGGCCTTGTAAGGTGGATCCTGGGAAACTCTAGAGCAAAGCAATGAAGAGGTGGAGGAATTCAAGATGATTCCCGAAGTTACCCTTGGACCTCCACTAGGCACACTCAATTACCCTCTTGTACATGCACCCACATATGCATACATGAAAAAAAAAACACACATACACTAAACAGATACTCTCCAAAATGTCCATACAATTATATATGTGAAGCTAACATTCTATATGTTCCCTTACTCTAACTACAGATCAGTCCAGATGGCCATCAACTGATGAATGGATAATGAAAATGTAGTGTTCGTACATCATAGAACTTTATTCAACTGTAAAGAAAAATGTGATTACAAAATTTCAGTAAAATGGAGGATGGAATTGGAAAATATATATGATAGTTAAGCCTGGATGTCAACTTGACACACCCGGTATTAACTAAGCTGGGCTGAGACCACCTCTGGGAAGGATCAACTGAGACTACTTGAAAGGATTATACCTGCCCCAGATCCTATCAGAATCTCCAAAGCTCTCATAGGATCCTCGCAGTACTGTATTATATAAAAAGAAGCCACCAAGGAGAACGGATCCCTTCTTGCAGCTGTGCTAGGAATCGTTCTTCCTTCCGGCCGCCCGGTTCCTTCAACCTTCCACTGGACTAAGACTCTAGGAGTTCTCCAGCCTTCAGCCATCACCTACTTGACTACCGAACTGAGCAGCTAGCTGTTGGCAGCCATTGTTGGAACTACCTCGGCTACTGACAGCCTTCGCTGGACTACCTTGGCTATATTTGTAAGCCAACTCAATAAATTTCCTATATATATTTTATATATATATATATATATATATATATATATATATATATATATATATATATATTCGTTCTGTGAATTCTGTGACTCTAGAGAACCCTAACTAATACTATATACTAAGTGAACTAACCCAGGTCCAAAGAGACAAACACCTTATGTTCTCTTATATGTAGATTCTAAGTTCAAATTTTTAGACTTGTGTGTTTAACTTGAGTGTCAAGAGCTTGAGGAAGGAAGCTAGAAAGGGCCCATAAGAGGAGGGTGGAATAAAACGTTTTTGAAGGGGGAGGGAGCACATTAAGGGGTAATAGTTTAGGGGAGTGGAGGCACTGGATGGGGGCATGGTAAGGAAATAGGGAGTGGTTAAGCCAAAACATGAGAAATATGAAAAATATTTAAAATATGTAAAAACCCATGGCATTGTAAGCTAATTAAAATTGCATTTTTTTTAAAAAAAAGGCATTTGAATGGAGGATGCACGGATGGACAATCCCACTCACAGAAATAATGGTTTTTAGGGGTTGGGGATTTAGCTCACTGGTAGAGTGCTTGCCTATCAAGCACTAGGCCCTGGGTTCGGTCCTCAGCACTGGAAAAAAAAAAAAAAAAAAAAGAAATAATGGTTTTTAAACAGAAATCTCAACTTGAGTAATGGAATAATTCCCTAAGAATTACTGGTCAGAGAGGTTCCAGAAGTTCCCTAAACAACACAAGCTATTGCTGAGGCTCTGGTGTCTACTGCAATCAGATGGTAAGATCCTCTTGCAGATACTCTTCTTGTTGCTGATTTGCCTACAGGACCATAACAATTTGGAGAAACAAGTTTATTCTTGCTTACAGTTCCTAGCTACAGTGATCAGCATGGTACAAGAGTACATACCCATATCATCAGGAGCCAAATGAACTGACCGCACCATATCCACTCAAGAGCTGAGAGAGGGGCATACTTTTTTACACTTGCCAGAATGCTTGTATGTCCAAAATACTGAATCAGCTCACTCCATCTTACCACCTGCCCAGGGGATGGATCCACTTACTATGGGTTACATCTTTCCACATCAGTTTGATAATCTCTCCCCAGGCTTGCTCAGGGCTTGCCTTAAAAACTCTTCACAGGTACAACTAAAGCTTAGCCTCTTACCCCTAAAGTATCAAGGTGATACCTGTATCTAACTAGCACAGATTTATTGCTGAACACACCACCATTTTGGTTATAGAACACAGAAATCAGGCTGGAACTGACCAGAAAAGTCCTCTGTGCTAACCAGCTCTCATAATAGTGTCAGAAAGTGCTATACAGGGCACTAGGGAAAACAGACGCATGGTCTTAACTAGTGTCGGCCCCTGCACAGCACAATCCCAACCTGCTAGTAGGCAAGATGAGCCCATTGGTGCAATAGTAGCATAAATGTTACTAGGTAACCAACTCATTTCTAGTGGAATTTGAAGCCTTCCCAGATGAGAATTCATACTTGGTACTCAAAACCTGGTCAAAAAGTCCTTAATGAGGAAATTGTATGTTCTGGGGAAATCTACTGCTCATTGTTTTGCTAAATGGACATGTTGCCAAACTGCTTAAATATTTACATTCATACCTATAAATTAGTGCTATTTCAACCTTGTTCAGAGAAGCTTCTTTCTGCAATGGACAAAGACTAATGCAGAGACTAAGTCAGAGTGCTGAGAATAAGTGACTGTTGAGTTCTCAGCCCTAAATGAGACACCAAGGAGGAGAGTACAAAAAGAATGTAAAAGCTAAAGGATGGAGAGGAGTGTACATACATGGTTGATGCACTCATGAACGCACAGCAGCTGTGGGTACCTGCACAAGATTTACCCAGTCAGCATTTCAGCACAGATCAGGAAAGGCACATGATGAGGAACTAACCCTGATCTGAAGAATTAATGATAACTGATGGCTCCTGGAATCATTTTTCTAAGGTGTGACTTCTGGGAGGGTTGTCCATTCTCTGTGGATAGCCCTGTACCAGTATACAAATATATGGCACTGATGGGACTCAGTGACTTGATAAACAGGACATGAAGCTAGGACATAAAGGGGTTCACAGGAATGGGAGGGAAAGTAGGGATGGATGTGATCAAGATACATTGTATATGTGCAAGAAATTGTCAACATTTTTAATTTTAAGAACTAATTTTCCGTGAATTAAAGACAATCATAAAGATCAACATCACATACCTTAGGGTGATAATTGTCTAAAATGTTACTTAATCCAGTCCTACAGTCAAGCAAGTATTTAAACCAATGATTGTAGAAAGTGTATCATTTTACTTAGTCATTTCTTCTTCTGTCAATCTATTGGAAATGGTTCTTCTCTGTATCACATCACTTTTGTATGTACTGCTTCATACATATCAAATAGGTATTTACACTATTTGTATCTATATTCCTCTGCTAGTTAGATTAAGTGTCAACCTGACACCTGAAAGCTAAGACTTTGGGCATACCTGTGAAGAATTAATATTAAGATAACCCATGAGCAAGCCTGTGGGAGACAACCTATGAAGGAAGGCTTATTTCATGGTGGGACTACTCCCCAGACAGGTGGGTAAGATGAGGAGTGCTGGTAAATTGGCATGCTTCAGCAGACTGATGGGTGAAGTTTGCCCCTTTCTCAGCAACTTCTGTAGACATGTTATGGTGAGTTTCCTCAACTCCTAATGTTGGTATGAACTGTCTTACCAAGCTGAACTAAAAACTAACCAGTCATAAGAATAAAACCCTTGTTCCCAAGTTGTTTGGTTGTGTATTTACCAACAACATGAAGAGAAAATGGGACAAAATTTGGTACCAGAGAAGTACAACATTGTTGATAAATTTGGCTATGTGACCTTTGTAGATTTTAAATCGTTTTGTGGGAAAAATGTAGAAATGTTTAAGAATTGTAGGCTAGAAAAACCACTGAGCAGAGCTTAGTGGGCCATTTAGAAAACAGCAAATACCGATAAAGATATGAATTGTATAGGTCAAGTTTATGATGAAGGGAAAAAGGACTTTGGCAAAGTTGAATTAGAGATGATGGACTGAATTTCTTCGTATAAAAGAGTTTCAGATGAGGAAAGGGAAGAGAGAAGAGCTGTACCTGTTGGAGAAATTAATGTCACTGAAGAGAAAAACTTGGTGCTTTGCACTGGAAAAGCAGTAAAAATGAGTATCATCCTGTGGAGATTTCATGTTGTAAAACACAGACTCCTCTAGAGGACAAAGCCTAAGCTGAAGCAATCTCTTGGCTTAAAAGTTCTGGCTATTCAGAAAGAGCTTTTCCAGGGTCTGTACATGAAAGTTGATGCAGTTCAGTAACCAGGTTGTATCTCAACCTCACAGCACAATTTGGCAGCATTGTGGTACTGATTTTGATTCAAGTTTGAGGGTTGTAGAGAGCAGTTGAGGCTTGGCATTGTGTGGCAGGGTTTGGAGTTCCTGCAAAGGAAAGTGAAGCTTATAGCTGCTTATAGAATGTTCAAGATGCCAGAATCATGGAACACATGCGGAGGAAGCTGCAAATGCAGAATGGAGACTGAACAGAGAAAGAATGGAGCAGAAAAGCAGAAGTGATAGAACTGCCTACTGTTCATGAGTCAACCTGACTACACAAAAAGCAACAGAAGATAGATACTGAAATAAGGATGTGGTATTTACCATGCCAGACTTCACTTTTAATTTTGACTTGCTTGTGGTTTTAATTTGATTTTATATTTTATGCCCTGATGCTTTATTTTAAAATGTTTTATTGTGCAGCTAAATGTTGAAAGTATTTAACTTGTTTTTACTTGACAGTACCTTAATAGTTGAGAGATTTGGCTTTTTTATTCTTTGAAGCTTTCGTATACAATGAGTGTATATGTTTTCATCTCCTACTATTCAACCCATCTCCTTCTCATCCTACCCCACGATTTCTCCTTTCCAGCTAGTCTCCTCCTGCTCCCATGTTCCCCTGCAGGTGTGATCCACTGGGCTCCATACAGGGAGCCTGCACTGAGAAGTGACCAGATAGCCACAGAGATACTGACAGCCCACCAGTGGGCAAACCCTTGAGTAAGGAAGTTCTCCCTTCTTCTCTGTCCAGCACCAGTCTCAGTCTCCAGATGATGCCGTATTTTTTGAGAGCTTTCTCTTCCATGGCAGAATGTTGATAGGTCAGCTACTGTGGAGGTCTAGTGGAAGTAGACATTGCTACGCTGAGCTTGTGGTGCAACAGCCCTGGTATGAACTAGTGTCTGGCACATGAGTTGCTGTGTGGTAGCATCTCTCCCCCTACCCTTAGACTTTCTCATTCTTTATGGGCCACTCTTCTATAAGTTTCCATGAGCCATGGAATAAGGGCTGATTAAGGTGTCCTATTTAGGGCCAAACTGTCCATAATTGCTTTTACTTTGCATTTTGGCCAGTTGTGTTTCTATGCATTATACCTCTTCCTTTGCAAAAGGATTCTTCTTGGTTATGTGCTGAGTGTTTAAGAGATTTAAACATATAGATGAATCTAACTTCTATAGAGAAAAGGGGTAAAAAATTATGGTTTAAAAGTAATGTGTTAAGTGTGTGAGGTTCACAAGGGGAGGAATGTCAGATTGTTAGATCAGGTGTCAACTTGACAACTCAGACTTGAAGTCTGAGGCTTTGGATACATCTGTGAAGAATTGGTAGTTAAAGTGAGTCCTGAGCAAGCCTTCAGGAGTTTAACTGATGTAGGAAGATCCAGCCCCTGGCGGGTGGGACTATTACCTGGGCAGATGGGTAAAATGGCAAGAAATGGTTCAGTTAAATTGTGTATTTTGGCATATTGGCACACAGGCATTTTGGAAGAAGAAAGTATTATTTTTTTCAATTCTTTATTGTGTGGCCAGTTCCCTCAGCTTCTGATGTTGATATGAATTCTCCTGCCAAGTTGGACTATGAAGTGTAACCATAATCATAAGCAGTTAAAAAAATAGCTTGTTCATCTAACTTGTTTGGTCATATATTTATCAGCAATATGAGAGGAATGACAATACTTTCCAGACTTCATTACAGTCATCCAAAGCCAGAAACCTTGGAAGCCTTCTGCAGCCTTTCTACTTCTCTATCAGATACTTTTTCACATGATGGGGTCTCCAGCAACAGTAGATAAGATCTTTAGTTCACAGATGAGGATCTTGCCAGATAAAGATGAAAAACACAAAAGGAAAGGAGAACATTAACTTGTAAAGCTGCCAAAAAATTCAAAGTAGATTTAAAAAAATGTGCAGGGGGAATAGGGGGGAATGGACAAGACTGGAAGGTCTGAAGCTGAAGAGTCTACATGTGTGGAAACACACCCGTTAACTCAAAGCCAGTGTTAACATACTTGCCAGGTCTGAATTAAGTGACTTTAGAGCTGGGGCAATTCCACATGACAAGACCCAAGGTATGTGAGTGACTCCACCTGAGAGAAGAAAAAAAGTCCCTGGGAAGGAAGAGATGTGGAAAGCAGCAAGCCAGTCAGAGAGACAAATGCTCATTTATACTAGTCACCCAAAGAGCTCGACAGTGGCGTAACAGCCTTGAAAATGACAATGCTGACTGGATGTCAAAACTACCACTTTTGAAAGACCTGATGGCAGAGCTCTAAACAGAAAAAAAAAAAACAAACCTTGAACTGGCACAGGCTTTAACCAAGCCTATTGTCAAGAACACATGAAGGGAGGGAAGTGGTTTCCTTAAATTCAATCAGCTGACCAACAAGGCAAGAAATTGTATTAACTATACTGTCTGCTACCACCTGGATCATTCGAATATTTCATTGGTGAACCCAATAAAGACTCTAGAAGAGTAAGAGATATTACTATAATATTCTACTTTTGTTTCTCTACCTATTTGGAAAGCCTAAGTTTACTAACAATGTAAATCTTGAAAGTTTAAGTAAAGGTTAAATTTAATTATGTAATCATACCATTTAAATATATGTAAATTTAAAAATGACCACAAAAGAACTTCTAGCAAGATTAACTAAAGGTTCTTAATGAATAAGTAAATTCTTACTTACCAAGAAGGCATAGCCATACTCATATTTAATGTAACAGGCATAACTGGCCTAAACAGGAAAAAAAAAAGGCTAAGTAAGATACCAGGTAATCAATGAGACTCACAAACTATACGGTACAGTTTAATACATGAATCGTTGTATTACACATCCACACCTGGACAATTCTACTCTTGTTGCCCTTCAACTGCTTTCTGAAAAGGCAGGTGAGAAGGACTAATCTCAACAAATAAAAATTATTTTACTTTCTCAACACCTTTATCTGACACTTGCAACTTCCCAGACGTGAGAAAGGAACCCTGTAACCCATTCAACTGGAAATACATAAACTACGAGATTCTGGAAAAGAGAATTTATTACCAGACACGATGCCATCAATTTCCATATACTTTATATTATTTCCATATTCAATTATACTTTGCTGGTTATCTGTTTCTTAGCTACATTCCTACTTGATTAAGAGAGCTATAAATAAATAGATCTGCTTAAGTGTTGTCACATCTGATGATTGAATCTAGGATTAAAAAATATGTTGAGCAATCTAAATTTAACCTGGTACAAGAGGCAAGAAACATGAATATAGTCTTAACTACATCTCATCATCCTCTTGATGGATACAATGAATCTTCTGTAGAGGTTACAAAATGGCTTCAAAATTTCTCTGAGACCACCAACGTTTCTAGAAAATAGCCTAAAACAATTCAGTCTTGGGGCAAATAACAGGAATAGAAATTCCAGCAAAGTCAAGAATTTTGTCTCTTGCTTGAGCTGGCCAAACTAGTCAACTCTCCGCTGCTGGATAAAGACATCCTCAGATATTTTCCCCTTTCCATATTCAGGAAATGGCCTTCTTGTACTGTTACTATCATTTCCAAGGATGAATCATTAAACAACTGGCATGGACCTAACCGTGTTTTCCCCATGCCTGTGACTTCTCAGCAACTTTTCACCTAAAATTAACCAAGCTTATGCATTTTCTAAGTTTGCTCAAAAGTTAACAGCTTTTGACAGGGCAAACATGTTCAAAGCTGGAACTGAAACCAAATCTATCAGACTTCAAAGTTTGTGATCATTCCATAGTATATTACATTCCTATAACTGGTAAAATGTGAGTGTTTTCAACATAATAAAAACTCCTCCAAATCTAGTGGATAATCTTCAAAACTTTTCAGGTATTATATATTTAAAAGAATTCTGGCTTTAGGTTCAACTGACCTCTAGCAGGATGGTATCATAATTTTTTTTAAAGCAGGGGATCAATTTTCAGCTTAATCAAGAGCATTTTAGCTTTAAGGACTCCTACTAACCTTTATTCTTAAAATATTTAGAAATCCTTAATTACATTCTAATTCTGTAGAAAACCAAAGCTATCACTATTCCAGATTGTAAGCCAAAAACCTAAAGATTAAAAATACTCACGCATGTGGGCAGATATATTTAATATGTGAACTTCTGATACCTGCAAAGGCTTCTGCCCATCCGTGCCTGGTGAAAGAATTATTAAAATAATTTCATTAGATAATATTTTCAATTCTAATAAATTGTTAACAGAAAACAACTTTACATTTTTTGGAAGGATGTTAGCACTTCAAAGTATCCTCAGAGTGTGGATCCTTAATGCTATTAAATAACACCACTGAACTGGAGACAACTATTTTCTAATGTTTGCCTGCAGATAAAGAAGTTCTCTTGTAACTTCTGAAACAGCAACATATGCTGCTTTGTATATTTCCACTCGCTTCACAGTATATACGTAGAACTTTGCTTTTTAAAAAATATGTTTCTATTTATTTGCAAGTGCATTCAAGTATACATGAGCAGGCACTCACACACTACAGTATGCATGTGGGGTCAGAGGACAATTTCAAAAGTTGGCTTTCTCCTTCTACATGTGGTCACCAGGTTATGTGTAGGCACCTTCACCTGCTGACCCACCTCACCAGTCCTATATATCTCTCTTTATACATGCTCAAAACAAAAGACCAAAAAATTGAAAAAAAGTCCTAATTCTTCAAGCTAAACAGCTGAACCTTTTGGTTATTTAAACACAATCTTCGTATGTGTCTGGGGACAGCTTCAAACTCACTGAGATCCTCCTGCCTCAGGTTTTTAAATAGTGAGATTACAGGTGTGTGTCAGCTACCACGCTTAGCTCAGTTAATCTTTTAATTTCTTCTGACTTTTCCCCATGCATACTGGGTAAGAAACAAGGGCTGGAAATACTTCTCAGTATTAAGAGTCCTTATTCAACATGTGTAAGAACCTGGGTTTAAGTCTCCCATTTTATCATTTATATATTTCCACTGACTTCACAATATATCCTTAGACCTTTGGTACTGCATAGAGTGGAATGACTATGAAATAGTCACAGAGTAGAAACTTTCCATTCGGCTTTCTACATACTTACTCTTGATATTATGTCTACACATTTTTATATCCATTAAAGGATAAGGAGAAATGATTTAAGCTGGATTTCTCCTGTAGGCATTTCTGAATTCAACATTTTTTTTGCTAACTTTTAAAAAACATTATATATATATATATTTTACATATGCTCCTTATCTTGGGAGACAGGAGCATGGATGTGCCATAGAATGCAGGTAGAGGTCAGAGTACAAAACTTGCAGAAGTCAGTTCTCTCCTCCATTCATCATTATGCTAGTTCTAAAACTGGAACTCAAGTTGGTGGGTTTGGTGGCAAATTCCTTTACTAAACCACAAGCCATCTCACTGGCCCTTATTAACTTTTTTATCCATTTCCCTCAAAGTACTAAAAGACATCTAAAAGTTTTAAAATATCAACAATGAACAGGTTTTTCTAGGGATCCTGCCTTGTATATGTAAAATAAGTTCATTTTGATATATTTGTTTTGTGTGTGTGTACGTGTATTTGTGTTAAGATTTGACCTTGAAAATTGTAAAACATGTTGAAATTAAAGAGCTACATAAGTAGAAAGAAATTTCATACTCACAGACTTCGCATTTTTTTAAAGTTGCAGAACTTCCTAAAGTGATTTATAGTCAACATTCTTAACTAGAATCCTATATGAGTTTGCATATATTGATTGCAAAAATTCACATGGGAAAAAAAGACCCAGAATAACCAAAAGAATTTTGTAAAAGAACAAAGTTGGGGTCGAAGAGATGGCTCAAGGGTTAAACCTTTGCCTGGAAAGCAGAAGGTCCTGAGTTGGGTTTCCAGATCCTATGTAAAAACACCAGGCGCGCAGTGGCCTGTACTTCCAGTCTTGGAAGGTGGAGCCTGAAGCAAAGCAAACAGGAGATAGAAGTCACCCTCCGGAGATAGAAGTCACCCTCCACAGCTTCCACAGGCACACACAGTGCCTATTATTACACACAGACTCACATGCAAAAAAAAAAAAAAAAGATGGAAAATCAGCACCTCCCAATTTCTTCAGTTACTACAACACAACAGTAAGAAAGACTGTAGCAAGGAGGGATCTAAAAATCAACTGAGAATCCCAGAAATAAGTCCCCATAAAGGTTGTCAACTTAAAAGCACCAGAATAAAACAATGGAGAAAGGCCAGTCTTTGCAAATGAATATGGGTCAAGTGGAAATTCACAGGTAACAGTGAAACTAAATTTGTACTCCACATCATACATGAAAATTAACTCAATAGGCAAAATTATTAAAGGTAATAAACTACAGAATTCATCGACTCATTGAATAAGACATACATAAATCATTGCAACCATAAACTTGACAATGATTTCTTAGATATAACAGACACCTGGAAACCACTGAAATTAAAAACTACCGTGCTTCAAAAAATACTGTGTGTTTTAGTGACTGCATTGTTGCCAATAAGTTCTTGTTTGTGGCTTCCAACTGTCCAGCTGCAGTTCTTACTTCAGCTTAGCAGGAGAGCTCACATCAACACCAGGGGCCGAGGGAACTGGCCACACCAAATCCACAGGACTGTTGAGAGGGACAATCCTTACTTAACGACCAGCATGTCTGGCCAAGTATACAGAAGGATGCTAACTTCCGTAACTAACTTCCTCCTGCCTAAGACTAATCCCACTCACCATGGGCTGAACCTTCCCTAGCAATCAAACAATACTCTGAAGGCTTGTTAGGGAAGTGGGAGAGGACTTAACTACCAATTCTTTACAAATGTGTCCTGTCAAGTTGACACTTGTATCTAGGACACTATGAAAACAGTGAAAATACAAACTGCAGAATGGGGAAAATGCTTGAAAATCTTATGTATCTACATGGTATCCATAATGGTATACAGAAAACAACTAACAAAGAAGCCACTTGGCTTACAAATGGGCAAAGGATCTAAGAGATACTTCTTCAAAGATAACATATAAATGGTCGACAAGCAGGAATACACAGGCACTCAACATTACTAGTAATTAACAAAATACAAATTAGAAACCACAATGAAGATGTGGAACAATGTCACATGTCTGTCATTCTAGTATTCAGGAAGCTAAGGGAGAAGAGCTGGAATTCAAGGCTATTCTGGGCTGCACAGTGAGACCTTGTCTCAAAACACACACACACACACACACACACACACACACACAATGCATGAGCACATAATATTGCTTCATAGAGTGGGATGACTATAAAACTGTTATTACTGTTTTGTTTTTCAAGACAGTCTCACTCTGTAAATCTGGCTGGCTTGGCATTTACAATGTAACCCAGTCTAGCCTCAAACTTCATGGTAATCCTCCTGTCTTTGCCTTCTAAGTACTGGAAGTACATGGCTATACCACAATATCTGGCAAAGTGAATTGGATTTTTTTTTTTTTTTTGGCACATGTAGGGTGTGTATAACCACAAGACGGCACTTGAATGTATATGCCTGTGGAAGTCCAAGGGGAACGCTGGGAATTATTTTGGATGACTCTACTTCCTTATTACTTTGCTCTGGAGTTTCCTAGTCTCTGCCTTTCAGGGCTGGAATTACAGGCTGATCTATCTGGCATTTTTACAAGGGATCCAAACTCAGGTTCTTCTGCTTGCAAGACAAAGGCTTTACTTAATACTTGAGCCATCTTCCAAACCCCATTTCTTTTCTTTTTTAATGTTTATTTCTTAAGGAGAGAGGGGAATGTGGACACATGCATGGCACAAAGATGGAGGTCTCAGGTAACTTTTGGAAATGAGTAACGACAACAAAAAAAAGTCACCATATAGGCTTCTAAGGACCAAAGTTAGGATGCCATATTTGTAAACAGATGCCTTACCTACTAAGCTAACTCACCAGCCCCAGCCCCATTAACAAACATTTCTTCAGATAAAAATGGCTCATAAACAGGGATAGTAGAGGAAGATTCCAGAAGAATGGAGACAAAAGAACATGGTCAAAAAGATGAATAAGGTATCTATGGAGGAAATGCTTTAAAGAGGAAGAAAGAACAGGGATAAGACAAAGTTAGAAATAGTGAATCCTCCAGATAACTTAAGTACCAGTTAACTGCTCCCTTAATGCCAGGGAACACATGCCAGCTACTGTAAACCTGTCCAAATAATAGCAGAAGGGGAGAAAATAAAGACTAGAGAAGAACAAATATCTTAGTATTAACTATAAATACCTGATAGTAAACCACCATCTAAACACCTATCATGATATCCTTAGATTAGAAAAGATGGAAGCACTCAACCAAAAGGCAGTCTCTTGCAACGGAAGATTAGTAGGGTAGAAAGCCATACCTGACTAGAGTGGAGAGGATCAGCAACTCTAGAATGCGTAGCCTAATCAGGCCATCCAAACCTCTCCTCATCCCAAGGTTCAGGGAATCTTGCGCAAGATTCCAAGAGCCTAAAGGGTGGAGATAGGGCTCAGGGATTAAGACTGACTCACGAGCAGAAGGCCCTGAGTTCGCATCCAGGATCCCATGTAAACGGGATGGAACTGCAGCAGCCTATACTTACAGCTCTGGTGGGCAGAGTCTGGGAAATCCCACAGCAAAGTAAAAAGGAGGTAGAAGTAATCCAGGATGATTCCCACAGTCACCCTCGGCCCTCCACAGGGACATACAGTGCCCTCTGATACACATACACAACACACACACACACACACACACACACACACACATATCCAGGCACAAACAAACAAACAAAAGCAAAAAAACCCAAAAAGATTATTAGAGCCTAAAGGTGGGGAAGTCCCACTGTCAGCCAGGTTACTCCAGTCAAACAGGACTTCTGTATCCAGGAGCTCACTGCAATGAGATCTACACCCACCAGACTTATACAATGTCTGATACATCAATATTTCCCCATGGATCAGCGAAGATCTGAAACAAATAACTATACACAGTGGGAATACAGGGGCAAGTACTAGACAGGGTGAAGGGGAGTGTTCCCACCTGTGTATTTAATCACTGAAGGGCCACTTGTACTGCCATAGAGATGTGGTCCGTTATTAACATAGGTACCATGAAGGGAGCCCTGTGACCCACACATGCAGAGAGATATGAGGGCAGGAAGGACAGAGTCAAATTGCTAAAAAGAGAGAGGGAGAAAGAGGGAGGAGGAAGGGGAGGAATAGACAGAAACCCATTACTATTTTGTATCTTAATAAAAAAAGAGCAAATAAACTCATGTAAAGATATTCAACATCATTATACATCAGGAAATGTAAATCAGAAGGTTCCAAGCATAATGCCAGAAATCAAAGCAAGAGGATCACGAGGTCCAGGTCAGCCAGTGTCATGGAGACATTAACTCAAAAAACACTACCAAAATGCCCCAAATACTGCAAGAGACAACTTCCTACCTACTATGATGGCTATAATAAAGACAGAAAGTAAAAATATAAAGAAGATAGAACCAAACCCTTCACAAGTTTTGCTGATTCATATAAATGCTGAACCCACTTTTGAGAACAATTTAGTGAGTCCTCTAACCAGTAGATGTGAAGTGACTCAACAATTCTATTCCTAGGTTTACTTAAGGATATCAAAAACATCATATCCAGACAAAGACTTGTATACAAATGATCTAGGTACCATTACTCAGATCCAAAGTAGAAACATCTCAAAAGTAAATCAATGGGCAAAGTATAGCACATGTTTCTATACAATTAAGTATGATTCAGCAAGTTGTAACATGGAAGAACCTTACAAATACGTTAAGTGAAAGAAGCCAGCTACAAATTCATGTATTGTATTTTTCATTTATGTGAAATGACCCAAATAAATAAACCTACATAGACAGAAAGCAGATCACTGGTTACCTAGGTGAGGGGTATGAGACTTTTGTGAGTGATAAACAGAATAGAGCTTCTTTCAGGGTCAATGAAAAGGCTCTAAAATTGATGGTGTCATAGTTAGGCAAGGTTCAACTTGACAGTTGATGGTTTGAGCTCTGGGCACAATTGTAGAGAATTAGTGGTTCAGTTAGGCCCAGAGCAAACCTGCAGGAGATTATCTAGCTGATGGGGAAGGCCATTAGGCCCTGGAATAAAATACAGACAGCTCGTTGAGAGATTTGGCATCCTTGTATACACTTGGCCAGACATGCTGGTCTGACAAGTAGAGATGGTGTGGCCAGTTCCCTCAGCCCTGGTGTTGGTGCATGCTCTCCCATCAAGCTGGAGTATAAACTGTAACCAAACTGTCGTAAGGAAATAAATCCCTTGTTCCCTTAAGCCATTTCATGGTCATTTATCAGCAACATTACAGGTGAACTACAACAGATGGTGACAATTTTTCAATATATGGAAAATATTAAAAACCATAAAACGGTATAATCTAAACGGATGAATTTTTGTGATATATAAATTATATTCCAAAAGAATTGTTACCAGAAGAAAAACAAAGAATTTCTGGTAACCAGTTAGGAGGAATGATTAAACAAACTCCTAAGGTTATCCTACAGAATGAGCAGAACATATGAGACTGAGGGCTGGGGATTTAGGTCAGTGGTAAAGTACATGCTTAGAATTTTTGAGGTACTGGATTCAATACTTAGCATCACAAAACGAAATATGCTCCTAGAAAGGACCCTGGAGCAGGAAGGAAGCAGATAGTAATAAGAGTTGATAATGTGAACAAAGACTGTGAACTGAATAGTAGTATTGATCAGTGCTGATTTACTAATCTGAAGTGTTGTTTGATGTGTATATTAGAGGTGACATAAGACCACATTATAAGCCAATTTCAAGAGGTAGACTCATAATTACCAGATAATGTACATTTAGCAGGAACAGAGGAAAGGAAAGAGCAAGAGCAAGAAAGAAAGAACACAGGACTGAGAAATCAATGTACAATGGAACGCATGCAGTAAAAGATTTAATACCTGGGAGGGCTGAAGAGATGACCCAGAGGTTAAGATTCCGCCTAGAAAGCAGAAGGTCCTGAGTTCAGATGCCAGGAAGAAACGGCAACAGCCTGTAATTTTTGGCCCTGGTGTGCAGAGCCTGGGAAATCTCAAACCAAAGCAAAAAGGAGGTAGAAGCAATCCAGGATGATTTCCGAAGTTATCCTTGGTCCCTCACAGGGACACAGAGTACTCTCTGATACACACACATGCACACACACAAAATAAAGTTTATAATAATATATAATAAAGTTTAAAGAAAATGAAATTAAAGAAAGAGAAAGAGAAAGAGAGGGAAGGAAGGAAGGAAAGAGGAAGAAAGAAAAAGAGAAGAAGAAGAAGGAAAGAAGGAAGGAAGGAAAGGAAGGAAGGAAGAAGGAAGGAACGGAAGGAAGAAGGAAGGAAGGAAGGAAGGAAGGAAGGAAGGAAGAAGAAGAAGGAAGGAAGGAAGGAAGACGAAAGAAAGAAAGAAAGAAAGAAAGAAAAGACAAGAAAGAAAGAAAGAAAGAAGAAGAAAAAAGAAAGAAAGAAAAGAGAAAAGAGAAAAAAAAAAAAAAAAAAAAAAAAAAAAAAGAAAAAAAAAAAGAAAGAAAAAAAAAAAGAAAGAAAGAAAGAAAAAAAGAAAAAAAAAAAGAAAGAAAAAAAAAAAAAAAGAAAAAAAGGAAGGAAGGAAGAAAGAAAGAAAGAAAGAAAGAAAGAAAGAAAGAAAGAAAGAAAGAAAGAAAGAAAGAAAGAAAGAAAGAAAAAAAGAAAGAAAAACCGACCTGGGAAAGGTCTATACAATATGGGAGGACAGAGTGCCCTCTGATACACACACACACACACACACACACAATAAATTTTTAAAAAGGCAAATTAAATAAATAATTTTAAAGAAAGTAAAAAGATTTAATACCTGGGAAAGGTCTGTACAATATGGGATTTTCCTTAAAAATCACACATTTAGGGGCTGGCAAGATGACTGACTGGGTTAAGGTAGCTTTGCATAAACTTGGAGACCTGAGTTCTACCCCAAAGACCATGTGATGAAAAGAGAGAACTGACTTCTGAAAAGTTGTCCGCTGACTTCCACAGCTCTTTCATTCTCTCTCTCACATAAATAAATATTTTTAAAAAATTACTTATCTAGGGCTGGGGAGATAGTTTACTTGTTAAACCCCTTTGCCTTGCAAGCCAAACAACTTGAATTCAGACTCCCAGATCCCATATAAAAATGTTGGCTGGGTGTGGCAATCCTTCTGTAATTAATTCTTGCCCTGGGAATCCCCAGACTCACTGTAAGGTAGAAAAGAGACTGAAGGTATTTCCTGATAATATTCTTGGGGCTCCATTCAAGTGCACTTGTTCTCTCTCTCTCTCTTTCTCTCTCTCTATCTCCATGTAAAATTTACTTTCTAACATCTAAAAGATATGTAAAGATTATGTTGTATTATCTGATCTTAGTGTATATATAGATCTATGTTAGTCCAATGGTGTTTGCTTTACTGTTCAATTTATAGCAAGGTATTCACATGGCTGTGTCTTTTTCAATTTACTGCTAGTGTTAATGATCGATATTTTTCTGACATTTTCCAGTAGAATTAAGAAAATATTTTATATTATGTATGTAGTTAGAATTATAATTAATTATAATAAAGTACTTACATTTTAACATACAGAATAAGCAACATTATGTATCTTCCACTCCCTGATCATGGCCCATACTAGAAATAAAGCCATTAAGTCATTCCTTGCCTCAGAACATCCAACATGGAGGGACTCTTTTAGCAAAGTGATCTAAGGAGCAATTAAAAATATACAACCTGCTGAGTGTGGTAGCTCATGCCTGCAATTGTACCAACCAAACAGCTCAGACAGGGAGACTGAGTTTGACACCAGCCTGGGTTAGTAAGACCCTGTCTCAAAAATCCAAAGTAAACAAATAATGTACTTTAAAAATGGAAAAACTCTATTACCATAAAAAAGCAACAGTGTGGCCACAGTTAAAAAAAGGGGGGGGGGGGCTGGAGAGGTGGCTCAGGCCCTTCTTGCAGGCAGAAGGTCCTGAGTTCGGATCCTAGACCCCACGTATAGACGCCAGGTGGAAGCAGGGGCAAGCCTGCGTTTCTGGCCCTGATAGAGCGGAGCTTGTGAATCCCGGGGCAGAGTAAACAAGGTGGTGGAGGCATCCATGGTGGTTCCCGAATTCGTCCGTGGTTCTACACACACACACACACACACACACACACAATTGAATGAATAAGAAATAATAATAAAAAAAAAATTTGAGGGGCTGGAGAGGTGGCTCAGGGGTTAAGCCTCCGCCTTGCAGGCGGAAGGTCCTGAGTTCGGATCCCAGATCCCACGTATAGATGCCAGGTGGAAGCGGGGGCGGCCTGCGCTTCTGGTCCTGGTAGGGCGGAGCCTGTGAATCCCGGGGCAGAAGGAGGTGGAGGCGTCCATGGTGGTTCGCGAATTCGTCCGTGGTTGTACACATACACAGACACACACACACACAGACGCACACACGCACATGCGCACAGTTGAATAAATAATAATAATAAAAAAAAATTTGAGAAAAAAAAAAAGGTTCTTTCCATAGTCACTGCCATTGCTGTTTCAATTTCTTTTTCAATTTCTAAGTATATCATTAGCGTAGTCTCTATTTCAGGATTTGTGCTAATGACCTTGGGGATAACTAAATAAGCCCTAAACATCACAGTACTATTTCAGCTAATTATAGCTCTGGGAATGCACAGTCACTAAAAATCACATTTGTAAAACAATTGTCTACCAATTTATTAAGAGTCCGAATGGAACAGAGGTTCAATTATCGCCCTCAAAGCATCATTATGAGCGGGCCTGGTGCTGCACAAGCATAACAGCACTTGGGTGGTTAAGATAAGAATTGAAGCTTGAAGCTGCTAAGCTACATAGTGAGTTCAAGGCCAGCCTAGGCTAGATGACAAAGCCTGTCTCAAAAGGGGGAAAATTACTATGAAAAGCCATTTGATTGAAAAGTAGTGACTTCTAATACACTGTGACTACAAAAACAGTAAGATATATACAGTAGTGAGCTTTACTACATTTACTGTCAAATAGTTTTTAGAAAGGTTTTCAGTCATATCAATCAGAAAATAACTTTTGGGGGGCTAGACACAGTGCTTACCTATATTCGTAGAGACCAAAATTTGGTCCCAGCACTTAAAAAAAAAGTCTTTCAACAAATATGGCTGCAATAATTGTATACATACAATAAAATGAAGTAGGAAGCTCACTTCATACAACATATAAAAATTTAATTCAAAACGAATCAAAGACTTAACTGAAAAAACTAAATTTAGAAACAAAACAACAACAACAACAAAAGAAAAAAACAGGGCCAGAGAGATGGCTCTGTCTAAAAAGCAGAAGGTTCTGAGTTCAGATCCCAAGTCCCACGTTAAAAAAAAAAAAAAAATACCAGGCAGAAGCAGCACCGCACACACTTCTGGCCCTTGTGGGAGGAGCCTGGAAAATCCCAGAGTGAAGCATAAAGGAGGTAAAAGCAATCCAGAATGATTCCTGAAGTCACCCTTGGTCCTCCATAGGGACACAATAGTGCCCTCTGATACACACACATACACAACCATGTAAGCATGTGTACTTATCCCTGCCACACAACAGTACAACAACCACTGTGAAAATACCAAAGTTCTTGAAAGGGTTAAACATGGAGTTATCACTGACCTTTCATTTCTATTCCTTACTGTACAACCTAGAGAACTGAACACAAATGTTCAAGCAAAAACTTGCAATGAATGTTCACAGAAGCATTATTCATGGTTGACTACAAAGAAGAAATAACTTAACCATCTATTACTAACTCATTAATTCTAGGAAAGTGGTATCCATGAAATGGATTATATGGCCATAAAAAGAGTATCAAGGCTACAACATAGAAGAAACTGCAAAATACTATGTTAAATGAAAGATGTCAGATGCAAAAGATCAATAAAATGGTTGATGAAACACCCACAATAATCAAATCCGTAGAAAAAGAGGAGAGGGCTGTGAGAAGTATCAACTAGTAAAGGTATCTGTAAGCGAACATGGAGACCTGACTTTGATCCCAGGAGCCAACACGGTAGGAAGGACCAACTTCCAGAAGTTGTCCTCTGACCTTCACATATGCATGCCTGTTTTCCCTGACCCTTCAGATAAGTAAGAAAGAAAAAAAAAAAAACAACAAAGGAGTGTCTTCTGTGGAAAGTTGAAAATATTTTGCAATTAAGGTAGTGGTATATTTGCACCTTTTGCAAAGAAACTAAAACTACTCAATTGTATACTTTAAAAAGGTGAGATTTTTTTCAGTTCTAGATTACAAATTAATATGAAAACAAATATACAATGAAACAGTGGTTTAAGTTTAGAAATCTTTAAAATAAGAACGGACCTGTGAGATGACTCAGCAGGTGAGAGATAACCTGTCAGCAATGGAGTGACCCACGTTCAAGTCCAAAAGTTGTCCTGACTTCCACACATGCATACTATGGAGTGTGTTCTCTCTCATTTCCCCACTGTAAATAGTAAGAATCAAGATAAGGGGTGCTACCACAGGCAGATGGAATTAGTCAATGTAACTAACTTCCTTTGACTCATTTCATCTGTACAGATCTCTCTACAAAAAGTAATTGTGAAATAACTTAAGCTCCTAACAGACACTTGCTAAGGGAAAGTTTTCAAATTCATTAAAAAATCCTTGAGAAAAGAATGCACTATTTGCTGGACAGGCTTCCAAGGTTCCACTCAAACAAAGGAAATTCAGGCTCTCTGATGTAGCTCTCCAGTGACTTTCCACAGTGGGAGTTGGGGACTATCAGAATCCAGCATCACAATGGCTTTGGTCTGCGCCACTCCAAAACCTAGTTTGATCACGTGATTGATTTATTTCTGAATACAAAAGTTAGTAAAGGTCTCTGAAAATAACTCTTCAGGCTACAGCAGGTGGCAGCATGGAGCAGCAACTCAGCCCTGCCCCACAGATCCCCTTGCCTTGTTCAGTACTTAACTCAGTACCTGAGAATCCCCATGCCTCTAATAGGTGGATTTTACTATATGTTAATAACATCTCAATTAGTAACAACAGTTAAATGGCAGTTTCTCGACCTTTTTTTCTATACATGAAATACTAAAACCCTTATACAAAAAAACAAGGGGGGGGTGGTTTGGAGAGCTGGGTCAAGTTTGAGACTCTGCCTCAAAAGCAGAAGGTCCAGAGTTAGGATCCCAGGTCCCATGTAAAAAACACCAGGTGGACCTACATTTCTGACCCTGGTGGGCAGAGCCTGGGAAATCCCAGAATGAAGCAAAAAAAGAGGTAGAAGCAATCCAGGATGACTCCCAGAGTCACCCTTGATCATCCACAGGGACACACAGTGCCCTGTCATTCACACACACATAGTGCCTTGACTCACACACACACACAAAATAATTTTTTTTTTAAAAAAAAGGAATTCTAAGTTTAATCTCAACTCTGACACATCCACCTGTGAAGATTTAGACAAGCTAGTGTGATAGTTCTCAAAGGTTTGATTCCCAGGCCAGTAGCATTAATAACACTTGGTAACTTGTTAGAAATGTCAACTTTCGGGATGGAAAAATGACTCAGGAGTTAAATCTGTGCCACCCAAGCAAAAGGACCTGAATTGGGATCCGAAATCCTATGTAAAAAAAAAAAAAAAAAAAGCCAGTGGAAACAACAGCATCCTGAACTTCTGACCTTAGGAGGTAGAGTCTGGGAAATCCCAAAGCATGACAATAAGGCAAAGCAATCCAGGGTGATCCTGAAGCTACCCTTGGACCTTCACAATCACATACAACCCCCTCCTCTCTCTCTCTCTCTCTCACACACACACACACACACACACACACACACACACACACACACACACGTACACATCAACTCGTGAACCTCATTCCAGATACACAGAATCAAGAACTCTTGATCTTTTTTTTTTTTTTTTGCATGTGTCTGTGTGTACATGACTGTGTGTCTATTTATGTGTATCAGAGGATACAGTGTGTGCCTGTGGAGGCCCAAGGGTGACTTTGAGAATCACTCTGGATTGTGCTACCTCTTCTTTGCTTTGCTTTGTAGTTTCCCAAGCTCTACCTTCCAGGGTTGGAAGTATAAGTCACCACTATTTCTGCCTGGCATTTTTACATGGGATCTGGGATCCAAATTAAGGACCTTCTGCATTTGAGACAGAGGCTTTAACTCGAGCCATCTCCCTAGAATCAGAAACTCTTGACAGGGGGTCCAACAATTAAATGCCTTTAGATAATTCTGAAGAATGCCAATTCATCAAAACCACAACTGGAGAGATGGCTCAGGGATTAAGCCTGATGAGTCGGATCCTGACTGGCCACAGAACTAAGGTAGCTAGTTAGTCAGGACTGGAATGGTTCACTTTGAAATGCCATCAAAGTGTAAGAGCAGAGACAATCATGCAAAGATACTAAAAAAGTTAAGTGGTATGAATAAGCTTACTATAGCTGACTAGCCTCCCCTGCCCCAACCTGCAACCCTAAAATGTGACTTTATTTGCAACAGTCACTCTACAGATTTAATTAAGGATTAAGATAAGACCATAGTACATCAGGATAATCAAGTAGCTAGTATTTCATACAAGAAAATACACAGCAGAGAACATGTGGAACAGAGGCTGAGACCTCAAGCCACAGAAGGCCAGTGAC
This sequence comes from Typhlomys cinereus, assembly GCA_023101885.1. NCBI lineage: Eukaryota > Metazoa > Chordata > Mammalia > Rodentia > Platacanthomyidae > Typhlomys > Typhlomys cinereus. The sequence goes on from JALPQD010000124.1 coordinate 3,826,298, forward strand.
TAGGAGAAACTGAGAAGTAAAGGAGGCTTCTCTTCCAGCCTTCGGAGGGATTATGTAGGCAGCTCTGTTGACATCTTGAACTTCTGGCCTGTTCAATTATGAGTGAGTTTCTAAAGCCTTGTGAAGCCTTACACTGTGTGGCTATATCCTATGCGGAACCTAAAAGACTGATTCTCTTTGTATATCTAGCCATTTATTTATTTTTCTATTTTATGCTTGTTTGTGGGGTATGTGTGAGTGTTGACATGTGGGTGGCCAAAGTAAGCTTTATGATATATAAATTATATCTTAATTATACTTTTTTGTTGAGCTTGTAAGGTCCGTTTTGAACCTTGTAAGCATGTCTATAAATTTTACTTTCTACTTATACTCACAGAAGGTTTTTCAATCTGTGCAATGAAAATGCCCCTAAACCACACTCTATAAACCTTAGTTGTTGATTATAACTAGTGAACTTAATCACACAAGTTACTCATGTTTCTAATCATGTGCTAATTTCAATCCCTACCTTATCTGATCTTTCAGGAAAATGTGAACCAGTCAAAAGTTTATCATTAAAATATTCTTTTCTATGATTACAATCTCATCAGACTGAAAATCTCGGAAAGACTGATTATTAGACCATATTTATGTAAAGTAGGGCACAGTGGTAATGCCCAAAGGGTCAAGCTTCGGACTTGCCTTTCCTCCTTCCTCATTCCCTTCGAGTGTCTTAATTTTCAGATGTCACATTCCAGAGGTAAAGGGAAGGATTTGCTTGTACCAAGTATAACTGTGGGACAGTGTAGTTGGAGAGATGCATCAGAGCCACACTGCTGACCAAACTTGGCAGATTGCAAGCCAGGTTGGTTTTTCATGGAACCACAAATATGGAAGGGGAGGCCAAAATCAGACGATGATATGGAAGAGACAAACCAAGTCAACAACAATAATAATGAGACAAATGGAATCACTCTTTAAAAAACAAAACAAAACTGAGAAATCTTTTAATCTGCCAGATTAAAAACTGTGACAACTAAATGTCATGTGCTATTGTCACTGGATTGCAGGGAAGACATTACTGAGTCACAACTGGCAAACTCTGTGTATGTAGCTCACTGGACAACATTAAACGTTCTGAATTGGTAACTGGTCTGTCGTTACACAAGAGACCGTCCTTATAAAGCAAAGCATTCACTATATGTATAGCCTGTAAGAGTTACACAGCACAAAGACATGCTAAAGAGTGTAGAAGTTAGGAATCATACCTCCAACTAACTCTTCAAGGGTACAGCAAGTAACATGCATATTCAGTAAAGACAGAAATTAGTAAATCTGATAAAGGGTACTAAGAATCAATATACTCCTGAAACTCTTCTTTAAATGTGGAACATTTTAAAATAAAACACTTATTTTAGAAAGAAAATTGATTTCATGCAATACAATATAGTCTAAAATATATTTCAATATTAATTTCAGTTCATCATACAAGTTACAAATATATACATTTTGATGGTCCCATGAGTTCTCTTGAGTACCTTGAACATTGAATTGCTACTTGCTGACTGATTAACCAATTACATCATGTATTCACAAAACCAACTCAGTCAATCTTTCTTTAGTGATGGCTCACATAATACTTCTATAATTGGAGATCTTTAAGTTTTATATAAACTTAACTTGAAAATAAATGATGCTGGAGATTTTTAACCTGATCTTTCCTTCAGACTTTCACTCTCAACTTTGGTCCAGGGAATCTGTCTACACTGGAATCTGCCAAACTATTTACCCTGAAACATGCTTTGCCTGCACTGACCCTTCAGACCTCACTCTAGTTAGAGACAAGGTAATGAATATTTCGCTGGCTCATAAAAACATGAAATGCGTAGTTACAAAACAGAGATTCTAAAGCCAGAAATTGTGGCTTACGCCTGAATATTCAGTAAATAATAAGGCAGAATTACTTTGCGTTCCAGGCCATATACTGAGCACGAGGGAGACACTATCTCAAACAGCAGCAGCAAAAGAAACAAAACAAATTAAAAACCCCAGCATTCTATTATTTAAATTCATAAGGTAAGTTTGTCACTGTCACTGACAATTTGTCATTGTCATTGGCAAAGCCCTATTACCCTTTCTGTTTGGTCCTACTAGACATAGTAACAAGGAAGAACATGAAACAATCACTTTAAAGAACTGATGATAGATAGGGCTGGGAGACAGCTCAGTTGGTAAAGAACCCAAGTTTGATTTCCACACCACATGTTTAAAAAAAAAAAAGGTCAAGCATTGTACTCTATATTTGTAATCCCAGTTTTAGGAGAAAGAGAAGGGCCAATCCTTCTGGCAGGCTGTCCAGCCAAGCCCAGCCTACTTAGTAAATTCCAAGTCAGTGAGAGATCCTTTCTCAAAAACCAAGATGGATGGCACCTAACAAAAGACATCCAAGATTTCACTATGGCCTCCACAAACACGTTCACAAGCACCTGCACAAAAAAAACACACAGCCTAAATTAAACCCTGATGGGAGAAACCACAACAGTCAAGTGCCTGTAACCCTAACTTCCACAAGATAAAGGGAGAAGGAAACTCAAGTTTGAGGCCAGCTAGGTCTACATAGTGATTTCACAGGCAAACAGGGCTACAAGAGAGATTCGAACTCCAAGCTAAAAAAAAAAAAAAATCCATCACACAGATCAAGATTGGTCAGGCATATAAACAACCTGGCTATATAAGACTCTCAAAAAGCCAAGAACAGGGCTAATGAGATGATTGAGCATGTAAGGTACCTGTTCAAAAACCTGGTGACCTGAGTTCAATCCTTGGAAACCCACATGGTAGAAGGAGACTGATTTCTGAAAGTTGTTCTTTGACCACCACTTGTGTGCATGGCATGCAGGTGTACACTGTCATGTTTTCTCTCTAATAAAATATATATTTTTTAAAGTCAAGAAAAAAAATCAAAACAAAACCCCCCAATTATCCCTTAAAAATAAGACTCAGGTGAAGGGCAAAGGAGGCAAAGATTTATTTGTAGGCTTAACACAGAAAGAGGCTGAAGAATTGATGTAATGTAAATTTAAAGTCACTCTGACTAGAGTGTCACAAAAGGATAGAAGATCCAAGCCCACATCTACAACCATTATCAACGTGTTTATAACCATGTCACCAAAGTAGAGTGAGTCCTGATTAGTAACTGAAGGACACTGCTAATCTAGTCCAATACCTATTATTCACTCATTCATTTTTTGAGGCAGAGTTTCACTACTGTTGCTCAGGCTGGTCTCAAACTCCTGGGTTACAGCTGACTCCTGAGTAGGTGGGCCTACATGTCTCACCCAAATGTCTCATTTAAGAGCATTAAATATTTTATTTTTTCTCCAAATGAAATTTTTTTTGTGCATGTGCACACATGCGCCTGTGAAGGCTCAAGAGTGATCAGGAATCATCCTGGATTGTTCAACCTTTTTGCTTTGTTCTGGGGTTTCCCAGGCTCCCTCTTCCATTACATTACTATTAACAGCAATGGTATCTACCTGGTACCTTCTGTTGCAAATGCCTAATCCCTGAACCTTCCAACTAAAATTTTTAACAATATCCAAGTTATCTAAGTTTTCTACTTAAACAGGAAAACAAAACAAAACAAAAAACTCAATGAGGGGGTTGAAAAAGCATGGAAAAATCCTAGCCTAGAGTCAGTTCAGTGGTAAAGTCCTAGGTTTGTTCTCTAACAGCACAAAAATAAACGAAATCTGTTTGATAAGCTTCCAAATCAACCCTGTCACTCCCTCTGCTTTTCATCTGATTTTCTCTTCAAGGGATCACTTAATCTCTTATTCAAGATTCTGTATATTGATGTTCCAACTACATATAATAAAATCAACTAATCCTTCTCAACTGGTTCTGAAATTTCAACGCCCCTGGCACAGCACTCAACTAAACAGTGCCCCCAGCAAACGTTCCACTCTGCTCTGGTATCCGATATCCAAAGTAACCATTAAGTGTTGAACAATTTTATACCATATTCTACAGACAGAAGCTCAAAGATGATAAGTTCAAGATAAGAGGAAAATTCGACTGGGGAAGGGTATAAGAAGAAAAGGGATGCAAGAAGCACTAGCCAACAGCCCGTTGTTTATACGATTTCAGCATTCTTAAATTGCAACTGTTGACCAGAAAGCAGAATTTGCATGACCCCACTAGATTACTGTTACCAGCAATGGTACCTACCCGGTATCTCCCAATCCATGCAGGAAAATAACCTGAAAAGAGAAAAAAGAAAATAAGCCCACACAGACTTGTTACTGTGGTTTTGGTTAACGTGGAGAACAGAATGAAATTCTCAAAATCCAGGACCGAACTGCGAAAAGCTGTATCCTGCGAGCTAATTAAGCTCCACACATCTACAAAAAAAAAAAAAAAAAAAAAAAAAAAAAAAAAACCCACAAAAACACGAACCAACTTCTTTCCTCTAATCCCTTAGGTGATGAGGGGCTTTAGCACTTAAAAGGTCTCACCGTGGCATGCTGGGGTGCAAATCACACCCGCAGAAAACTCGCTTGTCTCTTTAAAGACAAACCCTACAAGCTTCACTCACCCAGTAGAATTTTTCCATCGCAAAGTGTTTCCGGGAACAAAAGTTTGCGGTGCTCCGGCGCCGGTCCTACAACAGCGCGCCGGTCCCTCCAGGACACCGCCGCTCACAACTTCCTCCCCGAGCACCGCGCCGCGGCCGCCAGCCCCCCGCCCCGCCGCGCCGGCGCCGCACGACCCCCCGCCCGGCTCCCCAATCCCGACGGCGCCGCACAGACAGCGCCCGCACAGCCCCCGGCCCGGCCCCACCGCCCCGACCGCGCCGCCCGGCCCGCCGCGCGGGTCCCGCAACGCGGGCGGCCGGGAGACGACCCTCATTCCCATGGCCCTTCGGCGTGCGCCCGGCCGCCTGCGACCGCCACGCCGCGAGAGACGCCGCCGCTCCGCCACTCACCGCGGCGGTGGCCTTCCGGGCGGCGGGCACGACGGCGGGCAGCGGGGCGGACATGTTGTTACCGCACATCCACCGACCAGGCGGACAGCGCTTCGGAAGCGGAAGGGAGCGCGGGTGCCGGGCGGCCCCAGGGCGCGCGAGCGGAGAATCCCGCCCGCCCCGCCGGGCGCGCGCTCAGGCGCGTGCGCGCCCCCGCGCCGCCCTCCGCCGTCCTGCGCCCCTCGCCTCTGGGCCAGCGGCGCGCGCGCGCCTCGGCGCGTGCACGTCACAGTGCGGCCTCGTCCCCGTGACCTCCGCCAGGCCAGGCCGTGCGTGCTCCGTGCGTCACTCGCCTGCGGGGCGCGGGACGGCCAAGCCAGAAACTCACTGCGCTGCCCCGGCCCGGGAGGGCGTCGCCTGCGGAGCCCGGGACGGCCCCGGCCCCGGAGCCTGCGGAGCCCTGTACGGCCCTGCTCGCCGAGCGGAGCCTGCGGAGCCCGGGACGGCGCCGCCTGCGGATGCGCACGCGCTCGAGTGCGGTGGGGTCTACAAGCTGAAAGTGCGCGGGGCGAGCCTTGGCTATAGCTCCGTTTTAAACTTTGGCCGGAAAGGAAAACATCCCGTTGCCATCAGGAATCCACCCCTTTCCTCACTTGGGCTCTACTTCTTGTACTCATCGATACAGTGACAATTTAAACATGAAACTAGACGCCTTCACGGGCTTCATATTTAATTGATTGCACGCATGATATGAGCTGGGAAGAGCAAGAGGTAGAAATATCTAAGGTCATAAATGAGAGACCTTCAGAAGTCTACAACTGAGAGATGCTTTTTAAAGGCTATATACAGCTCTTAGGGGACATTGTGGGAGATTGGGAGTGAGCTAAAGACAACTCCATTCTAATTCATCTGGTGACCACAGTGGTACGGATCCAGGACTCTGACTTGGAACTGCTTTTAAACATTCTTGTTCTGGATTTGAATGATGAGAATTTTGTGCGCTCTCAACAAATTTTTAATTTGATCATTTCCCAAACTGGTGATAATGGAGCTCATGTGACCAGTATGCACTTAGGTCAGCTCTTAGGGCTTTAGCTCTTATGAACATTTCTAAATCACTATTAGGTAACTTTTTCTATGATGTAATACGTAGAATTCCAACGTCCTCCAGTCATCCATCAATTTACTCCACTGGCAGGGAGGAGGACCGCTCATGCTGAGGGGTCAGGAGTCAGCTGTCTCTGCAGCTTAACCCAAAGCCACTAAACTAGTTCCTGCAATATTTGCGTCCTCCAAGGAGCTTATTTTTGCTGTTCTAAATGATTTCTCTCTTATTGCAGTTAAGGGAATGAAGTAAATATAACGTTCGGGAAATGGATAGATTATTTGGATGATTTCATTAAACTTTGTACTTTTCAATATCACTCACCTATTTTTTTTTTTCCTGCCCTCAACCTCTGACACTGTTGTGGGGTTTTATGTCCAGCCTCTTGTGTTCCTGAGCCAAAAAATCAGACCAGAACACATGTAGAGGATTAAGGCAGAGTTTATCAGAGGGGAAAAGGAAAGGAACTCATGGACATAATCCACAAGGGACAAGGAAATAGAAAGGAACTCGCGGACATGAATCTGTTAGAGATAAGGGAGCCCACGATGGCCATCAGGGTCTGGGGTATTTGTAAACTTTGGTATTCCAGGAAAACGTGGCTTTTCCTCATTGGTGAGTTCTAGTTTCTGTAAATCTCATTGGGACTTTTGGTCCCTTAGATCTGATTGCTCTGTACATATTGGGTCCAGCTCAGTGGGTCAGACTTGGTGGCCCACCTCAGGGGTGAGCTGTTTCTTCTGAGGATTGTAGTTCATCCGCATTTGAGGACTCCTCCCCACCTGTGCTTGAGGAGCTCATATCCATGTGCCTTCACAGCGAATTGGGGAAATTGGCAATTTAGTAAGGATTGGCACTTCTGAATAGCCATGGCAAAATCTTCCAATGACCTTCCTAGCGGCCTTTCTGACTACCTAAAACTATCCTAACTCAAGATCCTACTGTAAACTGCCCAACAAACCATTCTCTCAATGCCGTTTTCCCTTTTGCTTTTATTTAGATTCCACAGACGATTGAGAATAGAAAGCATTTGACTGCAGGATTTTACTTAAAACGATGCCTTCACACTTTTTATGTCGTTTTTTTCTTTTTTTCCTGTTGCTCTTTAAACAATAAGAACAAAATAACTTAATGGACTATAAAGGTCTGAAGTGAATGAGCATGCCACAGATGAAGATAAGATTTATTTTTACAGCTGCATATAATTTTACAGCCACAAACAATCTCCACTTGATGTCAATCAAAACATAGCATTGCCCTTTTAAAAATTTTTTTATTTATTATTTATTCAATTGTGCGTGTATGCGTGTGTGTGCGCGCGCGCGTGCGTGCGTGCGTGTATAGAACCACGGACGAATTCGGGAACCACCAGGGACGCCTCCTTGTTTACTCTGCCCGGGGATTCACAGGCTCCGCCCTACCATGACTGGAAACGCAGGCCGCCCCCGCTTCCGCCCTGCGTGGGGGTCTAGGATCCGAACTCAGGACCTTCTGCCTGTAAGGCAGAGGCTTAACCCTTGAGCCATCTCGCTAGCCCCCACATTGCCCATTTTTTAAAAAAGCAAATATAAGGGAAAAGGGGGGGAGGGTACAAGGGGGACTGGGGGAGGGGTGGAGGGAGGTAGGGGAACAGGGTACCTATTACGCTTGTATGATTGGGGAAAAATAAATATAAAAAAATAAAAATAAATAAAAAGCAAATATACTCAAACATACACCATTTAATTTATGTAAAATGAAGTAATGGTAGAGGGAAAATAAAAGGGAAAACTTTAATAATCAGGGTGTTGTAGAACCAAATCGTGGCTTTTTTAAATATTAGATTTTTTGTTTTTATTCTTTAACAATTTCATATAAAGCATGAATTTATATTAACCCCTTACTTGAATAAAAGTGATGATACCCCCATCTTTTTGCTTCATTGAAAACCTTTCTCACCAGCCTCCCTTCTATTCTCATGTAAAATTGTGTATGTGTTACCCAGTAAGTTTTATGAGTTGCCCTCCACTATTACAGTGTATGTGCTGATTTTTAGTTTCACATCTAGTAATGTTTAGTGAATTTGAGTGAGCCTGTATTTGGTGCATATACATTTATAACTTTAGTGTTCCCTTGATGAATTATTTCCTTGACTAGTATTAAATGACCTTTATCTCATATGATTGTTAGTTTAAAGCATGCTTTGTAGATATTAGAATAGCAACTCCTGCTTATTTTCTTGTTGTATTTCTATGGAATGCCTTGGCACATCCTTTCACCCTAAGGTAGTTCTATCTTTGGTGCTGAGGCATGTTTCTTAGTCAGTAAATTTATGTATCTTGTTTTCTACTCCAATCTGCTAGTTTGCTTTTTGATTGGGTTTCTGTCATCTTGTTGATTTGTGTGTGTGTGTGTGTTTGTATTTATAGTCCTTTGCTTAACCACTGTTCCAACATTACTTTTTCCTACTTCACCAACCTCAGGGTCCACCTCCCATGTTATTCATTATTGTTGTCAATTTCTTACTATGCCTCACTTGAAAAGTTTATCATAGATATGTATATACAAGAAAATCAGTCTACATGAAGGTGAATACTATATGTGGCAATATGTTGTATTTCTCATTGCTTTGACAAAAGCAACTTAAGCAAGGAAGGGTTTATTTCACTTCACAGTTTGAGGATATAGCCCATCATGGTGGGTGCTGCAGTTACTTGTGCCAAAAAATTGACAACCAAAGAGTTTAAGGGAGTTTAGTTTTATGCTTGCATACAATGCTCAGTTCATAGTTCAACTTGACAGGAGAGTTCATAGCAATATCAGGAGATGAGGAACTGGCCAGACCATATCCACAGGGATTGCTGAGAGGACAAACCTCATCTGCAAGACTGAAAGACTACCAAAGCATTCCAAGTATGCAGAACTGTTGAACCCAGCCCTCTCCTTCTCCACCTGCCCAGGGAATAGTCCCACCCATCATGGACTGGTTCTTCCTGCATCAATTAGACACATCATCCACTGGCTTGCCAACTTGTCACAGATGTGCCCAGAGCTCACTTCTAGCTAACTAGCAGAGTGGGAATTCATTACGGCAGTGCTGATCATGCATACTCAGCCAGGACAGACCGAGTTGAATGCTGGTGCTCAGCTTGCTTGCTTCTTTTTCTCCATTCTTGGATCCTAGCCAGGACTGTTATCTGAGTTTTAGGGTGGGCCTTCCCACCTCAATTAACCCAATTTAGAAACTCCTTCACAGACCATTGCAGCCAGTCTTCTTTGCTGTGAGATAGGGGAGAAAGAAGTATTTATTTGACATGGTTTCAGCGGAGATATCATCCATTACGGGCGGAAATCACATAGCAAAAGGCATGACTATAGACAGAATCAAGAGGCCAGTTCAGGTCATCACAACCATCAGGAAGCAGAGAAAAACAAGAGCCAGGGAGGAAGGTAGGCAGGCTATCCAACCCCAAAGCCTGATAATCCCTGAGATGTGCCTTTCTCCAAGGAGACTCGACTCTACCTCTTACAGGGCCACAACATTCTCAAACATTAATACCAGCTAAAAATTTAAATACATGATAATATCCACTTCTGTAGATTTACCTTTCTATTTCTCCATATCCACCCACAAAATTTAAGTTATTTTTTTCTTGCTCACTGTAGCTGATAATTTGTCAGTTACTGGTATTTCAAAATACTACCTTTAGATTCTTAATTTTATTTTGTTCTCTTATTTATTTCTGATTATTTTTTTTGATATGTATATGGTGCTGTCTTCCTCCATGTCTTTGTTTTTCTTTTTTCTTTAGGTAGTGTGCTCACTCTTAATTTTATAAAGCAGTAAATTAAGATACATATTCAAACATTTTCTTCCTTTTGGGTACAGACAATTATATATATACATTTTCTTTAAGAATTGCTTTACATATATTCTATATTCTTATTCTATATTCTATTCCTTAATTCTATAACCTTAATATTCTGTGATTTTGTTTTCACTGAGGCAAAAGTATCTTCTGACTTCCATTTTTAGTTTTTCTTTGACCCAATGGTTCTGTGAATTCGTGAATTTCTTGAATTTCTTCCACAAATTTTTATAGGTAGAAAACACACTTTATATTATTTTAATCATTCAAAAACTTTAATGGCATAGCATATTATCTCCTTTGGAGTAAACTGCATATTCATCTGAGAAGAATATGCATTCTGCTTTGGAGTAAAGTATTATTAAATGACTATTGTGAATATTGGTTTATAAAATTTGTCTGCTGAAGTTCCTTTTTTAAAAAAAAGTCATGTATATTTTAAACATTCTATGAGGCTGATTCATTACTTAAAATTCCAGAAATTGTGGAGAGCTGGACTGTTTGGTTTCCAGCCAAATAATCTTTTTTAACTTATTATTACCAAGAAAAATTTAAAATAGGAGTAGATTTCACAACATTGTATAGGAAACAAAATTCCCAAACCATAAACAGAAATGCAGCATCATAGTGCATTACACAATACATAAAGATAGAAATTCACAGGGACCACACTGCATCAAAAAAAAAAAAAAAAAAGCCCAAATCCATAGTTCCTGATTATGAGGATCACACCACCACACAAATCTCATCACCCAACTATGTTCAACTTCATCCTCCACCAAATCCTTGGTTATCTCTGCTGAGATCACACCAAAATACCTCACCCTATCTCCAAATTCCATACCACAGAATTTGTCAGTTCCCAAGCATCTCAGGCCCATAAGTAGCTGTAATAAACTTAGCATTCAGGAAGTTCCATAATCTCATTGGAATTCCAAGCCAAATGTGACATTTTTGTTTCTATGTCTGTGATGACTTGCTTAACATATTTTCTAGATCCTTCCATTTGCCAGAAAATTCTACAATAGCACCCTTCTTGATAGTTGAATAGTATTCCATTGTGTATATGTACCACAGTTTCATTACCCATTCCTCTGTTGATGAGCATGTTGATTGATTCCATTTTCTTGCATTGTAAACAGAGCTGCAATGAATATTGCAGAACAAGTGTTTTTGTAGTAAGACATAAAGTCCCTTGAGAATAATATTTCCAGGAGTGGTATAGCTAGTCATATGATAGTTCCATTTTCACCTTTCTGAGGATCATCCATATTGATTTCCAAAGTGCCAGCCAAATAATCTTGAGCTCCCATTAGTCCTCTAGTTATTTATTGTATATCTATTTGTTTGGCACAGCCTCTTTGTGTCTATGAGGTAAAATCCTTTCACAATGTACAGACGACCCTTTAGTGCTGCTAACATATAGGCTTAGATAGCATCAGAGGACTATAACAGAGACTTCCCCATTTTTCTTTAATCCACCTACTTGATGTTTCCACCATTACATTATTATATATTTTTGTTGTTATTCTTTTTGTGTATCATACAGAAATATAGTGAACTTAAAATATTTTCACATTTTAATCTCCAACTCCTTTCCCCCTCCTCTTCCCATTACAACTCTTATTCATTCTGCCAGACTCCCTATTTCTTTTATATATATATATATTATTATTATTATTATTACCCCCCAACCTCCCTGCTCTCCCCTCCCCTTCTCCCTCCCTCCCCATTCCCCAGTGCCTCCTCCCCAATGCCCGGAGCATCCTTTAATGTGCATGCCAAACTCTCCTCTGGGTTCTCCTTTCCGATGAGGTGCAAGGACCCAGGGGCATTTCCCAGAACCCTTTCCTGTGTTGCCCTTAACGTTAGGAACACTACTGTGACTGTCAGTCCCTAGCTTCCAAGGATCCTAGTACCTTTAGTCCATGCTAGACTTTGTGGGGTCAATAATGTGTTGGACATAGCACAGGTCATGCAAAATCCTATTATGATTGCTTCGGCCCTAACTTGTGTGGAGTATCTTGCATATCATTACTCCTCCCTCCCTCCTATTTTTTAAGACTTAACTCATTTGTTGCCCATTGTGTTTCATTGGTTTGCTTTTGATGTCATGTGTATGAGTACTTGGTAGCTCATAAATTATTTATCAGTGAGCATACTATTGAGACAAGTATCTTGTATTTCCTCCCATCAGCATTAACTTTCATCGGTCTCTCAGGGAGTTGCAAAGTCTCAAAATCTTTCCCCTTCCATGATGATATGTTGCTAGAACAATTCCTGTGAAGGCTCCTCTCTTTGTACTGCCCTATTTATGGAAAGTCCTTTCTTATCCCTTTTTTAAACTAATATGTTTTTGACATATTGATAATATAGGAAGTTTCTGTCTGGTTGCATCCAACATTCTTAGTATTTTTGTTACTCAGTCCCCACCCATCTTCCCTCCCCTCTTCAAATTCCCCCTTTTATTATTTCCCTCCACCACCCTGCCACTCATAGTATCCTGTATGACTTCTTTCAAGGTCTTTTCCATAACCCTCCCTCCCCTCCTCTTACTTATTGGTCCCTTGTAAATATAAGTACCTTTATCTATGACTTTCTTTGTTCTGCTATTATACCTACTTCATGAAACTGTTACCATGTTGGAATGTGATATTTGGGATAAACTAAACTTGTTTATGATCAGTTATGTTGGCGCTAGAATAACTGTCTGATATTCCCTTGGGAGTGAAAGCTATACTTTTGCATCAACAGTTTTTGGCTTCTCAATATGGGGCCTCAAGAAATCACTGAAGGTGTCAGTGGATTGGGTCCATTGTCAGCATGGGCTTCTTAGCCCAACCATGTCAAGCAGAGAGTGATAGAAACCTGACATCTTCCTCTGGCATCCTGGTATACACACCTATACTTGTGGACATACATCTCCACATACACTGGGTTAGTTTCTTCTTCTCAGTGCAAGACTCAACTTAGTATCATAGTTAGGTGTCAACTTGACAATTGAGGGTTTGAGCTCTGGGCACATTTGTAGAGAATTAGTAGTTGAAGCCCAGAACAAACCTTCAGGAAACTGCCTAGCAGATGGGGAAATCCCTAGGCAGTGGCATAAAATGGAAGGAACTGCTTGAGAAAGGAGGTATTCTCCTGTATACTTGGCCAGACATGCTGGTCTAGCAACTCAGAGTTGTCCACACCTCAGCTGTTATGTGAATATGGCATGGTCAGCTCCCTCAGTCCTGGTGTTGGTGTGAGCTCTCCTGCCAAGCTGGACAAACAAATGTAACTAGAAATTGTAAGAGAAAATAAACCTTTGTTCCCTTAAGTCGTTTGATGGTGATTTTATCAGCAACCATGGAGGTGAACTGCAACAGAGTTTATGATCTCAGTTATGCTTATCAGCATGGCAGGTGAGCTCATGCCAACATCAAGAGCCCATCAATGTTCCCACCACATCCACAGAAAGAGCTGTGCGAGGAGTGTACTTTCTTTCTTGCAGATCTGCTAAAGTACAGAACTAGCTCTCTCCTCCTTATCCACATTCCCAGGTTCCGCCCACTATGGGCTGGGTCTTTCCACTTCAATTAGATAATTTCTACAGGCTTTCTTAGGGTTGGCCTTAACTAAAAAACTATTTACAGATGTGCTCAAAGACTAGCCTTCAATTGTTAAGTTGGCATCTTGTAGCTAACTGCCATACACATACCCACACTCACACCAGAGATATGCATACACATACAAAAAAATGACATGTTCAATATATGGCTGCACTTCTTGTAGAGAGATTGAGGCCTTTTTTTTTTTTTTTTTTTTTTTTTTTTTTTAAGGAGAAACCTCCTATCCACGTGACACCAACCTTTGAAGAATTAGGACAGTTTTAATGTGAAGTGGATTTGTCTGGGCTATCTTCTTAACTTTCCAAAGCAGAGAGAGACGAAGTGTTTAAACACATGAGCCTATGAGTTTCATGGTTTTGAGGTGAATATCCCCCACTCTTTACAAGAAATGCAGTTAGTTTCTAAGATTTTACTAACCCCAGGCACAAGGAGCCCAATAATCTCATTTTAATTATGAAGATGCTAGCCACAGAGCCAGAACTAAGGACCTTCCAAGGCATGGCAAGATTTTGCAGAATTTAGATTCCTATTTGGCCTGATAGCTGAACTTCTCCAGTAGGTTTTGAGGGGAACAGAGGAAGTACTGTTAGATTGAATCTCTAAAGTGTGGCTATTGGACCCCCTAGAACACGCATGTAATTCTACCCCATAATTAATTCTTCCTTATATTACTAATTTTTTGTTTTTATATGAGTGGCACTAGGGATTTTAACCCAAACATTTGGGTCTTCCCCGTGTCAGGTTGTTCATCTTTCCAAGTGCTCAAATCTTGCTGCGAGAGGCTGGCCTCCTTGCCTAAGAACACTGTTTTAGCTGTGGCTCACTTGCTAGGAAAAGTAGGTCACTGGGGATGGTTGAGAGGTCATCAGTGGCTGGAGACAGACACCAGCGGACTCGTGAGACAGAATCATATCCCCTGAGCCATCTCTCCAGGCCCCCAACTTTTTGAGGTCTATTAGGATATATAGTTGGTATCAAAAAGATGAAATTTGAAGGGCTTTTCTAGAAGTGTTACAATCTTGCCAAGAAGATAGTTCAAGACAAGAAAGTAGTCTGACTGGCTAAATTGAGAGTTGTTATCTTTCTTGTGTATGAGGTGCATGTGCATGTACGTGTGTTTGCATGTGGGTGGGTACACATGTATGTGTGTGCAGGTACAGGAGTGCACTTTAGTGTGTGTGCCAGTGGCAGTCCAAGGGTGATATCAGGCATCATCCTTGATGACTCTTCCACCTTATTGTTCCGAGTCTCTAATTAAGCCCAGAGCACATCATTACAGCTAGTCCGACTAACCAGTTTGCTCTGGGGATTCCCGACTGCCACACTTGCTCAGCATTTTGGGGGACCCAAACTCTGTTCCCTTTGCTAATGAGGCAAGGACTTAACCAGTGAGCATCTCCCCTATTGAGCACTTCCCCACCCCCAAATTGAGAGTTTTTATTTAGAGGCTTGATAAACATGATGAGAACACATGCCTATGAGACCTGAATGTCATCTTGGAATTGGAGACGAGAGAGAGAGAGAGAGAGAGAGAGAGAGAGAGAGAGAGAGAGAGAGAGAGATCTGACCTTACAGAAGTGTGAAAAGTTGCATGCCTATGAGACCTGAATGTCATCTTGGAATTGGAGACAGAGACAGAGAGAGAGAGAGAGAGAGAGAGAGAGAGAGAGAGAGAGAGAGAGAGAGAGAGACAGAGAGAGAGAGAGAGACAGAGAGAGAGATAGATCTGACCTTACAGGAGTGTGAAAAGTTGCATGATGGGAGGGTGCCCAAGAGAATGGTATTTTCCCCATAGCAAGTAGCCTTAATACAAATGAGAGTCTGGCTTAAGAATGACATTTGATAAGACTGTACTCTCAACTCCTCAGTGAGAAGATATGAATAATGAAAGTTATGTTTATATTCAACCATAAGATAGAAGACATGATAAGTTCAGCAAAATGGTGATTCCACTGAAAATGTGTACAGAGGGAGATTGTTAGTTGGATATATTCAAATAGACTGGCTTGGTAAGTACTGTCAGTCCAATTAGGAGTCAAGGGCAGACAAAGCCAGCAGTCCTCTATGAAAGTTGAGTTTTGTTATTTGAGGATATCACGGGTCTCTTTGTTTATATCTATGTTCATCAGGGAATTGTTCTGTAGCTAGATCACCCTTCATATCTTCCTCCTTTTCTTTCTCCTTTGTATTTATACAGTTTGAGAATGGGGTTTATAGAATGAGTCTGCCTTTTAGAGTTGCTGATGAAAGATTCTAATGTTACTGGTATCTCTGTCTTTGTATGTGAGTTGGCATTTTTCCCTTAATAGTTTTTAGTATTTGCTTCTTTGCTTTTTATTGAGGTTCTTCTCTGGTCATGTCTATTTGGAGTTTTGGATGATTTGTGCAATTGAATGTCCATTTTTTTCTGCTGTAATATTAACTAAATGGCCCATGTCTTTTTTTTTTTTTTAACTTTATCCAAGCTCCTTCTACCTATGGATTCATAGGTTTGGTCTCTTGAAATCATCCCAGAGTTTAGTTAGGCTATGCCAAAGTTACTTTAGTCTTTTGTTGGATTACTATCTGGAGTATGTCATGTAGACATTCATTCACATTTCCTCTATGAAAAAATCACACTGCACTTTATAATATAGAATACAAAAGTTCTCCATCTATCCTCTACCATAAGGGGTCAGTGTGTCAGTTTCATCTTTCTGCTGCTGAACAAATATAGGATTAAAATAGTCTAAGACAACAAGAGGTTTACTTCAGCTTATGAGTCTTGGTCATACTTCATCAGCATGACAGGAGAGTTTACACCAACATCAGGAATCAAGAGAACTATCCACATCATTTACACAGGAATTCCTGACAGAGGAGCTAACTTTCTCAATTGCTATTCTGTCAAAGTATTCTTAAGTTTATGTCAAATATCCACCTATCCAAGGAATGGTCCCACCTACTGTGGGTCTTCACACATCAATTAGATATCTTCTACAGGCTTCCCTTACTTACCAATTAAAAAAAATCTTATATATCTATTTTTTTATTTGAGAAAGAGAAAGAGAGAGGTGAATATGTCAAACTCAGGCCAACAGGTTTGCAAGTAGACACCCTACCCATGAAGCTACCTCACTGGCCCTTAACTTATCAATTCTTCATAGATGTGCCAAAAGTTTTAGTCTTCAATTGTCAAGGTAACATCTGTATCTAATGTTTATCTTACATTTAGGTAATTGGCACATCTATTGCTTGAAATATTTGTCATTTCTTTTTGTTGGGAACACTCAAAATATTATCTACTAGATATTCTGAAATATACATGAAATCCTTGTGTCATAATTAGTTAATTATATTGTAAGTCATTAGAAGTGATTTCTTTTGACATTAGAGAATTTTAATAGATGGCTGAGATCATCTAGCATGAGGAGACTCATAATGCCAAAGATGTGATAGGGGAGGAGGAGGATGAGTATGGCACTTGGACTATACACTACAGAAAGGAGACTGCACATGTATACTATCATTTTTGTAAATGCACACTATTAATGACTTGTTTCTGTGATTTAACTGTTCATCCAGGTGGAGCCTAAAGGAATACATAAAAGTGCCTGGTCAGAAAGGCAGAAATGAAGACATGTCTATGTAGAGATATTCAGACAGATGGTAATGAGTGAAACATGGGCATCTCAGTTTCTTGGAAAAGCTTGAACAGTGATAATTAACTGTTGGTGTTTATTCTCTATGAAAAGGCCTATTAAAAAGTATTTTTAGAGGGGGCTGAGAGGTGGCTCAGGGGTTGAGCCTCTGCCTTGCAGGCGGAAGGTCCTGAGTTAGGATCCTAGACCCCACGTATAGACACCCGGCCAGCAGGGGGGGGGGGCTGCGTTTCTGGTCCTGGTAGGGCGGAGCCTGTGAATCCCGGGCAGAGTAAACAAGGAGGAGGTGGAGGGGTCCTAGGTGGTTCCTGAATTCGCTCGGGGATCTACATACACAAACACACACACACATACACACGTGCACACACGCACAATTGAATAAAAAAAGTATTTTTAGAGTGTCATTTTCTCAAATCACCGTCTGAATACGTACAGCATAAAGACTCATTTCTGGAATTCACTTATTGATGTTTGTGATAGCAGGCAACATGACTGATATTTTGGTTTAAAAGGGATAATAAAACCCACACAATCCGTAAGCCAGTGAGCAAGGCTGAGTGCAAAGTGTCAATGGAAAGAGTAACCTTTATCAGAAGAGAAGTAATTTCTTTCATTTAGAATGGCATTCCAACTGCTCTTTCATTGGTATGATAAAACTGAGACCTTAAAACTTAAGGAAGGACATATTACTTTGGTTTTTTGATATGATGGTAATCCTTCAACATAAGGAAAAGGAATACAGCTTGGTTAATGCTTGTCAGCACATAAACAATCCTGTCTGCTTGCACATACATAGTGCTGACCATGACTCAGCGATTTAAAAACCAAAAGTGGGGCTGGAGAGATGGCTCAGTGTTAAGCCTCTTCCTAGCAAGCAAAAGATCCTGAATTTGAATCCCATGTAAAAATGCTAGGCAGAAATGGCAACAGCCCGTACATACTTCTAGTCCTAGAAGACAGAACCTGGGAAACTCCAGAGTAAAGCAAAGTGCTACCTCGTGCAATCCAGGGTGATTCTTGAAATCATACTTGGGCCTCCACAGGTACACACAGTGCCTTCTAATACACACACACACACACACACACACACACACACACACACAGAGAAAAGAAAAAAAATAAATTAAATTAAAAAAAAGCATGGTATCAAGCATCTAAGAGAAAAATTAA
This sequence comes from Typhlomys cinereus, assembly GCA_023101885.1. Taxonomy (NCBI): domain Eukaryota; kingdom Metazoa; phylum Chordata; class Mammalia; order Rodentia; family Platacanthomyidae; genus Typhlomys; species Typhlomys cinereus. Next base: position 3,844,621 of record JALPQD010000124.1, read on the forward strand.
ACTGCAAGAGAAAATAGCAAGAGCAGAAAAAAGCTGTACTTTTTCCTTGTTCAGGGCACTGTCTTTTGGAATAAGTCCACAAAGTCAAATGCTAGCATGAATAAAACTGCTTCCTGAAAGAGAGGTTTACTGTCCTGCTTTTTCTGTACAAGTGTCAGAGTCCCTCCTGGTAAGGCACAAACTAGGGAAGGGAAAGAAGCATGATGCCAGGAAAAGGAATCTGGCTGCTGCATTTCAGCAATACTGAGAGAGAGAGAGAGAGAACAGGAATTGGACTACGTTGTCAATCTTTGAGGTTCGTTTTCCTGTTGTGAGACACTTTTCCTCAGAGACTGCCTCACAAACATCTGTTCACCCTATCTAGGGATTCAATGACAGACCAAAGTACATTACATCAAAGTTCAACTTGGCAAACCAATGGGTTTAGTGGATAATTTAAAGGACTATGGGTGAGGATTACTTACAGAAGCAGGGATGACTTAAAGACAGTTATCTCACCAAACATCCAGCCTGGTGAGATTCATGGGAGCTGCAGCTCTGGAGCTGTCTGAGCACTTGCTAAAGTAGAGTCTCCTCCAGACTTCAGGAGGAGACATTGACTGGCTCACCAGGGAGTCTCTTTTCCTCAGCAGTCAATTGCTGCTTTCTTTACCTTAAAGAGTCCCTCCCCCAAATCAGGTTAGTTTCAGGAAGTTCCTGAGACTAACTGTTTACTTTCTGTGTTTCTCTCCAGGATGAAATGTTTCAGGGAGTTACATAATACTTTTCTTAGATTAGACCAGGGACAAAGTCCAAGACGATAATATGTTATCCAGAAGGAAAACCCCACAAAAAACCCAGTGATGTATTTCTCCCAGCAAGGATCCATCTCCTAAAGATTCTACAAATTTCCTACGCAGTATCAATGTTGTTGGATTAACTCTCTAAGAGTTTGTTATGTATCCAGACTGAAACCAGAACACGTGTAGAGGATTAAAGTAGAGTTTATTCGAGGTGAGAAAGAACAGAACTCACAGACTCCAGACTTGGAGTACCATAAGGGGCAAGGGTGCCCTAGAATCCACGAAGGACAAGGAGCTGGAAAAGAACTTATGGACTCTGGAGTGCCATGAGGGGCAGGGGCCAAAAATGACTGCTTACAAGAGGAATATAAAAGAGAATGAAAACAAAACTGTAAAAACTTATAGGAGACAGAAATGAGAAGACTTTTTAAAAAAGAAACAAAAAACAAAAACAGGAAAGCAACATGACACTTCCCTAACTAGTTTCTTGAGATTTCTCTCCCCCCAAAAGATATAAATGTCAAGCATGAACTGTATAGAGTATGCAAAAGGATATAAATGTCCAATTTAAGTATATGGACATGTAAGCAGATGGGCAGGCGAAGGGAGGGTCATAACTCTTAACTATGTTTTCTCATTCTGGTAATAAAAGCCCTGGCAACTAAATGTCTATGAGAAAGAACGTACGTCAGTGGGTCTGCAAACCCAATTTATGGCCTTTGTAGGTTTGGTACCAGACTGCATTTAAGGGAACTTTCCTGATATGGGTCTTTTCAGCTCAACTTTCTTTTATAAATATCTTTTTTTGTTGTTAAATTTCAACTTGTGGTCAATGGTGAACCTCTGAGCATGACCCCCCAATCCCACAATAGCTGCCAAGATCAGGTATATTGACACACTTAGGCAAGCCCAGGAAAAATGGCTTTTCTTCATTGATTAGTCACATTGGAGCCCAACCCAGTTGATCTTGTGCCCACCTCTAGGCAGGGCTTTTCTGTAAAGGAGAACGAATCTCTATATCCTTTCATAAGCAAAGGGTTGAGGGAAGTTGACGGTCATCTCTGTGCAGGGTTGCAGTTAGTTCCTCCCTAGCAACAGGGGGTGTTCCTCTGTGGGGAGTGGCTTTCCAAGACCTTCAGAGACCATCCCAACATGGCTGCTCTAGACCTGCCTGACCACCATGTGGGGGATCAAGTGTTCAAACACATGAACCTACGGACACTTCATATTCAAACCATGACACTCTAATTCCTGGTGCCCCGTGGGCTCATGGTCATCTCATTTAGTGGTCCGACTTCAGAAGTCCTCATAGTGAAAGGAAGTCCAAACGCTGCTTCAAATTCCAAACTCTCTTTTGTGATTCACAGCAATTGCTTAAATGTGTCTTCGTATACAACCAATAACAACTTAAACTTCCAACACCACATAACACAGAGTAAACGTCCATTTCCAAAAGGGAGGAATGAGAACTGATAGATTCCCTCTCTTCCAACCCCTACATTCAGAGCAAAAACCCTGCCTGCTGGCCACTGCCCCCCTGATCCCCATGGCCAGCCTGGCATTTGCAAAGCCCTTGCTTAGTCACTGTACCTCACAGGGACAGGAAAAACTAACTCCCCTGTGTCCTTCACACCATTCACAAGCTCAGGGATAAAACTCCACTCCCCCTTCAAATGCTGCTGCTTCTCCCTTCTGAGATCACTCTCTGTGGTCATGGAACAATAAACTTTTTTCATTCCTTGTCTGTGGCATGGCATGTTCAGACTTCTTATCTTAAATAATTATGCCAAAAACGCAGACTGGGGCACTTTTTGGATGACCCCAGTGCAAACCACGAATTCACTGGCCACTTGGGACTTGGAACATCCATCAGGTTAGATGCTAAAGTTCTCTCTCTCTCCCCTCTCTGTCCTTGCTGGTGATCCTTCCTCGTTCTCAGCATTTGCTGGGGTTTCTATCAAGACACTGGTGTGGCCAGCTGGATCCTGGTGGATTCCCCATTTTCCCTCTTGACCTATATTAGTCTCAGCTCGCTTCCAGATGTCCTGAGTTTTCCCCTCACGGGTAGCCTGGTTAGAAGTGGTCACTCTGACATACCAACGGTCATGCCGGTGCATTGAACACTGTCACTGGGTCCTTACATGGCTCAGATTCAATAGCTGGGCACTGGACACCGTCCCAGATGTAGAATCTCCCAACCTTTGGTCTCTGCTCATCTAGCGTGATCTGCAGAGCCCTTTGCATGCCTACAAGCCAGTGTTTTCTCGTGGGTATTTTTCTCTCTAACTTTTTGGCCACTCTGGTTTCTTTACCAGTCCCAACAGGAATCAACCATCTCCCATTCCCTGGGTTGCTTCACATGTGTATTAAACATTATTGAGTCCTGTGTCTCTTTCTCTATTTCCTGATTTCCATGTTGATAAATATGTACTTTGACATAGATATAGACCGGTGACTTTTCACAGAGATTTCAACAGGATTGAGGCTAGATACCCTTATTTCCAAAGGGTTCAATTGGTTTCCTCAGGTAAATTTTGCCATGTTCTTTCCAGGTTCAAAGTATTCATTTTGTTTGCCCTAGAGCATTTTGGTGTCTGTCTGACCTTTTAGTCTCCAGAAACTTCTATTTCAGAGGAGAAGGAAATGTTTAAAGTCTTCAGGTACTTCAAGTGGCTTTTCATATGATAATTATGGATCTTTCAACTCGTAAGCTTTGGAAGTTCTAAAGATAACTTGACTTTCCCTTAAAGAAAAAAAATTAATGATCTATACTTGACTTAATAAAACAATTTCTTTCCAGATCACTAGGCTTCTACACTGTCTACTTAGCTAAATAACTAATACCAGATTCTGTTTTTAATGTATAAAGTTTTCTTAAATGCTAATCTGCTTTTGATAATTGTCATGGTTTTAAATGTGTCCCCTTTAGGCTCATGTCTGGAAAGTCATGGCACCTTTAGGAAGTGGAGATTTTCCAGAAGAAGGCAGTCATAGGGAGTGGGCAGTCAGGCTAATTAATTCCACCCTACTTGAGGGAACGCCTGCTCTTGCATTTGGCAGTCTTGCAGCTCTCAGTCTCCGGGAAGGATATGACTTAGTCTGCCTCCAGCTTCTGACAGCCAACCATGCCTTTCCTGCCATAATGGACTGCATCTCCCTTTCGGAACCATTAGCTGAATCAATTTCCCTTTTGTCCCTTAAGTTGCTTGACTTTGGGTGTTCTCTCTCAACAACACAAACAGTGATCAGTACAATGATGTTTTTAAAAGTTTATTTCCAGGGCTGGTGAGATGGCTCAGGGGTTAAGACTCTGTCACGGAAGCACAAGCAACTGAGTTCAGATCCTAAGTCCCAGGCCGTATTTGAGGGACTAGCTATCTTCAGGAAAAAGGAAGAACAATTCATTTTTCATCTACACTTAACTTTATTGCACTCTCTAAACTAGGGGGAAAGTCTGTTTCTCCTAAAGAATGCTCAACAGCAAAAAAATGTAATCACTGGGTGGAGAGATGGCTCAGAGGTTAAGACTCTGCCTTTCAAGCAAAAGGTCCTGAGTTGAAATCTCAAGTCCCACATAAAAATGCTGAGCCGGAGGGTGGGGCCTCACTTCCAGCCCTGGTGGGTGGAGCCTGGGAAATCCCAAAGTGAAGCAAAAAGAAGGTAGAAGCAATCTAGGATGATTCCTAAAGCTACCCTAGGCCCTCCACAGGGATACACAGCACTCTCTGATACACACACACACACACACACACACACACACACACACACACACTAAAATATTTAAACAAAAAAGAAAGTAAAAGTGATGATTTATACTCTATCATGAATGAAGGGTCAATGCATCTTAAAAGTGTTTCTAAGACACCCTGTATTTCCTTATCTGTATTGTCTGACCTGTATCATATTCAATTTACAGTTACCTGTATTTCATGTGTCTACAACTACATTTATATGATTTGTGTTTCAAAATAACACATTTGTGGCCACTTCATTTTTTTCCCATTTCTAGAGTATGCTAATAGTGTTGATTTTTTTGGCACCCTCAATTAAAATACATGTATATATACTTAAAAACAAGTAATTTTGGTAACATTGAAAGGCGTAAATATGTACTGACTTAAAAAAAAAAGCTCTGCTATAATTGATAATTTGCTTTCTTGACTATACATCTTCCATATGTAGTTCAGCCTTTAATTATAACCATGTAGCCTAATTCAGATATAATGATTTCTACATTTCACTACTGACATGTAGTAAACTTATTCTCTTAAATTTGAAAAATTCGAGAGATTCTCCTACAACTATGTACAATTGTTCATTTAATATTTAAAAGTGTTATGTTAAATTCTTTCAAAGTGGGGATTTAAAAAATAAATCCTAGCAATTAACTTTCACTCTTGACCAATTCAAACTAGAGAAAAAAATTAGTCACTTCAAACTCTGAGCAGGCACAAACAATTCACCTTAATCACGTCATGCTTGACGTCCTAAGTCAAAAGTTTTCTGTTGTATTTATATTAAAGGTCATGTATTTTAAAGGCACAAACATTAAGTTTGCATGAGAGCTACAAAATCTTGGATTTTAAGTATACTTTTATAAATGACTGTATAGAAGTGTCTGCATGTGATTGGATCTTTATATGATTTACATGATACCAAACTAATTTATGAATGCCAAATTAGGCCCAAATCTTTAATTTTTTTACTTTTATTTATTTATGTATATGTGTGTGTGTGTGTGTGAGAGAGAGAGAGAGAGAGAGAGAGAGAGAGCGCGCGAGAGAGAACTGTGTGTTCCAGCGGAGGGCCAAGAAGACTTTGGGAATCATCTGTACTTCAGGACCTGAAGTACAAGCTGTTGCTGTTTTGCCTGACATTTTTATGTGGGACCTGCGATCCAAACTCAGAACTTTCTGCTTGTGAGGCAGTCTTAACCCCTGAGCCACCTCTCTAAGGCAGGATTAAAGCAGCTATGCTGGGATGGGTCTTTAAAGTCTTTGAAGGTCTTTGGAATTCCTGAAGGCCATCCCCCACTGCTGGAATCACCCTGAAAGAACACCTCTGCTGAGAAACTGACTCTGATCCTCCCAGAGATAAAATGGCCAATTTCCCTATGAAGGGATTATGGAGCTCTCCATATCAGACAAACAACTTAATCTCTAGTCTCACATGGGCCCAGGAGCGACTGGGTTGGGCCCCATTTGGGAGCTAACCAATGAGAAAAAGCCAGTTTCCCGGGTTTGCTTAGGTGTACAAATATGCCTGACCCTGGCAGCCATATTTGGCGCCCTAGCCTCTCATGGCACTTAAAGTGCCATGAGTTCTTTCTAGCTCCTTGCTTCTTATTGATTCCATGCCCAGGGTCCATGAGTTCTCCAGGGCGCTTGCCCCTCATGGCACTAGGGGTGCCATGAGTTCTTTTCCAGCTGCCTGCTTTTCATGGAGTCCGTTTCTGGCTCCATGAGTTCTAGCCCCTCATGGCGCTCCACATCTGGAGTCCATGAGTTCCAGCCTTTCTTTCCTCTAATAAACTCTACATTAATCCTCTACACGTGTTCTGGTTTCAATCTTGGACTCTGGAACACAAGAACCCTGCAACATTGGGAGGGTTGTTTCAGTAACATTTGGCCCCTGAACAGGGACTCTGTAACATCTCTAGACCAAGGATTTACATTCTTATGGATGAGGGCCTTCCCTGAGGAAGGGTAGGAGCTCTTCTATTATCCAGATTGAGAGCAGGCTTCGATTCACTAGTGGAGCTAATCTCTTTAACAACAGCCACCATTTCTGTCTACCTTCTCTGTACGCATGCCCTCACATTTTTCTTCAAACATCATTAAACTCTCTGCTGAAACATGGCTCCATTTGCCACTCAAGTTTCCAACACAGTCTCTGCTCCCCTCCGAACCATCACAAGCTAGGCTTCTGCTGCCTGTATCTCTAACATCTCTACTCTCTTTCAAACTCTCCCATGAATGGCCCTTCTAGTGTGATCACCAAGACGCAAAGACTTTCCCAGCACAAAGTCCCAAAGTTCTCCATATTTCTCCCAACAAACAGTTTTAAAGGCACACTAGCCACACCACAGCATTGGGCATACTGTTAGGTACCAACTTCTCTCAGCTTCACAAACAACTTCACTTTTTGGTATTGGATTTTCAGTCTCACTCAGCAACCTCCCACTTCTGTGATGCCAATTTCTCTCAATTTCAAAGCACTTCATATTGTGGTACCAGATGATCTTAATCTCACCGTAATATCCCACTCTTGGAACCAATTTCTATACTAGTTACTCTTCTGTTGCAACTTAAGGGAGAACGGGTGATTTATTTAGCTTATAGTTCCAGAGGGGAGATATAGTCATTATAGTAAAAATGGCATGACTAGCAGCAGAACCTGGAGGAGGCCTAGGTCACATCCATCCAGGAAGCTTAGAGCTGCAAGACTACCAACTGCTAGTGCAGACCTCTTCTAGAAGTAGGGTGGGATTAATTAACCTCAAGGCCCACCCCCTGTGACTGCCTTCTTCCTGAAAGCTTCACCTTCTAAAGGTGCCATGATCTTCCCAAACATATGATTCTGTGGGGGACACATTTCGAACCATGACAATGACTAATGCAGAGCTAAACAAATGACTAGTGAAAGCAAGGGGAAAACAGCAGCGGAAGAAGTGAGAACCTTTGATACTAGAATAAAACTAATAGAGAAAGAGAACTATGAGAAAAGTCCCAAGTGGGGTTTGAAGGATGAGGATATAGATCAGCGATACTAGTGTGTGTGTGTGTGTGTGTGTGTGTGTGTGTATGTGTGTGTGTGAAGCTCAGGGTTCCACCCTTCGGCATCACCAAAGGTGGGAGGCAGGACTGGAAATAAATGTCACTTTTATAGTACCTGTCTATTTTACTAAGGTATGGACCCAAGTTAAAAGTCCTCTTTCACACCTAAATAGGCTTTTGATATGGTTATACCTACACACATGATGAAAAAAATCAAATAGTATAGAAGGGTTTATAAAGAGAAACTATAGTTCCTATCTCATTTCTTTTTTTCAGAAACAGGGTCTTATTTTAGAAACCTTAGGAATTAGGCAGTTTTAGAGCAAGGCCATGGTGGGATGGTCTTTGAAGGTCTGTGAAGGTCATCCCCCATCCTGAAAGAACATACCCTATTAATATGGAGGAACTGGTTTTAATTCTCCACAAAAATAATGTCATCAATTTCCCCCAACCCTTTGTTTATGAAAGAATATGGAGATGAGCCCTATTGCAGATAAGTTCAACCAAGAGTCTGCTACAAGATCAACTGGGCTGTACCCAATATGAACAGACTAATAAGATGTAGAGGACTAAAAATCCCAATCAGTTTTACAGAAACTGGAGCTTGCTTAACTCAACAAATACCCTTGACCCTGCCAGCTATCTTTGGCTCCCTTTCCCCTCATGGACTTGATATCTGCAAGTTCCATTCTTTCTCTCCTCTAATAAAATTTCTGTTAATCCTCTTATGCTGCTGGCTTGCTTAAATCTCTGGGCACAAGATTGAAATATTTTGGCATAGCCCATCAGATGGTTCTATTGCGTACCTCAGAATTCATGTCTGTGAGTTCTGTTCTTTCTGTCCTCTAATAAAAATATGCCTTACTTCTTTACACATGTTCTGGTTTCAATCTTTCACTCTCTAACACAAAAACTTGGACCAAAAAAAAAAAAACCTTCCCAGGCAACATCAGGATTCGAGTCACAACAATCTTTCACTTAATAGTATAATAATTTTTCTTAAGCAGTGGAACAGAGTAGTCAGGTTGGGAAAGTCCCTAGAACCTCCACTGCCAGGAGTATTCTAAATAGAACTGTCTGGATTCCCATTGCAGAGATAGAATCAACAATTCCAGGAAGTCCCAGATGTTTGTTTACTATTTACTACAAAAGGAGATACTTTCCTGATCTGTAGGAACTTGTCCCAGACTGTTTATTATTTATTACAAAGAAGACCCGCTCCTAGAGACCCATCTGTCAGAATGGAACACATTCCTGTTAGGTTAACTAGAACCAGGACCTAAAAAGAGAAGGAAATAAATCAAAAAGGGAAAACAGCCAATGAGCCTGTAGGTAGGGATACAGTAGACAAAACTGTTTCTGTAAATAGCTGCTAATATACCCATAGATATGAAGAATACTTTGTACTCAGGCTAGAAGTCTTCTACAAAGGGACAGAGGATCTTGACATCCTGACAGAATGCAGCCTAGGGTGCAGGTGATCAGCAACACTCACCCAGATTCAGGCTAACCTAATCTCCCCATCCTAAGGCTCAGAGAATCTGGTGAAAGAGGGGGCAGTGAGATTGTGAGAACCTAAAGATGGGAAGGTCCATCATTGGACAAGACATTCCATTCAAGGCAGGACTGGTACATCTAGAAACTCACAAGCAGGGACAAGTACTCAACATGCTTGTAAAACTAGAAAAATAAATTAATTAAATAAATAAAATTAATTTTAAAAAGAAAAGAAGTTCCTTGGTCTACAGAACAGATGAGTCGCAAAAGGTCAACCCTCAACATGAAAAGATCAAAAGCCCAACTCAGATTTAAAGAAACTAAAACTGTAATAGTTACTCTTAACTACTGCTGTGAGAGAGCACTTGAAATCAAGCAACTTAAGGGGGAAAAGGAGATTTATTCAGCTTATGGTTCCAGGGGAGAGAAACAGTCTTTCACAATGGTAGCATGGCTGGCCAGCTGGCTGAAGCTGGAGCCAGGCTAAGTCACTCCCAGCTGCCAGACTGCTTGCTGCAAAGGCAGACTCCTCCTGGAGGTGGGGTGGGACTCATCCACCTCAAGGCCCACCCCTTGTGACTGCCTTCCTTCAGCAAAGCTCCACCTCTGAAGGTGCCATGACCTTCCCAAACACATGAAACTGTGGGGGACACATGTCAAACCATGACACTAACCAATAAGGAAAACCCACCTTTTAAAGGCTTCCCAGCCCTGTAGGTACCTCGACTCTGTCCACCTCCATCAACTCCCTTATTCCTCATGGACTTCCCAATTATCATCTCTTTTTTCTCACTAGCAATTAGTAAATCTTGCTTTATCTTCTCTATGTGTTCTGGTTTCAATAGTCACCTCTGGAACACAAGAATCCCCAAAACAAATCCAGTTTCATCCTCAGCCTCCAGAGTACCAGAATTACAGGTATGCATCACTATACCCATCCCTTTTCAATTTTCTCATGAAGCAATTACTTCTTATTTTCTGGGTGTTTTCTCTTAGTGACTCTTCCCTTATTTATATATTAATAAAACAGTTATATCACTATTTTTTATATTTTCTTATTTAGTGCGTGTGTGTGTGTGTGTGTGTGTGTGTGTGTGTGTGTGTGTGTGTGTGTGTCTTAGAGGGCACTGTGTGTCTCTGTGGAGGATCAAGAGTGACTTCAGAAACCATCCTGGATTGCTTCTACCTCCTTCTAGCTTTGCTCTGGGCTTTCCCAGGCTCTGCCCACCAGGGCCGGAAGTGCAGGTTGCCAGTTTCTGCCTGAAGTTTTATGTAGGATTTGGGATCTGAACTCAGGACCTTCTTTCTGCTTGCAAGACAGAGTCTTAACCCCTGAGCAATCTTTCCAGCCTCACATCACTAATTGTTAAGTAAATTTTGATGTTGATATTTACTGTCAATAGATTAAGATTTAGATAAAAACTATTAACTCCCAGTACTTTCTCAAGATAGTTAGATAATTTGAAAATTTAATTTAAGTACTTTAAGTATAATTCTTCACTTTTCAGCTTTCAAAAAAAGTTGGGAAAATGATGAATTATATGGTGAAAGATGCATATAGATCCATGACAGCAACCCCCAGTATCTGGTGGTGATCATTCTGATGTGAAAGAACAATGCTTTGAACTTAAAGCTGACCTCATAGTCAATAAACCTAGGTTAATGGTTGTTGGTGGCGTCTATGATGAAAGTATGAAAATTGAGCACATCATTCAAATGGAAATTTAAAGACTATAATGTTGAGAGAAACACTGACAGTGGACAGCTGGTTCATGAGGTTTCAAAAGGAAAATACAAGTACCAATACTGTATTGGGAACTGGACTAGGGCAATTTGTGTGATGTTTTGACACAGAGATTGGTTGCATTTTGCATGTTCAATCTTAAAGATGCTTTGAATCCAATTGAAGATGAGTTCATAAAAAAATGAAGGCTTCAAGTATGTTGCAATATTGGTGGCACTTTACATAAGATTGACAATAGCTATAGGTTCTTAGGGTCTTTGTTCAATGATTATTAAAAATCAGGATACCAAACCAAAATGAGGAGTTTGAGCTGATACATTTAGATGAGTTTGGTAAGGAATGAATGCACAGTGAGACAGCCTGTCATATTATTCTGCTTTGGCTACAGAAACACTATGTGCTATAGGATGAAGAGTGAATGCTCTAGTTAGTGCTCTAGAAGGCAGTGATGTTGTGGAACCCAATGAAGACAAGGAAGAGGAAGATGAAAGATTGTAAAAATAGAAGGATGAAGAAAGATGAGAAATCACCTAATCACCATAAAAGAAGTTTCTGAGATCTGGACAAATCCTAAAGTTATCTTTTATTATGCTAAGGAGGTAATAGAGTCACTCTCCAAAAAATCTGAGTCCATTGCCCAAAAGAAACCCTTTTCCCCACAGATAAAGGCAAAGGAGCAATAACTTTAACTTGATTTAAACAAAGCTGAGAGCAACATCCAAAGCCTTGTGAGTATATAATAAATACTTATTATGATAATGGAAAAATACAAACTTAAAAGATCCTTGATTTGTTTAATACTCCGCTTCATTTGCATTCTTACAACACAGAACAAATCCTTCAAATTATTCTGGCAGTTTTATGTGTTCAATCAACATGTTGTATGTGAACTAAACTAACATGTAGCCTGCAATTAATTGTGGTTCATTATTTCCACCATTTTTAACTGGCATCCATAAGTGATATCACACAGTGTCTACTTTCAAGACGTGCAGCACATTTATTTTATATTTCCTATATTTTATTTACTCAATGCAAACAATAAAAAAGCCATTATTGGTATTAATGCCAAACCAAAAGTTTATTATTTAATACAATTTACTTTTAGGTAGAAAAACTATGCACATTTCTGTAGATGAAATAGTTATGGGATTTCTGTTCAGGCTCTGTGTTCCGGAATCAAAGAGTGAAACCAGAACATTTGTAGAGAGGATTAAGGCAGAATTTATTAGGGGAGAGAATGAAAGGACGCAGAAAAAATCATAGATGCAGCATCCTCGAGTAGCAAGGTAGCCTAAAGGAACTCAAGGAAAGCAAATCCACAAGAGGCAAGACAGCAGTCTGATGGTTGGCAAAGGTCCAGCGAAAACACTTTTCCTTACTGATTAGTTATAGTTTCTTTAAACCTCACTGGGGCTTTTGTTCTCTCTTACCTATGTCTGCTTGGTCTGCTCATACTAGGACTCAAACTGGTTGAACTGTTTCTTTTGAGGAACTTAACTCCTCTGTATTTGAGGAGTTCATTTCCATATCCTTTCATAAACAAAGGGGGGAGTTGGCAACCTTATCTCTGTTGAGGACTGGAGCCAATTCCTGTAAACTGCAGGTATGTCCCTGTGGGATAATCCTAGCAATGAAGGGTGACTTTCACTACATATAACTAGTCTAGCTGCTCTAAAGTTGCCTAAGGAAAAACCATCTATCTAAAGTTTCTACTAAAACTAATAAAAATTATTCTCTCTCTCAAAGTTTATAATTACACAGTGTGTAATTATAGCTTGTAATTATACTTTATAACTTCCTCCCCAAAGGTATGAATCTCTAATATAAAGATGATGAAAACTCTGGATTAATATCAAAGATCAGCAACTAGCTTTAAGTTTTTAATATGTTCTATTTCTTTTGCACCTTCTAAATAGAGTCTGGAACTTACCTTTACATCATTTTTATAGGACTGATATAGCTGTATTTTTCTAGTTTATATACTGAATAGACATAGAGATAGATAAGATATAACTAGGGAAAACTGTAGCTGATCTTGGTAGTTGTGACTCACGATGTCAGCATGCCTCTTTGTGGGTAAACATCCTTAAGGCTGCAGTTATTTTGTTCCCACTTTATTATAACTAAAGTACCAGGGAGACGACACATTACAACATCACTTGTGGTTCTGACATGCTTGTAATTGTCGTTTTGATGCACTCCCTCCTTGGAGAATTATCCTAGAGGGAGATCAGATCCACCATGATCTAGGGAGGGAAATGTTATCCATTTCATACCATTCATAAAAACTTCATAAAAATCCACAACATAGAAACTATTGGGCTATTTTCCATTTTGAGGCAGCTCACTACTCTCTTTAGAGTGTTTGCTTTGCTTAGCTTTTCTAAACTGCTCAAACTGCCTTTTTTTTTTTTAACCTGTGTGTGTGTGTGTGTGTGTGTGAGAGAGAGAGAGAGAGAGAGAGAGAAAGAGAGAGAGAGGTGTAGCCCATAGTCCAGTTTATATTTTTGAATAATGTCCTTTAAGAACAAAAGAACTAAAAGGCCCTATAGCAATTTGACTATTTAGTCTACGATAATACAAGAATTTAAGTTAATTTTTTTTTAAGCAAAAAACTCGATTTTAGAAACTCCTGTGGCTTTCAAATAACCTGGAGCAAAATCCTGATTTGTTTTCCCTATGTATTATTTCTAGCAAGTTCAGTCCCTTAATAATATGATGTTTAAAGTCATGAATGCAACTTTTTGCTTATGCAGATTTAAAGTTGTTGGGTCACTGCATCATGTAGTGACCCTTCCCTCCTGGACAAAATGGCCCGATTTCATAAAAAGATGCCTCCAGGCACCTACGTGCTCTTCTCTCCACTCCAGATGGCCAACCTGGGCTTCTCTCTTCTCCTACACGTATTCCAGCTGGCAGGCTCCGGCTCATCGTACATTCTTCAGATAACTGGACCTCTTCTCTTACAGGGTAAAAACCTGAATGTCTGATCCCTAGCTCATGCCCCTAATGCCTACCTGGTTATACCGTATATAAACCGAGAGAAAAGGACACCTGCTGTTCTGTCCACTTGTGCTGGGTCAGCCACTCTGCTCCTGCAATAAATCTCTTGTGAGAACACGGCCTGTGGTCTTTGCTCTGGCCGGAGGGGAGTTCCCTGAACAATCCCCCTTCAAAAGTGACTTCAAAAAAGCTAACTTGAATACAGAAGCATTTATCTTTAAAAAATTGTCTTACCTTTACTGTGATTGCTAGTAAAAACCAACAGGAACAACTGTCCTGCAAGACAGCAAAATGACAAAAACAATATTAAAACATAGAAAAAAGGGAGGTATTTTATTACTTTAAGTATCTTTAAATTCACTTTTTTGAGATAAAATGTTATTTGGGAGGCAGTCATACAACTTTGCATTGTAAAAATACTTTTATACTACAGGGTAGCATAAGTTCGTGTAAGAATGAATGCTGTCTGTTTGTTTTGAGGACTGGCTAGGTCATTCTGACAGACCTAGTCAAACCTTCCTCACCTTCTCGAAGCGTTAAATGCGTTAACATCTATTTCTAGGGAGGTGGTTTTGCTAAATCATGTAATGCTAACGCGTTTCCAGTATATACCAGGCTTTCAGTATGGTCCCCACTATTAACTGAAAGGAACTCAGTGAATAACTGAAAGCAAATAAATATGCACCGGAAGTTCACAGTTTGAATCTTATTCAAAGATGTTATTAGTGCTAGGTTTTTTAACAGTTGGACTCTAGGAGTTACTTTTGTATCTCAGAGTATAATTACTAAAGCCCCCAAGCTAATAATCACACTATTTTATCTTGGATTCCACTTGAACGTAAAGAAGACATCGCTTCACGACAGTTTCTAAGACAAAATATGGATGACTAAATTCTGAGATTTTCTAACGTGCAGCGTTTTCTGTATGTTTCAGGAAGGAAAATTTTTCCTCCAGAAGATCGCGTCGGGCTCCAAGGACAAAGCACGTTCTCACGAACGTACTCCAAAACACCTAAAGGAAGCACCTGTTCCTTCAAGGTTACAACCCCGCGCCAGAAGCACGCAGTCCGGCGGAGTCCGCACGAAGCAGCGCGCCTCCGCACGGCAAGGGCGGGGCCACGGCCGTAAATCCGCGCGTCGCGCGCGACAGGGGCGGAGCCTCGGCCGTAAGCTCGCCCGCGTCCTTGGAAGGCCTAGGCCCGTGGGTCATGGCGGGCACGCTGCGGGGCGGGCCGGCCAGCTTGGACTTGCTGCGGTCCTTGCCGCGTGTGAGCCTCAACAACTTGAAGCCCAACCCAGGCTCCAGGAAACCGGTAAATGGGTGGCAGCGGTGCGGGGAAGGCCGGGTTGCGGGGCGACGGTGTTACCCTCGACTCCAGATTGCAGAGACGCGCATTGGCGTGCTGAGTATCGTACCTGTCACTGACCGCGGAAAATCGCGAGAGCTCCCAGACCTTAAGGAAAGGTTATGTTTAAAGGAATAAAGGTGTTAATTAGAAAAAGGTGCACAGTCATAGGAACTGCGATTGCCATTCGAAATTGAATGGAAACTGAAATGCATTCCTAGAAAATGTCTATATCATAATAAAGTTCCTAATTGATTTACGACGTCAGCGGTTTCTTGTGCACGAACCCCCCCCCCCAGCTAGAAGAGCTCTTCCAGCAGTTGTGCATGTATTGTCATTTTTTTAATTTAATTTTTTATTTCTTCCACTCATACAAAGTTGATAAGTACCCCATTCCCCTCCCTCCCTCCACCCCTCTCTGGATCCCCTTGCTCCCTCCCCACTTTTTCCCTTTCCTTTCCCTCCTCCCTCCCTTTCTCCCGGTGGGCTCCCTCCCCCCATTCTTGGAGCATCCTATAATGTGCATGTCAAACTTCCCTCTGGGTCCTCCTCTCTGATGAGGTGTAAGGACTCAGTGGCATTGCCTAGAGCTCTTTTTGTGTGTGTTCCCCTTTAGTATAGAAACACTATTGTGGCTGTTAATCCCTTCCCTCTAAGGATCGTAGTGCCTGTGATGCATGCTAGACTTTGGGGGTTCAATGATATGTTGGCCATTGCGCAAGTCATGCAAAGTCTTATTATGATTACTTCGGCCCTAATTTGTATGGAGTATCTTGAATATCATTGCTCCTCCCCATCTTTAGGCTTTTACAATCTTACTGCCCCCTCTTATGCAAATTTCCCTGAGCTTTAGGATGGGGAGAGATTAGGCTAGCCTGGTTCCAGGTGGTTGATGTAGAATCTCTGATTTTCTGATTATGGCTTGTTGATTTGTTTTTTTTCAGTTTTGCTGCTCCTACATGCCCTTGGTTCCATCCTGATGGGTATTGTTTGTCACCCCCTGGCCAGAGATAAAAGGCTGTTAAAACAGAGTCTTATTATAATAGTAGATTCAAAGGTAGATGGAATAAGAGTAGGAGACCATTTGCAGGATGGTTGCCTTCTATCTGCCAGACTCTATGTCCACCCTTTCTGGTGAGATCATACCCCATTAGATGCAAGTGACCAGTAAGGAAAGTCTGCAAGCCCAACCAGATGTCTCATTACTTAATTACAGTCCATGATGGTGACCTATTTTCTCTGCTGTAGCATGATCCCCTCTTTCCTTGTTTCTGGTGGGGCCCTTCTTCCCCTTCCTTCCCTGCTTATAATCTTTGCAATTATTGTAAGTATTACAGAGATTTATCTTTGAGTGTGTCACTAAGTGGGTTTGGTACTAGGATCCACCTATTAGGGAGCGCATATGGCGCTTAATTTTCTGTGTCTGGGATACTTCATTCAATATAATTGTTTCTAATTCCATCCATTTCCCAGCAAATTTCATTAATCATCATTTTTGATGGCTGAGTAGTATTCCATTGTATAAATGTACCACATTTTCCTTATCCACTTGTCAACTGCTGGGCATTTGGATTGATTCCAAGACTTTGCTGTTGTAAACAGTGTGCACATATTGTCATTTAACAGTCAATTAATTGCTTTCGGTGACAGGAAATTGAAGAAAAGACGTGTATGGTACAATTACATTTTTATAATTAATTCCAAGATAAAACCTCTTCTTAATATAATTTAAGCCCTTTTTGTTGGTGTTCTACTTTTTAAAATTTTTTTTGTCTCTAGCCTATTTTTTGTTTCTGGGTGACTGACTGAATTTAGGATCTCTAACATTGAGATTTCCCGAGTACCTGAAGCTATGAATATATTGAGCTATAGTCCTATCTTAAATTAAAAAAAAAAAAAAAGACATTGTCTTAAGTTGCCAATGCCGGCCATAAGCTTGTTTTGTAGTCCAGGCCAGCCTGGAAGCCTCTTCCCTCCACCTCCCAGGTTTGTCCCACCAGACTAAGTCTGGGGCAGTAGTTATTATGGAACCTTTAGGATTCCCTTTAGCGGGCATCCCATCATTTGGGACTGTGCCTTCAAATACGCATTTTGGTAACAAGAATTACCTTCATCCTTAAAGACAATGTCCAGTATGTGGATGTTTGAGTGGACAGAACAGTGCTTTGCACACAGTTCCCTTGGCTACCATGGGTTGGATGAATAAAAGGCATATTAAACAAAAAGATGAAGTACAGTGTTAAGAAATGTATCTGAAGATCCTGAAACTTTTTTTCCTTGGTAGGAGAGACGTCCAAGAGGCAGGAGAAGAGGTAGAAAATGTGGCAGAGGCCATAAAGGAGAAAGACAGAGAGGAACCAGGCCTCGGCTAGGCTTTGAAGGAGGTCAGACTCCATTTTACATTCGAATCCCCAAATATGGATTTAATGAAGGACACAGGTAAGGATACTTTGCTTTTTAAAGTTCAAATCCATAATTTTCATTAAGACTCAAGAAATAATTTGGTAGAAATTTTAAATTGACTTTGAAGTAAATTTTTGGTGTGTATGCATGAATTGAATTTGGGAGACCAGAGATGATGAAATAGGTTAGAAGGACATTGAATGGATTATTTTTAATTATTTCACTTCTCACGTAAATTAATATTGTATGCTTGCTATAGAACTATGAAAAGTTCCACAATGCAGATATAATAAATATGGCTTGTATAGAGCACATCTCTATAACCTTGGCACACGGGAGTTAAGACATAAGGAAGATAAAATTTTGTTATGTGATAGAACTTAACCTGAATTACCATGTTGTATGTGTGTGCGTGCGCGTGTGCGTGTGTGTCTAGGTATATCCACTCCATATACTCCACTCAGACCTGCAAAATGGAAATAATAATGCCTGCATTATGATTTAGAAAATTATTACTTTTCTAATAGTAAGATTAGAGAATCTAATAGAGAAGATGGCTCAGGGGTTAAACCTCTGCCTTAAAAGCAGAAGATTCTAAGTTTGGATCCCTGATCCCACATAAAAATGTCAGACAGAAATGGTGATGATCTTTACTTCTGGTCCTGGAAGGCAGAGCCTGGGAAACTCCAGAGTAAAGCAAATAGAAGGTAGAAGCAATTCAGGGTGATTCCCGAAGTCACCCTTAGGTCTCCACAGGCACATACAGTGCCCTCTAATACGCATAGATTGATACACAATACATAGATACACATGTTTAAAAAAAAAGGAGCAAAAATTTAGAATGTGTATGTATGTATGTGTATGTGCATGTGTGTCCTGGTGAATAATTACTACCATTATTACTCTATGCTCCATTATTATGTAATTCGCTTAATGGGTTAAATTTTCCATAAGTTTCTTTGAGTTCATGAGTGAAGTAAATACTTAGGCAAAAAGGAAGCACTGGTTTTATTACACTTTTTTATACTATTCAGAAGAATCTTATTTTGTTAAATCATCAAAAATTATGTAAAAAAAAGTACAAAACTTTGAGTTGATTTGAAGAAGTTACAGATTGATTTGCGTTTTCCTTTACATTCTTTTTTCATAGCTTCAGACGCCAGTATCACCCCTTGAGTCTCCGAAAACTGCAATATCTCATTGATTTAGGTCGAGTTGATCCAACTCAACCTATTGACTTAACCCAGCTTGTCAATGGGAGAGGTGTGACCATCCAGCCACATAAAAGGGATTATGGGGTCCAGCTAGTGGAAGAGGTAAATCTGAATTAGTTTTGTTTTTTGGTATTATGTAGGTATTTTGCCCTAGACAGTTTTCCCTTCTCTTCTGGGGGGATTATGTTCAAAATGAATGTCTCAAACTGTGGTTTTCATATGTTTTTTCCTTGCAGGCATACTTATGATACAAGTGAATATAAATTAAGTACCGTTAAAGTTAATAACTTGTTGTGGTTCTTAGCAACTTTAGCTTTGTGATTTCTCTTTGTCATAATAAGTTGTCAGCATCACTGGTTTTGTATTTGGGGATCATTATTAAGTAAGCCCTGTAAGGCAGCTACTTTGTTTTGTTTTTAATATTGGAAATCTTTTTTTTTTAAATCAATATTGGAAATCTTAGCTCATGAAAATTACTCAATTGATATTTATGGGGGAAAAGAATACATTAAATCCTATTTCAACATCAGTAAAGTTTTCTCTTTGTAGGAAATAGCCAAGAGTTTGTAGACAAACTAATTTTTGTACAGTGATAATCAACCATGGATAGTTCTGTGTAGCTGCGTAAATAGTTTAGTATCCACTAGAGGGAAACATTGTGCTTAAGGAAAAATCTTTTGAATCTCTTTGAAAAAAATGACCCTGTGGCTAGAGTTTGTGGATAAGATCACTTACCCAATGTGAAAGCTCAAATCTGTGATCCCAGCACTTGAGAGATTAAGGTAGAAGGGTTGCTGGAACTTCAAGGCCTCCCTGGACCACACAGTGATTTCTAGGCCAGTCTTGGCTGCAGTGTGAAACTCTTTGTCATAGTTAAGCACAGGTGTCAACTTGACTGTTGAGGGTTTGAGCTCTGGGCACAGTCGTAGAGAATTGATGATTGAGTTAAGCCCAGAGCAAACCTGAAGGAGATTGTCTAGATGCTGGGGAAGACTCAGCCCATGGTGGGTGGGATTAGGCCCTGGATAAATCACAGAGAGCTGGTTGAGAGAGTGGGCATCCTTCTGTTCATTTGGCCAGACATGCTGGTCTGGCAAGTAAGGATTGTCCATCTCTCAGCCGTTACGTGGTGATGGTGTGGCCAGTTCCCTCGGCCCTGGTGTTGATGCATGCTCTTCCCATCAAGCTGGACTGAGAACTGTAACTGGAGTGTCGTAAGAAAGTAAACTCCTTGTTCCCTTAAGCTGTGTGATGGTTATAGCAACCATGCAGGCGGACTGCAACACTCTTGTCTCAAAAACAACCAAAAAGTTCATTAAAAATTATCAAAATTGCGGTTAAGCTACAGTATTTTGCTCTGAGTAATATAGAGAGACATGCATGTTAATATACAGAAAAATCCATTATCCTCTTCGATTCTAGGCTGCATATCTCAACACCTTTCAGATGAATATGTATTACACTAGCAGGATTTATCCTGAAAACTCAACCATGGTACAGTGGTTAAGTAAGTGCAGCCGTACATCATTTACAGGTCTATAATTATGTTTCTTTTCTGGCTTTCAGATTTGCAAGTAATTAGAGAATCATAAAACTGTTTTCATTCATGAGCACATAGTTATCTTTTAGGAATACGTAGTTTATATATTCCCAAAGAAAATCAAAATTAAACAAACAAAGAACAAATATGACTTATAGGTTTCTAAAAAATGCTGTTTATAAAACTCTGACACTAGTGCCTAGGAATGGGATATGGTATAGCAGTCTGTGGAGTAATAGTTCAAAATCACAAATCATGGCACTATTTTTTGACTCAAAGATTGATTGTAAAAATTAATACTAATATCAAATATATTTTGTATTTAATAAAATTTTCACAATACATGAAAAAATCTTAGCAAAAGGATCAGATTGACAGCCAGTTAGTTTCAACTATTAAAATAGCAAACATATTTCTTTTATCATAAAAGTTGTGATATCCCCTTTTTATTCTACAGGAAATAAAAATTGTTTTTAAATTAAGGAAAAGTTAGCATATCCGATCAACATGTTTGAAGTCATGATTTTAAGAGTTTTGCAATTATATTTTTTTCTAAGAAATCATTTGAACTTTATGTGTGTGTGTGTGTGTGTGTGTGTGTGTGTGTGTGTGTATCAGAGGGGACTATGTGTCTCTTTGGAGGACCAAGGGTGACTTCGGGAATCATCCTGGATTGCTTCTACCTCCTTTTTGCTTTGCTCTGGGATTTCCCAGGCTTTTCCTTCCAGGGCTGGAAGTGAGACCACTGCCGGTTCCGCCTGGCATTTTTTATGTGGGACCTGGGATTTGAACTCAGGACCTTCTGCTTGAAAGGCAGAGTCTTAACCCCTGAGCCATCTCTCCAAGCCATGATTACATTTTTTGCTATTGAGCATTCTTTAGGAGAAACAGACTTTCCCTCCAGTTTAGAGAGTTTAATAAAATTAAGTGTGGATGAAGAATGAATTTTTCTTCCTTTTTCTGGAAAATAGCTAGTCCCTCAAATACTGTCAGTTATTTTGTTCTTCTACTTGTTCCAGCCTCCTGTCCTTTTTCGGCCTCTTCTTGCTTATTTATGATAAGGAAGATTTTTTTTTTCTATATAGCATCATGTTATGGTTAACACAGATGCTGTTGGGGAGATAGCTCAGTGGTAGAGTTTACCTAGCCATATGTAAAGTTGGCGGTTCCATTTTCAGCACTGGAAAAGAAAAATCCCAACTCAAAGGTGCTGACTAGACTCTTTGCATTGGAATCCTACCTGCAATTATGGACAAATTACTCAGTGTTGCAGTGCATCACTGGTCCATCTTTGAAGTATAGCAGTAACCCTGTTACAGAATTGTCTTGAGGATTAAATAGTCTGCTACATGAAGTGCCAGGAATGGTTGCTTCTATTACTATGTACCAAATACAGACAGTGGAAATACAGACATGAGTAGAGAATTGGTATAACAGAGTGGCCTGAGAAAATGTAGAAAAAATTTGATGATGCCCCAAAGCAAAGATATTTAGAAATAGAATTAGAGGTACTTTGGAGGGGAAATGGTTTAAAATGGAATCTTTGAACTGGAGAGATGGCTTAGTGGGTAGAAATACTTGCGCAAGTACACATCTGTGTAAAAACTGGACACATAGTGTGACCATCTGTAATCCAGTACCCCTGTGGGAAGATGGTAGGTAGAAATGAAAGAAACCTGAGAACCTTGTGAGCTCCTAGCCTGGCATAACAGTAGAAAAACAGAGCTATGCTGTCTTAAATAGGGTGGAAGGTGCACCATAGGTTGTTCTCGGATCCACATGCTTGCTCTGGCATACCCACACCTTCATGCTTATACACAAATGTGTACACATACATGTACATGCATCATACACACACATACACAAAAAAGCTTGCCCTAATTTACCTTCAGTTAAGCTATTTACTAACAAACTTTGCTTTGACCTTTGACAGGGTGCTGACAACTTTAAGGCGAAAATCAACATTGAAGTGCAGTTGGCTTCAGAACTAGCCATTGCTGCCATTGAGAAAAATGGCGGTGTTGTTACTACATCCTTCTATGACCCGAGAAGTCTGGGTAAGCTTGTTCTGGGATCAGTGCCTCCTTCCTTTCTTTGTGTCTCTCATATTGCCTGCTTGTTTGTTTGCTGGCCAGCTTGATGTTTACTCCTGTGTGATGTTTACGCCTTCGCAAGATGACCAGGCTCACCCCCGTGCTCCTGCACATACCTGTCACTACTGCTTCTCACTCTTACAGCTTGTGCTTTTGGACTGGGCAGTGTGTGCACACACATCTTCAGCGGCTTGAACTCCTTGCTCCAGGAGAACTTCTGTAGTTTTCTTTCTGATTGTGGCTAATGATGGTGAGAACTTGGGTAAAGAATTTGCAGATGATTGCAGTGTGACGTGCTTGGGTGCCATGCCGCCTGACATTTTGGGCTACACAGCAGGGATATATTTGTGTTAGCAATCCAACTATTGGAGCAGTTCGTCCTTCCGTTTGGTCCTGGCTGCATAAGGCATCATTGCTGCGGCCTCCTGCTTTGCTGCTTTTCAGTTACTGAATGAACAGCAAGTATTGTAGCTTTCTTGTGGGTATCATGATACCAAAAGTAAAACATGTATGTGACTACATGTCATCTATACTATAAAGGGAAAAAAGTCTCCTTCCGGAGCCATGTTCCTACCTTTGTCTGCAGCACCTCCCCTTCAAAGTCTACTGGGGCCCTTGAGTTTAGCATGCGAGCACTTCTGTCTCTTTTTCATCTCAGTGCATCCTTGCTGTAATTTCTGCTAAGGAAATGATAGTCCCATCATTGTAAATTTTTTAGTCCTAAATCGAGTTGTTGGTACTCTTCTCTGATACTTTCATAAATCCTTGAGTTCTGTCTTTGAAGTATGTTCACAGTCGAACTGTTCTTGAGCTGTGGTTTTGTGTCTTGTTGCTGGGATGCTAGTACTGCAAGTGAGCCTCTGCTGCTGATTGTGCCTGCAGTGGAGCTGCAGAGCCACCATGTCAGTGTGCAAAAGTGCCATATGTATCTGCTGCCCTGCAAGGACAGGTGTGGCCAATCATTGCCACCAAAGTATAGCGGTAGTGTTTGGTCATCAGATGCTACCTCATGTCATGAACTATAGTTTTAAGAGATATCATCACACTCTAGACTATCGTGCTAGCCCCCCCATTTTTAAATAAATTTTCTTGCCTAATTACACAAGCTCAATAGGTATCCCCCTTCTTCTTCCTTTCTCCCTTCTCCCGTTGCCCCCATTGCATTCTTCCTCCCTTCCCACTACCCCCTCCCTCTAACCCCCTTTCCTTCTCTCCTCTTTTGGTGCTTCCTGCCTTCTCCCTCCCATCCTCCAGAGCATCTGTTTATGTGGGTGCTGAATTTCCTTCTGAGTCATCTGTACTAGGGAGGGTTCAGGACTCAATGACATAGCTTGGGCTCCTTTTTGGGCTGCCCGCTAGTATGGGAACTCTACTATGACTGTTTAACTCCTTGCCTCTAAGGATCCTATTGCCTGAAGCCTTCTCCCCTGTGATCCATGCTAGACTTTTGGGGGTTGTTGATGTGTCAGCCATTGTGCAGGTCGGGCAAGGTCCTATCACATGGCTATATCCTGGCTGCTGAAGCCCTGACTTGTGTGGAGTATCTTGCATATCATTGGTCCTCCCTACCTTTAGGCTCTTACAATCTAGCCACCCCCTCTTCCAAAAGGTTCCCTGAGCTTTAAGATGGGAAGAGATTTTTCTGGTCTGTTTCCGGGTGATGTTCTAGCCCTTTTGAGTGGCTCTGCTATCATCCAGGGAGGCTTTTTTTTTTTTTAAAAAAAAAGAAAACCAAAAACAGAAAACAAGACAACATAAATGCCTAGTGTGGTATTGCCACTTGTAGTTCTGGCATTCAGGAAGCTGAGGCAGGATCTTGAGTTGCAAGGACAGCTTGAGCCATACAGACAGATCTTGTCTTTACATTTTTATATCTTAAACACTTATGTTTTTCTAATATCCCTCATACTTTCATATAATTTTGTTAACACATTTTTCTTTATCAGGAAACTTTTTTTCCTTTTTCTATTATTTTGTTAACTACATGTCCATCTTTGATCTACAATACTTTTAGTGATCTTTAGACATTATTGTTTGGTATTTATTTTCATTGTTATAAATTTGACAGGTGTCCTTTCTCAAAAACAATTTACTTTGAATAAAAAGCCACTTAAGTGTAATTTGAATAGAAAAATGGCACAGTACTTAAAAGGGTGAGCTTCCCTAGGGTGAACATCGTGTCTCGCCCTTCATCCATACTTCCATTAAATGATGGAGCTGGTGAGAACATTGTGCCTTGCCTTCATCCACACCTCTTTTACACGAGAGAGCCTTGTATCATGATCTGTGATTCCTCATTTGGTCTGTAGGATGCTATTGTTAGTGAGCTGGCAGCATGCTTTCCTTACCTGTCACAACCTTGAATGGTGGTCACATCCAGTATTGTAGACCTTAACTGGATTTGGGATTGGGTACATGCAGTTCACTTGATGACTGTGAATGGATAACCACAGATTTGTTCAGTAGTAAAAACCAAGCTTCTTTCTAGACTTGGTACTCCCATCCTGAGCCTCTTTTTCATTCTTTAATTTCTTTAAGGTTCTTCTTCTTGGAGGGGAGAAAACTCATCTAAAATGTTTCATAAGTCCTTCCTCCCTCCTTAAGTCTGTTTAATTAAAAAGTTCTTGGAATTAGATTCTCATTTCTGTAAATATAAAAATTAGTAATTAGAAAAATGTGTAGCATAGCCATTGTGCAGAGCCAGTATTTACACTCTGTTTGAACTCCTTTCAGAAATCCTGTGCAAGCCCATCCCGTTCTTTCTGCGTGGACAGCCCATTCCCAAGCGAATGCTCCCACCCGAAGTGCTGGTGCCGTACTACACTGATGCAAAGAACCGTGGTTACCTGGCAGATCCTGCCAAGTTTCCGGAGGCAAGACTTGAACTTGCCAAGAAATATGGTTATGTTCTTCCTGATATCACTAAAGATGAACTCTTCAAAATGCTCAGCACCCGAAAGGATCCAAGGCAGATTTTCTTTGGACTTGCTCCAGGATGGGTGGTGAACATGGCAGATAGGAAAGTTCTGAAACCTACAGATGAGAATCTTCTCAAGTATTACAGCTCCTGAAGTCCCTTCCAGAAAAACAGGTGTGGAAGAGAACAGGAAAGAGTTTCCCATTGCATTGCCCAGTACTTGTCACTGTAATCATATCTCTGTCATTTGCACCCAAAATTAAACTGCAGGAAACAACTGAACTGAGGACCTCAGTTTGTGTGGTCATGTCTCAAAAATGCAAATTCTAATGAACCGCGAAGGACAGTTAGTTGTAAATATTCAAAGCACTCATCCATCTTTTCATGGGCCTTGTCACTGTCACAAATTAGAATGGGGGCAGGTAGTATAGAGTGGGCTAGTGGCCTGTTCAGTTGAGAGTGGACTGCTGATGAGCTTTTAATCAGTAACCACAGTGAAGCTTTGCTGCCCACTGTCAAGCCCAGGATGGAATTGGTCAGAATTTGTCTTTAGAGCTGGTGACTAGTTCTAAGGAGACTAGTTCTGGAGACCTTTGTCTTTCAGTCCTGTCAGATCATTTTAAAAAACTAGTTAAATGTTTATCTGAACCATATAAACAAACGGTAATGGGAAAATCCATTCAAGGCTTTCTGTTGTTTCAAGATGGGAGTCTTACTATGCTGAGACTGGGGGTCTTACTATGCTGAGACTGGCCTCAAACCCCTAAACCCAAGCAGTTCTCTTGCTTCAGCTTCCCAGGCAGCTGGGACCATTGGCGAACGTATACTGTGCCTAACTTAAATTCACTTAATATAATTCAGAAGTTGGTAAGTTTATTTAGCTTTTCAAAGGCATTTTGTTCATATATCTATGCAAGCTTACCTGAGTGATTACAAGTTCTGATTTGGAGGCTGGTGAGGTAACTGGATGGTTTTAAGGCATCTGTTTGAAAGCCTGGCACATAAATTACGCAATGTATTTTTTATTGACTTTTCAACTCACATATATTTCTGACCTGGGCTTTAGTTTATAGAATAATGTATGTATGCCCAGAGTATGTTTCAGCTTTTATCCAGGATTGTGTGGTGTGGTTTGGTGTAAGCCATTCTAAAGCATAGAAGACTCGTCTTTAGGCAATCTTCTATGATTGCAATCCTAAGACATCTACTGGACAAGCCAAAGTTTAAAACATGTATTTATTTTTCAGAAACCTCTGAGAGAGAATTAGTATGTTTGGTTAGTTTTGACTCCATTGGTAGGGATTCCAAAAGTGCTTGAATAAACTAGCATTTATTCTTCACCCAGAGGTGCAGTACCACACAATGTCAGAACTGGTTGTTGGCTGTGTTCAACTGAGACTTGGACTCCCAGATGACTCTAGAAAACACCTCTTTTTCAGTGGGGTCCAGGCATAACTTGGATCTTTATGGGAGCAAGCCACGTTTTCCTAGGGAAGATTTCTAGAAATGGCCATGAAAAACTTCTGTTTAGGTCATTGGCCAGAGCTGAACACTTTTCTATTCTGAAGGGGCCAGAAGTCTGTGATGCTGGTTTTGGCTGAAAAAATGGACAAATTTGACGACCAGCAAGAGAGTTGACATAGATTTTTCACACTGAAACTTCAGTTTGAGGTGATTGACTTATACCAGACACAGGAGAAATGCAGAATTCTTTTACTTACTTACTTTATTTATTTATTTATTTATTTATTTATTTACTGTGTAAGAGAGAGAAGGGGGCACTGTGTGTCCCTGTGGAGGACCAAGAGTCACTTCAGGAATCAGTCTGGATTGCTTCTACCTCTTTGCTTGGCTCTGGGATGTTCCCAAGCTCCACCCACCAGGGCCAGAAATGCAGGCTGCCTCTGTTTCTGCCTGACGTTTTTACGTGGGACCTGGCATCCGAACTCCAGACCTTTTGCTTTTGAGGCAGTGTCTTAACCCTTGAGCTATCTCTCCAGTCAAGAATTCCTTGTATCTATCATTCTAGAATCTTACATATGCTAGGCAGAGTCTGTACCCCTGAACCCCATTCCACTTAGAACACTTAATGATACAATGTTGCTTTGAGTTCAGGAGATGTCTTTGATTCAATTTACATACATAGAAAAGAGCTTCCTTTGAATTTCAATACAGTCTGTCCTATAACTGGCTGTGAAATCTGGGAATAAACCTCAGATACCACTTGGTGTGTTGTGACCTCAGTTAAGTTAGTTTTGCCTTTCTGTGCTGATAGAGGTCTTCCTTTTGTGATACATTTGTAGTCGAAGTTGTGAAAGGACTGGCTCTGTGTCCCCAGGAAATGTTCTTCATGGGAAGTGAGGGAGGAAATTAGTCACCTAAGGGGGACTTTACAGACTGAAGCCCAGCATCTCAGAAGTACTGTGAAGTGCCTTGGGTTCTTCTTCCCCCATCCCTCCAAAAAAAAATGACTAAGTAGCCCTCAAAACAGTCATAGGAGGAAAAGAGACAAACACAAGGCTTTCTTAATTGTAGTTGTCTTAGCTGGCCTTCAGGTGGAAGGAAATCAGAATAGAGTGATAAAGGGAAGAATGAAAACAGGAAACAGATGTGTGGTGATGTATAATGCTAGCTGATGTTTATTCGAAGTATGGGTTTAGTCACAAACAGCTGTATCCTGGTCACAATGTTAATAATCCTATAGATCATTCTCAGCCAAAACAGGTCATGAAATCTGGCTGTTTAGCAGACAGTTCCTTAAATTGCTGTATAGCAGGGAGACTCATCTCATTGCAACAGTTCCAGACTCTGAAGTGCTGGGATACTGTGATTCTGTGCCTTTAACATGGATCACAGAGAGGGCCATTTGGAAGATGTAGCTTCAGAGTTCACATCAATTGGAAGTCTAAAAGCAAGGAGGCTTCAGTGTGGATCTTGGTCTTCGTCTGGCTTTTTGTGTCCTAAGCTAGAAAAACATTGAGTTAATTTGTGTTTTGAAAATTTCTAGAGACTTGGAAATGGTTCCATGTATAAAATGCAAAGACTGATGTTCAGATCCCCAGGACACATAAAAACCATATAGGTGTTGAGATCCATCTGTAATCCTAGTGCTGGAGTTGGTGGTTGGAGATGGGGGATCCCCCCAGGGCCAGACTAGACAAATGAGTGAGCCCTGGATTCTGTGGGAGACCCATTGCAGTAAATAAAGTAGAAATCAATCAAGGGAACACCAACCTCAGGTCTCCACATATGCACACACGTATATTCTCACGTGAACAGGGATACACACATCAACACACACTCAAAAAAAATTTATTAGAGAAAACTGGTGTGGGTTTCCTGCTTGAGTTCTGCATATCTTTTTTCTCAATTCCTTTTTATTGTCTTTTCTTTGGAAAGTGAAAAGTCAGTGGCTTTGCTGTAGGTGGGAGAGCGTCAACTGGAGCAAATCACTCAGTTTACTTTGGGGCAGATTTCTGTAATGGTGTCCCTTGCCATGGGTGTGATGTGGTGCAATGGCACACAGCGCCACACTGCGAGCATGCAGAGTTGCCTGGAACAGTTTGCACAGTTGCAAAGCAGTACTAGATGCATGACACCAGAATGCTATTCTGTGTGTCTCTGAAAAATGGTGATAATTCATCCTGACCCTTTGGATTGTTATGAGGATTGAAGTCAGTGGAAAGCAGGTTGCACCTTGCCTGACTCTAGAAATATTGGCAAATTAAACATTTTTAATGGTCCTTAGGTAGTAACCTTAAAGTTTTTTTTTTTTTTTTAATGATTGTCATATACTTTGTGGTCAGTTAATTCCTAAATGCAATTCACCTGTGTGTTAGATAGTGACATTAGGATAATGACAAAAAGATTATCTGATTATAGAAGTTCTGCAGATTAAATAGAACCTGGAAACTACAAAAAGGAAGAAAACCTGCTAGCTATTGCTAGCAGTTTAAGATTGTGACAATATAATGCTCTCTTCTATTTTTCTCTCAAATTAGGTATAGCTGATTCTGTTTTTCCATTCTCACTAATTAAGATGCTTTTATCTTAGTATAGGTTTATAAATATCAAAGTAACTTAAATTTCTTGTATTTGACTGTGCACTTTAAGTACTTATTATTTGAAAGATATACACATGAAAATCAGGTCTAGAAGTCAGTAATAATATTTTTTCCTTTTTATTTTTGGTTTTCAGTAATGGCATTATTTTTTAAACATCATTGTTGGAAAACAAATCTAAAACTAAAGGTAAAATTTAATATTTCTTGACTTCTTCTGTCTATACAAAGATTATTTTAATAACTTACAATAAATTTAAGTCCAGATCTAGAAATTCTCATAATTGCAATTCCTATTTTGACTATGTAAACTGAAATACACTTGAGGTGTGAGCGGTGAATTTGTTATCTGCCTCAGGTCATGCTTTCGTGTTCTGCAGAAGAGCCTGGAGGTAGCTGTCGCGAGTTTGCTGGTTCTTGTAAATCACAGAGTAAAGGTCTCTCAGAAGGACTTCTTGCTCACTAATGTCTGTGTGCTGTGTCACCTCCATCTCTTAATATCCTTAACAGCTTTGGCCATTTTTCTGCCTTTCCTCTCTCTCTGCTTCCTCCCCGTTCTTCCTGTTTGTTGACCTCATGTTAGACTTTTTGCAGCAGCCCCATTCCACCATGTGAACAATTCCATCCTCCCGAGGCGGGCCTGGTGTGGCCTATAGCCTGGGGTACTGAGAGACTCCTACTCCAGAATGACAGGTTTCGTGAAGTATGACATGTCTCCTTGGAGTCCACTGGCCAGGGGGCATCTTGGAAAGTGCAGAACCTTTTTTAGGGGTTTGATTTGTGGGGGATATTGGGACCTGGCACCTTTCTTTCTCTCATAGCTTCCTGGGTGACACAATGTGATCAGTTTTACTGTCCCACGTAAATCTCAGCAAAATATTCTGCCTCTCCAAAGTCATTGGGTCCAAGCAACCATGGATGGAAATCTCTGAAACCTTGAGCTAAAATGAACCTTTCTTCCTTTTCAGTTTTCCCCCTGAGGTATTCCATCACAGCAACAGAAAATCAATTAACACAACTCATGTACTGCAATGATGTTTAGTTAAACACTTGAATTGTGACAAATTTATACTTGTGTAACTACTTACTATCACAATAAAGACATTTCTGTCACATCAAAGGTTGTCTATAGGGGTTAGGGAGATGATCCAGGGGTTAGTCTTTGTTTCCAGAGTAAAAAGACATGAGTTTGGATCTCCAGATCTCACGTAAAAGTGCCAGGTAAATATGGTGTTCGCTTGAAAGGAGAGCCTAGGAAACCCTAAATGAAAGCAATCTAGAATGATTCCCAATGTCACTCTTGGGCCTCCACAGTCTCAAATCCTCATGTGTTCTCTTTTGCACACACACATCCACATGCACACATTCACTCGAGTATGTGCAAAAAAATGTTGCCTGTAGCATCTGTGAAATCAATTCTTTTCCTCTAAATGCCAGAACTTGACAAGCACTTTTTGAGTTTTGTTCCTACAGTTCTGGATTTTCTGTAGATTGGGTCAAGTGGTTGGTAGCATTGGAGTCTGGCTTTTGTTTCTCTTCTCTTCACTTAACATAATGCACTTGTGAGGGGCAGCCAATCCTTACTACTTAGTAGATTCCACTGTGTCTCTCTACCATGTTTGCTGACACATGTGCATTCAGGTAGCTTCTAGTTTGCAGTGATTGTTCATCAGGACCCCATAACTATAAATCATTTTGGTTTCACCCATGCCATGTGCATACAACAACATTTATTCATGAGTATGTTCCAGTAAACAATTTATTCCTTCTGTCATGTTTTGTACTCTTTGTCTACCAATCGAAAAGCTGCTTGGACATTTGTCCACTGGTGTTAGTAGTTACATGTGTTTTACTTTCTTCAATTGATGGGAGTGTAATGTCCAGATCATATAACCAATTTTATTCTAAAGTTACTTTGTCACCCTTTACATTATCACTAACATATGATAATGGAATTCTCCTGGGGTTTACAAACACTTCTTGCTTGTCTGGGTTTGTTTTTTCTTGACTATTTCCTTCTCACACTCGCACTTTCTCATTTTCTATGTTCTTTTCTTCTCTGTTCAAAAAATGGGACCCAAGGCCTTTTGGATGCTAGGCAAGTGGTCTGTACTGAGCTTTATTACCAAACCTTTGGCATATATACTCTCTTTTTCTGTCTCTCTCTCTTGTACCTGCATGTATATGTGCATACATATTTGTATGTATGGCTGTGGGCTTGAACTTGCCATAACATGTAACCTGAGGTCAGAAGACAACCTTTGGTGTTGGACCTTGCCTTCACCTTGTTTGAGGCAGGACCTCTGTTGTTTTATTGCTGTGTATGTCAGGCTACTTGACAGCAAGCTTCAGGAAAGTCTGACTCCACCTTCTGTCTTGGCAAAGGAGCAGTAGGATTCCAGATGTGGGCTGCAGTGTCTAGCCTTATGTGGGCTGTAGAGATTCAAACTCAGGTCCTCATGCTTGGAAAGCAAGCAGTGATGATTGCTCATTCTAGAATCACCCTAGGAAGAAAACACCTTGTCCATTTATTTTCTGTCTTAGTCTCATACTCTGTTGCTGTAAATAACACCTAACCTGAACAATATATGGAAGTGGACTTTTATTGAAGATCATGATTATGGGTTAGAGTTGAACTATGATGGCAAAAGAGTTACGGTAGATGCTGAAGGAACTGGCCATGTCTTCAGTAAAATCAAAGGGCAAGGACTAATGCTACTCTCTATCTTGCTAGCTTACCAAAGTCAACTAGTTCTCCATCTTCTCCGTTTGCTTAGGGAATGGTCCCATCCACTATGGCTTGGATCTTCACATATCAGTTGTTCAATTAAGACAATCCCTTTCAGTCTTGTCTAACTGTATAATTCCTCATAAGTGGCCTAAAAACACAGCTGTGACCAAGTTGAGAGCTGTGAACTGTCACTATCCCATGGTAGTGGCTCATTTTCCTTGTATTTACCTCATCTGAATATTTCATGTAAATAAAACTATCTTGCTCCTCTCATCTATGTTAACATGCATAAATGGTTTTCCTTTCTTCTCCTCACCTCCTCTCTTTTGATAGAATCTCACCAGGTAGCCCAGGGTGGCCTCAAATTCATAATCCTCTTGCCTCTGCCTCCAAAGTACTGGAATTACATGTGTGCATTACCATACTTGGCTTCATTTTTCTTTACTTTCCGCCATTCTCACATGTGACCCCTTTTCCTTTCTTCTTCATCCAAATCACATTCCACTGTCATTCATTGGTAGCTATGTGAGCTGTTTCCATGTTTTAACTACTATGAATAATACATTTATGAATATGTATGTAGAAGTCTTCATGTGGACATACATTTTTATTTCTCCTGGGTAAATACTTAGTAGAAAAATTCCTGAGTCATGTGGTAACATGCTTAACTTTAAATAAGCTGCCACATTGTTTTCCAAAGTGGTTGTACTAGTGTTCTTCCCCTATGAGCATAGATGTTTGTTTCTCTACATCCATACAAACATTGCTTACTTGTCTATTTTTTTTTTGGTGTGTGTGTGTTTGTGTGTGTGTGTGTGTGCGTAGATGTGGATATGTTTGCATGTATGGGTACGTTTAGATATGTGAAGGTGTGTGGAGAAGAGGGCACTGTGTGTACCCTGTAGTGACCCAAGGGTGACTTCAGGAATCATCCTAGATTGTTCTACCTCCTTATTGCTTTGCTCTGGGGTTTCCTAAGCTCTGCCTTCCAGAACAGACCTGCAAGTCATCGTCGTTTCTACCTGGTGTTTTTACATGGAATCTGGGATCCAAACTCAAACCTTTTGCTTGAAAGGCAGAGGCTTAATCCCTGAGCCATCTCTCCAGCCCTGGGTTTTATTATAACCATGTAATGGGATCCCATTGTGGTTTTAATTTTTCTTTTGTAATGATTTTTAACAGTTTTTTTGTAATCTCACTAACTACTTATAGCAATCTTCATATTCCTTTATGTACGTGAAACTTTTTACAAAAGTAGTTTTGATAGTCAATATCTTTTTTCTTTTTTTTTCTTTTTTTTTTAAATTATCATTTTTTTATTATTATTATTATTTATTCAGCTGTGTGCATATGCGTTTGTATGTGCACGCGTGTGTGTGTGTGTGTGTGTGTGTGTCTGTGTAGAACCACGGATGAATTCGCGAACCACCATGGACGCCTCCACCTCCTTCTGCCCCGGGATTCACAGGCTCCGCCCTACCAGGACCAGAAACGCAGGCCGCCCCCGCTTCCGCCTGGCGTCTATACGTGGGGTCTGGGATCCGAACTCAGGACCTTCCGCCTGCAAGGCGGATGCTTAACCCCTGAGCCACCTCTCCAGCCCTATCTTTTTTCTTTTGGTGTAGTGTTGAGGATCTAACTTGGTGCCTTGTGCATACTAAGCAAGTGCTCCACCACTGCATTGCATTCATGGACCAACTGCTACCATTTTGAATATATATATATATCTATCTATATATATATGTATATATATATGAATAACAGTTTCAAGTGTTTTGTTGTATATTTGATATATTCAGCATCAGTCTTTCATCACCATTTTATGGGTGAAAATATTGAGGCATATATGTAATTTCTTCTCTAGAAGACCTAGACAGGCTGATTCTGGAGACAGTAGTCTTAGGGAGAAATTTGCATGGACATATCATGGTAAATATCTATCTACCTACCTGTCTGTCTATCTATTTATCTATCCATGTAGATATATAGATATCATAAGATCTACAATTTAAACATATATGTACATACATATATGCACATGCATATTTCAAGTAGTATAAATAGGTTGTCATGTACATTAAGGACATTTTCACTGTTACAAAATAATAAATTCACCCATTTTCAGAACTGAGCAGCAGCATGTATCCATGCCTTTCTGCTTTCAGATTGTGAATACAATGAGACCAGATGCATCAAGTTCTTAGTGCCATGTCTTCCCTACTAAAATGGACTGGACCCTTGAACTCTGAGCCAGAACAAGTCCTTGTTCCATTCAGTTGTTTTGTTAGAGTATTTTATTTCAGCAACAGGAAAAATAATGAAGACATGCTTTACACATCTTTTTATTAACTTCATTTCAGCTTGTCTTGTTGTTCTTGCTGCCACTTTCCTCCAGGTGGCGCTCTACAGCTGCCTTTATAAAAGAAGTTCCATTAGCTCCATTTTTTGAGTTGCCTATTGACAATCTTGGTATCTTGATCTTGTATCCTGCAACCTCACTTATTGCTCTGATCGGTTTTTTAA
Organism: Typhlomys cinereus; assembly: GCA_023101885.1. Lineage (NCBI taxonomy): Eukaryota > Metazoa > Chordata > Mammalia > Rodentia > Platacanthomyidae > Typhlomys > Typhlomys cinereus. The sequence continues at coordinate 3,879,254 of JALPQD010000124.1, forward strand.
AATTCGTTTGGATTTTGTCCACATGGAATCATGGTGTATGTGTGAGTAAAGATAGTTGTACTTCTCTCTCTTTCCAATCTGGATGTCTTTTACTCATTTTTCTTAGTATTTTTTCGCTAGAACTACTAGAACATTGAATTGCAGTCCTGTTCCAAAGTCAAGAATACTAAAGAATCTGATGTCTCCAGTAAGTCAAGTGTATCTGTGGAAGCCAAATTCATTGGCCAAACCGGATGTGATGATTCTGTTAGGGAGTCTGCGAGAGTGACAGATTGATCAGCTGGAGGGAAACAGGACAGGACTCTTTGTGTGACTTAAATTCAGGAGAGTTGAAATAAACAAGCATTTTAAAAGAGGAGAGATGAGGACAGGCAGAGTTAAAGGAACATCAAGGCTTCACCCTGGTCACAGCACTGTAGAAAGAACCAGGGCAGCAGCTGGAGTTCTCAGGCTGGAATGGGATACATCAGTGAGAGAGGGATGGTCCAGGGTCTCTCTAACCCTATTGTGATTAGATGCAAACCTCTTTTTTTTTTGAAAAATTTCTTTCATTGTTTCATACATGATTACAGTGTATTTATGGTACTTTCATGTCTTAAAACTCTTCTCCCTTCAGAGAGTTTGAATAGTCTGCCTGAAGGTACAAGGGCAGCACAGTGACTGACACAGAGCCTGAGTCCAGGCTAAGTTTCTCTCATTTCCAGAAGCCCCATATAAGGAAAGCACAGGAATAGACTCTCAGGACTTACTCCCCAGAGTCAAGACAAAGTTAAATAATCGTGAGAGATTCTGAGAGTGAAGGTGGTTTTCTTGGGAGAGGGAGGAAGTTATATGGTCTCCCCCAAGAGTAGCTTTCCTTTGCCTAGCAATATGCCAGGCAGACCTCACAGCAGAGTACAGCTCACAGAATATGCCTGCAGAATAGATCCTGCTCTTAGAGATCTAGGAGAAGCCTTTGGCTGCTATAGCACAGCATCAAATGGGAAGAAGAGAGTGACTGGCAGATCACTCTCATGAACAATGCTACTGCCTGTTTCAGGTGTCCTTCATGATGGGAACTCAGGGAGAAAATGTATTTCTTATGACCAGATGCTTCTCACCGGGCAGCATCTGACAGGCCTGATGGTTGAAGGCACTTAGGTTGCAGCTGAGGCCAGCAGGCTCTCCTCAGCCTGTAACTGCTGGTAAGATCTTGAAATAAGTCAGTGATACTGAACTATTATGAATCCCATATTCCTTGGGTTGATTTCAACTTGAGGGTGCTAGGTGACTCATCTATGCCTATAAAGCTTGCAGAGAACTCATCCAGCTAGTGCTAATGCACACAGCAAGGTCTTCTCACTAGATATAGTTACCTAGCACTCTATTGCTTTTTGTTCTCCATCCTGGAACATTCAATGATTTACCCAGACCAATAGGCTGGGAATTAGCTATAATTTAGACTATACCACCCACTAGAGAGACAGGTCAGAACATGGAATTGCTGCTTCAAAAGCAAGTACCTAAATGCAATGATTGCAAACCGTTGCAAAAACAAGTCCTTAGATGCAATGATTGCAAAAGTGAAGGCTAAACATTTAAGAAAATCTACCTAGGGAATATGGGCTTCATAATAGTTCAATATCATTGATTTCTTTCAACTAATCATGTAACACAAGAGAGAAAATAAGTTTGACTTGTGAATTACTTTTTATATGTGTGATTCTGGGGATCAACTTATGGCCTTACATGCTAGACAAAGGATTTTGACATTTTAAATGATCTTTATATATCATTAAAGTGTTTTATTTCTATATGCAACTAGACCTACAAACTCATATAAAATATAAATGAAGCCCTTCCTGGCTGTGTGGTTCATGAACCAGCACTCATCACCTGGAGCTCATAAGAAACTCAGGAAACTTCCAAATAAGAATGTCAGTTTCAACAAGATCTCAAGATAATTCCCATTTGTGGTAAATGTTGAAAGGCTGATAGGTGTTACCAACTTAACGTATTTGTATTACCACAAAGAGGACACCAGGTGGAGTCATTTCCTCAAAGAATCACTGCTGCAATTATTTCTGCAATTAAAAATTTTTTTGAGTTTTCCAGGCTATTTAATCAAATTACTTACAATGCATATATTCCTGAGTGTATCCCATTGTGGTAATACTGTTTATAGTGGAATTTTCTGCATTTATCCCAAAAGGTATTTCTTCCCAAGAAACTGAACTTTTTGGTCAAATGCAATTTGATTGAATAGAAGAATTGGTTCATAAAATGGATTCATTGTAAACTTTGTAGACAAATCATAAACATTAGTAAAGAAGTTTTTTTTTTTTTTTAGTAAAGAAGTTCTTAATTCTGTCTTTATACCTTACATCATGAAGCATAAGAAATCTCATATGCCCTACACAGAGAATGCTGACACAAACCACTCATTGAATTTGCCCACAGTTTTCAAGTACATGCTGCTGGAAAGCCACATATTTTCACGCGTGAGGTTGAGAGTGGCATGAGCTATAAATTGGTTCAAATGTCGATGATCATCTTTGGAGTCTGCTTTCTCAGCTGGCAAAAGTTACATTTCAAAAACTGGATTATCATGGTGGCCAACAATTAGAAAGTAGAAACTTCCAGACATTGTCTTCAATATATGGTTCCTGGCAGGAGCCCTGGACACAGGAGACGCCCAGTCAGATCACGTGGCACAGACCCTTGAGCTGGCGATTCAGCATGCATGGCCACTGCCAGAATTAATTTTTTATTGTCATTATATTTTGCTCCTTAAAGGCAGAGAAAGCAAAGATAATATTAAACATGTAATATATGAGACCCAAGTTCTGTCTGATGCATGATTATGACGAAAACATCCTGAAGTTTCTCTACTGAAATAAAAAACCTCAAACAACTAAAGCAGCGATTGTCCTACAAGTCAAAGTAAATATTTGAAAATATCATTCAATTGTTTGTAGTATATGTTAGGATGAAGCTACTATAAAAGTAGATTAAATTGAAAAACCTGCTTTAAACGTGTGTGTGTTTGTATGTGCAATCAATTTATTTCAGGAAGTGCATTCATTAAAGAAATGTGAAAATAACAAGGGTGGCGTCATCTTATAGTGACATAAATAGACCATGTTGAACCTTTAACCTATTAAAACATCATCGAAGATACCTAGTCAAGGTCACTGGTAAAAATGAACTTCCTGCTTCTTTCCTTTAGAATAAACAAAGAAATCTATAAATCAGAGCTTCAGGCGTACAGTTTATCAGGAGCTCTGGGCAAGACCAGGGACAGGAGAGCACCAGCCATGGCAGCAAGCCCTGTGCCCTGGATCGGGGCAAAGTGCTCCTGTCTCGCTTCCCTGTTTCCTGGTGGAGGTCGCAGCAGTAGTTCCTGAGTTCATGTCAGATCTAATGTCCTGTTTCTACTATCCAGCTGGTTGACTGTGGGTCTCTCTCAATCTTCAGGAGTACACACATCAGATTTCTGTTACAAGTTGCAAAGGATTGTGGGTGGGCCCAACACTTGGAAAGATAAAATGAGGAATCAAGACAAGGCACTGATAATAAGAGGAGGTATGACCTTCCCAAGCCTGGTGTTACAAACTCAGGATCTAGTTTGGTGGGGACATCTGGTGCTGGGGGCAGTCCTAGACCCATGCTGGGACTGTTTTGACATAGCCTTTAAGCAATCCTCAAGGGTATTTTCAAAACTTTAAACATTCTCACTTCTCTTGGTCCTGAGTTAGGCTCTAACTGGGGCGCAGTCTTGTACACTGTAATCTTGACAAGATGGCCCGTAATTGTTGGCAAAAGGCAAGTGTCTGCAGCTGCTTTTACTTTCCTGTATACCTGTACCTGGTGCTCACGGAAATTCCACCTATGCCATCTATTCTCACCTTGTAGATAAATCCAGGAGCGGTAGAACTGTGGTCCCTGTGTCCAAGAAGGTGCCAAATTGAGATTTAAAATAGTCCCTCTGTCCCTTAGAAGCACCAAACTGTATCAAATGCAGATGCGGAGAGAAGGAACCCACAGTGTTTAGGGTTAAGATGCCTTATTTAGCAAGGTATTCAATAAGGTTGGAGGCAGCAGCGTTTCTACTTAGGCAGAGCCACACTGCTTTCTGCTGCTTTGGATGACTCACGCCTCGCAAGGGGAGGGGGGGTCCTGGTCTTTGTTCTCGCTGTCTACACTGGAGAGAACCATTTTCCATCTTCTGCCCAGCTCTCACAGGGCGGGAAATGTGTACTAGGTGCTAAGACCTGAAACAGAGCTCAGTGTTCCAAATCTTGTGGCAAACAAAAGAAAATCGACGATTTTTGCTTTTTGGTTCCTAAGTACATTGTATAATAACCAGGCTAACTCATTAGCAGTGGAAAAAAATCAAAAGAGAAAAAGTCCATCTAGGCATTTTGGCTGGACAGTAAGGAATGTTTCCTGGGTGTGACAGCTCATCAGGTTCGTCCAAATCCCAGCTCTGCAGCTATGGACATGTGTGTGGGATGAGTGCATATATACATTATATTTGCACATAGGTGGGCACATGTGTATGAGCCATTTCCTTGGGTCCAGCTGTGGATAATTTACTGTCATGAAGAAAGAGATTTCATTGTGTGATAGAGGAGAGCAGGTCTCAGGCAGAACCAAAGAAAGATCATTTTGCTTCTTTGCTCATCCCTTCCAGCCTTGCAAGTTACTACTTTTTGTTTGTTTGTTTGTTTTTTAGAGGATTAAGGTAGAGTTTATTAGAGAAGAGAAAGGTTGGAACTCATGGACTCCAGACGTGGAGTGCTATGAGGAGTTAGAGCGACTCCATGAGAAACAGAAATGAAACAGAACTCATGGCACTAGAGTGCCATGAGGGGCTAGGGAGCCCATGAGAACTCACGGTGCCTAGTCATGGAATTCATGAGGAGCAAGAAACAGACTCATGGCACTGGAGTATCATGAGGGGCTAGGGAGCCTCCAAGAGAAGTAGGCAGCTGGAAACGGACTCATGGCACTAGAGGATCATGAGGGGGCTAGATCGCCTGCAAGTTACTACATTTGAGAGCTTTCATATAGTGGCACAGTGGATTCTTTTTTATGTTGTTCTTGAGTATGTACAGCCCCACTCAGCCTCCAAAACCAAGAACCAAAGAATCAACTTTTTAAGATGCTCATAGTTTATCACAGACAAAACCAAATAGCTGACCCAAACTTATAATATGCCAGGCCCATTTCTTTATATGAATGATCTCAACCCCCAAACAGGCTCCTGGGACCTGGCCAGAGCACTGTCCATCATCAGCTCTGAAACAGGGCTTTTCCCTGTAGTATCCTGTAATGAGGCCCAATGACTAGATGACCACCTGCTCCTCCCGTAGTTCTTGACAGTGATGCATGTACTCAGTTGTCTTTCTATTGACATGAGAGGACACCCACAAACATTCGCAATAAAAACAACAGCAAAAGCCAAACAATCAAAAGCAAAACACAAAGTTTTGGGATTGGGTCGGCTATGGTCTGAAAGTTCCTTGACACTTCAGGGAATTTCAAGAAGGTGTATAACACACTGGGAGCAGGATGACTAAGGCTTGAGAAAGGTTTGTGAGAAAAATGATGGAGTCATTTTCCTAGAGATGAAACGTCATGGTGGGGATAGATGGATTCCTTACCTTGGGAAACAGGAGCCTGATAGGGAGGTGTTCATAAGCTCAAGCCAGCTAGGAGAACTGGACTGCAGGGTTGGGAAGGACCCCTTCCCTCTTCCTCTCTTCTTCCCTCCTCTCCCTTCTCTTGGTCTCAGGTGAAGTCGTACTATGCTTCCAGCCTCTCGGGCTCAAGCATTCCCTCAGTCTTAGCTTCTCAGTAGCTGAGACTCCACTTTGTGCCAAATGCTTCTAATTTACTCTGGAATACAGGTTGAGCATCCCTGAGGCAAAAAATCTGAACTGTGACATGCTCCAAAATCTGAAACATTCTGAATGCTGATATGATGCAACTAGTGGAAAATTCCACACTTGAAACTCTGTTTCATACATGCCATTAGAAGTATTATTCAAAGTTACTTTGTGTGGTTAGGATATGTATGTGTTTAGACTTGGATCTAATCCCCAAGATTTTTCATTAAGTATATGCAAAAATGATGGAATATTCAACCTTTCTCCCCCTCTTTGTGTGTATATACAAGGATGACATGATTAAAACCACATCTAAATTAAATTTAGCAACAATCTGACCCAGTCCTGGTGGAACAGTCTTGTCATCTACACTACTTGAAAGGCTGAGGTAGGAGAATTAAAAATTCGAGGCCAGCCTGGGCAACTCAATGACACCCTACCTCATAATGAAATGTGGAAAAGATAGAACTCCTACCCGGCAGGCACAAGGTCCTAGGTTTGATCCCCTGTACCAGGATGGGGGATGGCCGAAGAGGAAACATAGCATACGACACAAAAATTTGAGGCAAGAAGTGACTGCTATTGTTATAGTTTTAATTGGTAGGATCTTCTTTATGTACCATAAAACAAGTATAATTTTTCATAATGAAAGCAATAAACTTTACTTTATTCAAGTCTCACTATGTAACTCAGGCTGGTTCTTGAATTTACCGACTATCCTGTTTTAGCCTCCCGAGTGTTGGGATTATAGGCATGTGTCTCCAAGTTTGGCTCTAGGTTATCAATATGTCTTAGAATGAACAGTGTCTTAGACTTTATGTATAGCATTTTAAAAGTTAGTTTTACAATTGAGAAAACAGAAGCACAGAAAGTTACACAGCCTGTTTAAGGGGGATCTGCTAATATGTAATTGAATTAAGTTGTGAACAAAACGGGTTGACCCAGTTGCCTGCTCACTGAAGGAAACGGTACTTGTTGACTGTCCTCTCTCTCCCATTTGGTCCACCACATGGTTTTGGCTTCCTGGGCTGTCATGGTTTGAACGGGAGTTCTCCATCCCTCCCCCAGGTTCATGTGTTTGAATCCTCAGCTGGTGCTAATGTTTAGGAAGGTTGGGGCACCTTCGAGAGGTAGAGCCTTGCTGGGGAAAGGCAGGTCCCAGGGGAGTTTGGTAGCTCACTCCTTGCTCTTTCTCTCTTTGCCTCTGTGGTGACCTGAACTAGCCTCTGGTTTCTTCCTACAGTCATGCCTTCTGCTATGTGAGTCCTACCATAAATGAACTATATCCACTCTGGAACCATAAGCCACATAAATATTCCTTTCTCCCCTAAGTCGCCTGAGTGTGAGTATGTCTTAGAGCAAAAAAGAACGACTGCATTACTAGCCTTGCCTACATCTGTTCGTGTTGATTTTTCAACCTTAGTTCCTTGGTCTTTCCAGAAGGACTGTGAAATCCAGGGGATATTCTCCTGCCACAGTTGCCAGAAGGTACAGGGATTATGAAAAAAGGGGAGGGGGTGGTCATCTGGGTTTCATAGGAAACAGCCCAGGCAGGGGCTTCAGTATGGTGAAATGAATGAGCTCTGACTGGAGGGCTTGTTCTGAGGATGCTGGGCATGCCAGTCTTCCTGGCCAAATTTACACCTCCTACCCCATACCATACATTGATGCCAGTCTCTAGCCATGCAGGTGCCCTTGGGTAGATGAGTAGTTTAGGCCATCATGATATTCAGATGGTGTCTTTTGTCTCTAGAGCACTTTGACTTTTCCTCTGTGGCAGTCAAGACAGTTGTAAGGTTATTGTAGTCCTATTTGGCTGTCTTCCTTGTTATGTCAAATCCACAAGGACAGTGGCTGGATTGCTGATGTCTGGCACAGAAAAAGTTCTCAGGAGCCACTGCAGGACCTGACATCCTCCAGGCTGGAGACCTGAGATTTCTCACCACTGTGACTCTTCTTTCTGAGGGATATTCAAAGTCTCGAGTTTCGTGCTGCACCTCCACATCTGTCCACTTCTGTCCTAGAGGCTCATCCACTGTTGTCCACTGTTGGGGCCCCATCTTCTGTCTTTCCTATAGAACAGAGTACGATGCCTACTTATTATACACGGAAGTGTGGATGGTAATTTACTTTACAAGGCTTCTGCCTTGGTTGAACACTCACTGGGAATCGCCATGTTGTGGATAAAAGCAAGAGTGAACGCAGGTGTTCCAAAAGCGGGAGTGGAGGCCCAGAAGCTGCTGAGGAGTGGAATTCTGGGTGGAGGACTGAAAGGGGTAAGCTTGTGAGAGAGTAGGTGCACCAGACACTGCAGCTGCAATCAGGGGCACATACCTGATGTGACCTTGTTCCCAAACCTGCCCACCCTGGCCTCTGCAGACCCCAGAGAGAGAGAGAGAGAGAGAGAGAGAGAGAGAGAGAGAGAGAGAGAGCCCTGCCAAAGGGGTACTGCTGAGACAGAGGCATGCTTCAGAGGGCATGGAGCCTGGAGTTGTCTCCTATGTGGTGCCAGCTGTTTTCATCCCTGTGGGACCCATGTTCACACTGCCGGTCGCCCTGCCCTACATCTACCCACTAAGTCTTTGGAGGGAACAATATCAAGTGTTGCAGTTCTTCTGCGTGATTGCTCATAAATCACCATCAAACAGCTTAAGGGAACAAGGGGTTTATTATCTTACGATGCAATGGTTACAGTTCCTCATCCAACTTTGCAGAAGAGCTTACACCAACATCAGGGCCCAGGGAACTGGCCATACCATCTCCACATAGCAGCTGTAAGAAGGACAATCCTTATTTGCCAGACCAGCATGTCTGGACAAGTATACAGAAGGATGCTAACTCTCTCAACCAGCTCTCTGTGATTTACTCCAGGGCCTAGTCCCACACACTGTGGGCTGGGCCTTTCCCATCAGTTAGCCAAGCTCCTGAAGGTTTTCTCTGGGCTTAACTCAACCACTAATTTTCTACAAATGTGCCCAGAGCTCAAACCCTCAACTGTCAAGTTGGCACCTGTGCCCAACTATGACATCAAGCATATCAAGAACTGTACTTGGTCCAGAAAAGGTGAAGGTGTGACATGGTGCTCTGAAGCCCTGGCTGAGATCCTGAGGCAGGAGTGTGTGTGTGTGTGTGTGTGTGTGTGTGAGACTGGGGGCACAGACACTGGTTGGCAGCAGTGGCTCTGTAACTGGCTTCTCTGATGTGAGGGTCATCTGTGTCCTCAGTGCACCAGCTCCAACCCTCGGTCATCTGGTAGTTCTGGCTGGTGTCCTTAGTGACTTTCCTCTGAATGTGGATTTTGGACGGGCTACTGGAGAAATGTGGGTTTTGTGCACCCCATAATGCTGAGAAGTCAGCCTGCTAGCGACCAGGGACCCAGCAAAGCTTCACTCCCTCTCTTCAGTGTTTTAGAAGGTTCCTGGGGGATGCTTAGGGCTTGTGTACATTTGCCAGCCCTCATCTTGTGCTCAGACATGTGAACTGGAGGCTGGGACTAGGGTTCAGTGATAGGAAACTTGTCCAGCCTGCTGAGGCCCTAAGTGGATTACTAGCACCACCAAAAAAAATTGTGTGTGTTCTTCAAATTCTTTTTAGGTAAGTCTTTTTCTTTTCCTAATCTATCATCTATCTATCTATCTATCTATCTATCTATCTATCTATCTATCTATCTATCTATCTACCTATCTATCTATCTATCTATCTATCTTCTATTTAATCTATCATTTGTCTACATCTAATCTAGCATCTACCAATCTATTTAATTGATCATCTATCCATCAGTTATCATCTATCTACTTCCTTTCTTTCTTTTCCTCCCTCCTTCCCTCCTTCCTTTATTTCTTCCTTTCTACCTTCCTTCCCTTCCCCTCATTTCTTTTTTTCCTTCTTTTTTTTTTTTTTTTTTTTTGAGACAGGGTCTTTCTCCGTATCCCTGGCTGATCTTGAACCGGCAGTGTCTTGCCTCAGCCTTTGTACTGGGTTACGGTGTGAGTTGCCACAACTGGCTTCTTTGATTTTCACAGTGACATTAGCCTACTCAGAAACCAAAAGCAAGTGCGCTTTTTAAAAAAAGGACAATCTCTTACAAATTGTTGTGTTCCCCCCTGGTTATTTGGTGTCAAGATGACAAGTAGGTAGGTGTGGGGTCTGCATAGGAAGTCTCCGACATGGTCACTCTGAGAATGTTTATTGTAGAAAGGGAACTTTTGCCCTGTGAAGTCACGTCCTCCGAGTCACCAGTAGCTTTCTGATATTCTATCACAGGAAATTCCTGGTGGTCCACAAAAGCAGTCTTCGGAGCACAGCTGCAGAGAGAAAAATAATTGCCGAAAGAGACAGGTCTGACCCTGCAAAGGGTAGCTCAGCACCTGGGGGATTCTAAACAATGCTAACATAATCCAAGGGACAGAGTTCAAGTAATTTCTTATTGTAATGCATTTAATTCAGAGAACAAGGAGTTAAACGATGATTGTATCCCAACAAGGTAATAAGTAAGTGTGTTTAGACTGGGCTTCTTTGAGGCTGTAGTCATGGAAACCCCATGCCCCCTTAATCTTTCCTAGAAGTCAACATTATTCACTAATACTTTAGCTTAAAAGTTCAGATAAGACAGTGGTGTGTTTGAGGTATCAGATTTTATTTGTTTGTTTCTCAGGGTTGAGGAATCAAATCAATCAGGGCTCAGGTTGTCATATCTGTTAGGCAAATGCTGTAACACTGCAGAAGATATTCAGTCCTAAAGTGTCAAATTTTGCATGGCGACTAGTCTATGATTTCAACTGAAAACATTAACATGCTGCAAATATTTGATAGATATGTTTATTCAAGCTGAGATTGCCGTGAGGAGGGAGTTTGCAGGAAAACTTCAGTTGTTTCATCTGTAAAGAAGGGGTTTTCCTAAACTTTTACTCTTTCAGATTTAAGGTCCTGAAATGACCAGTCTTTTCATATCTGGGGAGGAGCAGATGCCACCTGTCACCCTGACTGCACGCCATGCTATGCCATCAGGAATTGCCAAGCCCTGGCAGCTACTGAGGTGTTCGTGCTCTTTCCTAGGAATATCTATTACTCTGACTATAATGCGAGACATAGACTGAGCAACGTCAATTTAGAAGATTATGTCAGGTTGAATTAGCAATGAAGTTTTGTTAAAATAATAACCTTTCATTTGAGATAATTTCTGGGCTTTCTGAAAAAAAAAGTACCATTGTCGCTTTCTCTTCTGGAGTCTCATAAACAAGAATAGAGATTTCAGTCTGTCTGTGTGTTTGAGCATGTGCACATGTATGTGCAGGTATGCACTCCTGCATTTTTGTGTACGGGTAAGTGCAAGTGCTGTTTCTGGATGCTGACTAACTTGTTTTTTGAGATAGGTTCTCTTACTGGTCTGGAACTTACCAAGTAGGCTAGACTGACTGTGTGCAACACCATACCTGTTTTTTTTTTCTTTGACCTGGGTTTTGCATAGGAATCATATTTAAGCCCTCATTCTTGTCTCTAGTACTTTACTGATTGAACTATCTCCATGACCCACATCATTAATGGTGTCTATCATTTTTTAGCAATTATTTTTAAGCAGTCTTCTAGAATTTCAAACATCAATGCAGTGCATTTCTGACATTTGTATCCCTGATTACCCAATCCCACTGCCAATCTTCCCAACTAGTCCTTCTCTTACTTTCCTGTCTTTTGGCCTACACAGTCCACTGAATTTTATCTGAGTTGCCTGTACTGGCCTGTGCCTGAGTTCTTATTGGAGTATGGAGGATACATCAGTGGGTACAACCGTGATGAGGGGATTTCCCTACTGTTCCACCCACGCCTACATTAGATCTTGCTCCCTCCACAATGAATTATTAATGTGCCAAATGTTGTGCAGGTCTTGTGGAAGTAGACACAGCTTCAGTGAGTTCATGGGTACAGCAGTCCTGTCATGTCCAGAGGACACTGTCTAGAAGTTATCAGTGTTTTTTATCATTATGTTGTATTTTCTGGTGTGTGGTGAGAGGGGACTTCAGCGTGCTCACAGCTTGCCTGAGTGGTAGTGGATATACGTTCTCCCTGTGAACAAAATCCATCAGGCTTCTCTGTGTCCTCGTTCCAGTTGGTCCTGAGAAGCTGGTTTAGCCCGATTGCCAACCATCTGTAGCTGACCACTGATTTCCCACCAGTCCCAGGTGAAGTCTGGTCATCCTGGCCTGTGTCCAGCAAGACTATAGACATCATGCCATTTTGGTCAGAAGCCCTTTTCCTCTGAGGGAGGTTTCTTGTTAATTCTCCCCCCATCCAGTGATCCATTGTCCTCATACTACTCCTGGAATACAAATTTCTCTCTCTCTCTCTTTTTTTCCAATGTGTTTTGTGGAGCTCTGTTCTCTCCTAAGGTCTCCTTCTCCTCATTGTAACAGTGCTGACTAAACTCTGCGCGTGCGTGCATGCATGTGTGTGTGTGTGTGTGTGTGTGTGTGTGTGTGTGTGTCTGTGGACATTCAAGGTTGACATTGGGGATCATCCTGGGTTACTCTTCTGCCTTATTGCTTTGATCTGGGATTTCCCAGACCCCCTTACAGTGCCAGAAGTACAGCAGGCTGCGATATCTACCCAGAATTTTTACGGTGAGATCTGAGATCTGAACTGAGGTTCTTTTGCATGGGAGCCAAAGGCTTTAACTACTAAGTCACCTCTCCAGCTTTAAACTCTGTTTTTATCTACTGTCCAGCCCTAGTTTTCTCTGAGTCACTCTCAAGACAAATATTGCATTTGATTTTTAGAAATTCTGTATTCAGAGTGGTTTGACGGACATTTGATGGCTCCTCCTTTTTTTTCCTCTGCACTAAGATGCAAGGTCAAGGAGGCGCATGAATTTGCAGGGGCCAAGGAGGGAGTGATTCAATAGTCTTCGTGGCCTTCTTCTGGCAGCCTGCTGGTTCCAGTCACACCGCTGGCTGCTGCAGCACACCTCCCACCAGCAACAACAATTCGTGGAAATTAATAAATTCATTTATTGGGAGAGGTCATGGGTAAAACAGGAAAATCAGCTCCCCAACTTCCCAGGAAAATATGGCAGGATTGAGTTTCAATAGCAGGCAGGGGCATTCTTCACAGCGCCGAGTATTTATAGCAAACAGAAGTGGTTCAAGTTCTTAGTTCAGCAAGGTTAAGTACAGTTCTTCTGCATTTGTTTAGTTAACAAATGTGTTTGGAGGAGGTTTGTCTTGCCAAATAGCGAGTCCTAGAATCTCTTCAGGGTGAGGAGAATTGGTTAGTGATCCTAGCTGTCCTCTCACACTATGGTTGCAGAAGACCTGAATTATGTTTGCCTAATAGTAACATGCAGTTCACGGTAGAAACAATGGTATTAGGGGGAGTGGGTATCCATGTGATGAAGATGGAAACTAAAGCTTCTGATGTACAAAGCCAACTTGAAATGTATCACAGGCACACATCACATAAGAGCAAATGTATTCAACTTTTTGTTGAATATGTAGGAACAAATTCTTTCTTAATGTTGCAGTTCACCTGCAACATTGCTGATAAATGACCATCAAACGGCTTAAGGGAACAAAGGTTTATTCTCTCTTACGATTCCTGGTTACAGTTCTCAGTCAGCTTGACAGGAGAGCATGCACCAACACCAGGGCCGAGGGACCTGGCCACACCATCACCACAAAATAGCTGAGAAATGGATGCTTACTTGCCAGACCAGCATGCCAAGTGAACGGAAGGATGCCGCTTCCTCAACCAGTTCTCAGCATTTTATTCACCTGTTCTGGGCCTTCCCTGTCAGCTAAACAATCTCCTGCAGGTTTGCAATGGCATTTGGATTTGGTTTCAGGTGTGGATTTTCCTTTCTTTGTGTGTGTATGTATCAGAGAGTACTGTATGTGGCTGTGGAGGCCCAAGCGCCACTTTGGGAATCATCCTTGATTGCTTCTACCTCCTTTTTTCTTTTCTGTGTGATTTCCCAGGCTCTGCCTTTCAGAGCTTGAAGTGCAGGCCACTGCCATTTCCACCTGTGCATTTTACGGGAGATCTGAACCCATGTCCTTCTGTTTTTGAGGCAGAGTCTTAACCCCTGAGTCATCTCTTGAGCCCTCAGGTGTGGATTTTCAAGATGTGTTAGCTTCATAGTGAAAGAATAACTGCAAGGGTCTAGTGCTTAGTAGTACAGATTTTTAGAACATCTGTCTCTGTGTAAAATGACTATGTTTCCTATGACAGGTGCCCATGGGGATGGAGGTAGATTTCTACAAGCAGTGAGAACAGAAGGGGAGATCGGAGGAAATTAAGCAAGGCCATGAGGGCACGTGAAAGACAGCAACTAGGCAACCCACTGGGAGTCCATCACAAAGCCCCCTTGTGGGACTTGCAAACTTAACTCACCAGGGACCACCAATCAAAAATCAGAAAACTAATAGGAAGCTTCTATGTCCAATTCCTCACAAATCCATGAGGGGTACCCAGAATCAAAAGTCATCAGAGTGAGAGGTCTTGCTTCCCTTTTGTTTTCCTGAACAGCCAAAGACTTCCTACTGCCCCTGATTCTCCAGAGCAACAAACCTTCTCAATAAACCTTACTCAAAAACATTTAACTGTGCTCTGACTCATTCTTCGAATTCAGGACACACGGCCCTGGACTAAAACTGGTAATACTTCTTAGTTCTGCATTGTAAATGGAGAATTACAGGAGCAACTAGAACACGTACATAGAAAATGCAATAAAGACATATTCAGAATTATATGTGACTAAAAGGTTAAAACACGATTTGCCATCACAATGGTAAATTAAAAAGTATTAATATTTCCACGAAATATAAAAATGAAATTATTATTAAAACCCACGAACCCTAACACCGCAAACACCTTATTGACTTGATGTTTGCTTTTTCTTTTACTGAGAAAAATAAGCATCAATAAAATTTCCACCTTTTGTGCTACAAGTGAAATATCGGAAAAGAGAAAAATATAATATTTATATTATATTTATGAATCACATATCTTATAAGAAACTGGCATTCCATAACATATAAAGAATGCTTAGAAGCCAACATAAAGAGAAAACCTGATAAAAAGTGGGCCAAACAAGGCTCATACAGAATCAGACCAACTTTATCTCTTCTCATCCTAAGACTCAGGGAACCTCACCAGAAGAGGGGGTGGTAAGATTGTAAGAACTTAAAGATGGGAAGGTTCACCATTGTACAAGACATTCCATTAAAGGCAGGACTGCTGCATCCAGGAACTCACTGCATAATAACTGACATACCAACATACCCCCATAAACTATGAGGAACTCAAGAGAGATAAGAAATACAACGGAAAAAAAAAAGAAGCACAACAAAAACTTTAGGGACTAGAGCTGGATAAGTGAAGGGAAATGCCTCTATCAGTTGGATGGCCTGAGGAGGGGCAACTTGGTATACCATAGTGGCCTGAACTCCCACAAGAGTAGACAAGCCAGAGAGAACCCTGGGGTCTCTAGAAGTATTCTTATTTAAAGTATACATATGCATATGTAATTGCATGTTTTGCCTTATCATTTTGCTGTTTTAGATTTCCTTTGTTTTCTTCGTGTAATTTGGGATCTTTTTCATTAATCATAGTTGATTGTGACAGCTCAGACTTTCTGCTTGTGGAGTGAAGTTGGGTGCATTCTCATTCAGAGGACACATTGCCCAGTGCACCCTGAAAGTGGCTGCATACACCAGAGAATACAAATCCCCTTCGAGGTCACTTTGGTCCTAGAACTCTACACCCCCTTACCACAACCTTTGGTGAAACTGTAAAACTCATTGAGGGTCTCATCTTCACATCAGCTGACTTTCTTGTCCTCCCAGAGCCCAGCAAGTTAACAGGTCATCTCCTTTAACTGTTCCTAGATCATCTGTAGACAAGTACCTCCTCTGTAGGTGCTTTTCAGTCTCGGATCTGATCAGTCAACTTCTACTAGATGCTATGGTCTGTGAAATTAATCCAGCCTAAGTTTGGTTTCCTGGGTCATTTGTATCCTGACACTGAAAGTCTTCATCCTCTGACAGTCTCCTTCCCCATGGGCTTCCACACTCCCCATCATTTACAGCCACCTAGTGTTGCCAGTGTTAAAATGTCTTCTCACAACTTGTCAGAAAAGTTTCTGACTCTTTCACCTTTAGCTGGTCCACCCCAGGGATTTTGGTCACCACATATATATGGTTCTCCCCAGGAAAGAATGTCTTTCTGCTGCTTCCTGTGTAATGGTGAGGACGAAAGAGGTGGAATTGATCGTCAAGAACTGTGGAGATTGGGGCTAGAGAGATTGTTCAGGGATTAAGCCTCTGCCTAGAAAGCAGGACTGAGTTTGTTTCCTAAATCCCATGTAAAAATGCCAGGCAGAAATGTCGGTGGCCTATACTTCTGACCCTGGAAAGGCAGAGATTGGGAAATCCCAGAGCAAAGCAATAAGTAGGTAGAGCAATTCAGGATAATTTCCCAAGTCATCCTTGGGCCTCTACAGGCACACACAGTGCCCTCTCTCTCTCTCTCTTTTTCTTTCTCTCTCTCTCTCTCTCTCTCTCTCTCTCTCTCTCTCTCTCTCTCACACACACACACACACACACACACACACACACACACACACACACACACAAAAGAACTGTGAAGGTCAAGATTGTAAGTTTATAAAGGGATATCACCTTAGCTTCATGGAGGAGAGAGCATGAAGCCCTGGCTTTACTTGTCATAATAACATCAGCCAGAGGGTCCGCATTTTTTGGAGAAAATTACCCAAGTCAAATCATGCTGGGTAATGTGATGGGGGCAGATGAAACCTGAGTGTGCAGTGTGTATAAAGGGGTCTCTATGCACTGGGTTCAGTGGTTAAAGACTTTGTTTTGGAAGTTGCAGGAGGAACTCTGTAGTAATTTCCCAGACACCAGTTAGAATGGGGGTGGGGGAGGGAGTTTAATCCAAGCATCTGGATTAAGATCTCTCTCTAAGGACTCCAGCTGAAAGCTTAGTTAAATTCTGTTTTATACAAAAGCAGGGAAGGGGTGAAGCAAAAGTAGGACTTTACAGAAGCAAACACACTGATTAATAATTGGCTCTGGCTTGTTTCTGTCCAATAACAGTCAAGTCCATGGGCCAGCTCAGATTAATAAAAGTTGTAGCATCTTTAAAAGGTGCATTCTTGCTGAATGGAACCCTGGTGAATGGAACCCAGACTGGTCCATGGACTTGACTGTTATTGGACAGAAACAGGCCAGAGCCAAATCATGTGCAGGCTGTGGGGTGGGCACTTCACTGCCTTTGGGATTTCAATAATTTTCTATCTTAACACAACAGTTTGCATATATCTACGTTTGCTTTGCAGACAAAAGGACCTGAGCTCAGATCCCCAGATCCCAGAAAAAAAAATGCTGGTGGATATGGCTGTGGCCTGTAATTCTGCCCTACAAGACAGAACCTGGGAAACCTCATAGCAATAAGGCAGAAGAGCAATACAGGGTGATTCCCTATGTCACTCTTCAGCCTCCTCAGGCACACATATTCAAGTGCAGTCTTGTGTACATGTCCACACACATACACACACACACTGAAAGAAAGAAAAGTTCTCCATGTCTAAGAAGTCTACAGTAATGAGCAATGATCTTTATGATAAAGAAATGCATTGTTATGCTAGAAAGCATAGTAATGCTGTCATAGTGAACATATGAATTGTCCCCCATTTCCTATATTTGAATCCTTAGCTGGTGTTAGTGTTATGGAAAGTTGTAGCATCTTTAAAAGGTGGATTCTTGCTGAAGGAAGGCATGTCCCAGGGGTGAACCTTTGAAGTTTGACATCCCAATCATCCTCTTTCTCAGTCTCTTGCTCTCTCTGCCTCCAGATGGCTGTGGGAACCTAAACAGGTCTCCTGCTTCTGCTTCCAGCTATACCTTCTGCTATGTAATTCCTACCATAATGGATATGTTCCCTTTGGAACCATAAGACAAATAAATATCCCTCTTTATCTTAATTTGCTTGAGTTTGAATATGTTCTCACCAAAATCAGGAAGTGTGACTGAGGGGCTGGAGAGATGGCTGGAGAGATTTTTGCCTCTGCAAGCAGAAGGTCCTGAGTTCAGATCCAGGTCCCATGTAAAAACGTCAGGCCAAAATGGTGGCAGTCTATACTTCTGGCCCTGGTGGGTGAAGCCTGGAAAATTCCAGAGTGAAACAAAAAAGAGGTAAAAGCAATTAAGGATGATTCCTAAAGTCACTTTTGGTTCTCCATAGGAACACACAGTGCCCTCTGATACACACACACACACACACACACACACACACACACACAGAATAAATAAATAAATAATAAATGAATGAATGAATGAATATAAATAGTGTGACTGAAACAAATCCCTTCTTTGTTTTGAGGAGGAGTAAACCAGTCCATCATCTTTAAATCCAGCTTTACCAAAATCTTTATTCCTTTCATCACAGCTGGATCCAAACAATTAATAATTCTCTCAGCATTTTCATTATCCAAATGGCCCATTAAATTCTGCAGAATGGTATTTATAATCCACAAAGTCAAAATCTTCAAACATTTCAAATTTTATAGCAAAGCTGTTCAAAAGCCACAAAATCCACATAGTCAGATTTATCAGCAACACCCCACTTCTGATACTAAATTCTGTTGCAGTCTGCCTGCATGGTTGCAGATAAATGACCATCAGACGGCTTAAGGGAATGAGGGATTTATTTTTCTCTTGCGATTACTGGTTACAGTTCTTAGTCCAGCTTGATGGGAGGGCACACACCAACACCAGGACCAAGGGAACTGGCTACACCATCTCTACGTAATGGCCCAGAGAGGGAAGATCCTTACTTGTCAGACCAGCATGTCTGACCAAGCATGCACAAGGATGCCGACACTCTCAACCAACTCTCTGTTGTTTTATTCCAGGGCCTGATCCCACCCACCAGGGCCTTCCTCACCAGCCAGATAATCTCCTTCAGGTTTGCTCTGGGCTTAACCCAAACACTAATTTTCCACAAATGTGCCCAGAGCTCAAAACCCTTAACTGTCAAGTTGACACCTATGCCTAACTATGACACCTCCCATCTTTCTGGAGGAGCACTGGAATATAGATGTGCATTACTTGACCTTCTGAAGAAGGGTCTTAATATATGGAAATAACCGAGAAAAAAAAAAAAAAGAAAAGAAAAGACATAACTGCTGAAGTGGATACCCTGATTTTGCTCTTACCTTGGTCTTTAGGAAGGGACCACTTAGATTCAGGTGCAGAAGAACAACACAGTGTTTATTGTCTTTCCTTGAAGCCTTTACCTGAAGAGAAAGTGCCTGGAAGAAGCTTTCTTTCATGTTGAAAGGACATGAACTTAAAACGTTTGGATATGGAGTTGGGGAGATGGCTCAAGGGATAGGGCACATGCCTGTCTTAAGCATGAAGACTGGAGGTCTGATGGCCAAATGTCAAGTAAAAGTAAGGTAAGGTGGTGGCTGCTTGTAATCCCAGCACTTAGACAGCAGAGATGGTTTCTGCAGGGAAAGCTGACAACTAGCCCATGACATTAGAGAGTGAGAGAGTCTGCCTTGATAATCAAAGTGGAAAGGGATTAAATAGCCTAAAACCTAGCTTGTAAGCATGGGTGTACATGCATGTGTACACACACACACACACACACACACACACACACACACACACACAGAGTTTTTAAGCTTGCCATATTTCTCCAGATGGCTTTGTTTATGATGTGGTCACCACCCCCCTTAACCTGGCTGAGAAATATGTTCAAAGCAGCAAATGAGATCTTGGATGTCATCCCAGCCTCCAGGATGTCTTCTTGTTCCCTATCCCTGCAGCTGTGACTTGGTCATTCTGAGGGTCAGATTACCACGTTGGTGTTGCCTGTCTTTCATTCATCTCTCCATCCTCCCTGTTGAAGGACAAGGTCTCATTGGGATGGCTGACAATTGTAAACTTTCTTTCTAAGGACACCATGCCTAAGCTTGATATTGTACTTCCAGTCCAGAAGCCTGGTTCTAGTCTTTCTCTTGATAGTGGTGGTGGGGATTTGAAGCCTTTGGATGGTCATGTGAGACCTTCAAGTGTTAGAGGAAACACTATCAGGGATTATCAGTCTACAAATGACTGTGGAGAGCTGTGTTTCTCCAACAGTTGTGTTGAAGGATGGCTGTCTAGTTATTTATGTATGTGATAGGGAAGTTTTTCCTAGGAGGGTGTTGGATGACATTTTTCTCTGGGCAACCACCATAGATTTTCCTCTAGTCTAGGATAAGGAGAATGCTGAAACATCCCATCCTGGAGGAAGTCCCAGTAAGTAAACAGCTCATTAGTCTGAGGAAGTCCCTGAAACTAACTGAGCTTGGGATGGGGCGAGCCTCCCTCCAGGATATGGACAAGTAATAAATACCAATTGGGGTGAGGAGACTCAGCAGTCAGCCAAGCCCACTAAAAGAGAACCACCCTGGAAAACTAAAAGAAGACTCCCGAGCAGTTCCAGAAACTCCTGAGCAGGAAAGAAGCTTAGAAGAGACTGTTACATAGCTAAGCAATCTGGGAAAGACTAGTCACACAGTTCGGTTTGAAGGATGGCTTGGAGCAGTTCAAGAAAGTGTGAAGACAACCCTGGAGCAACCAACAGTCTGGAAGAGTGACCAACAGGTCAGCCAGCAGTCAGGGAGAGAGACCAGCAAACAGTCCAGAAGCGGGAGAGAGACCTCAACACAGCGCAGAAGCCTGAAAGAGCCTCTTCTAGCAAATCCTACATCAGACAGCTTCAAAACTGCAGCTTTGTGAGTCTCGGCCATGCTAGGGGGAAGGCTTTCCAGTGATGTGGGTGTCTTAGCATAGTTCCTGCTACTGTAAGTAACCCCAATAAACTTGTTGGTCCATCAAATTGGACTGCGGTATAATCATTTCTTTGGTCTGTTGTCAAACTATTCTGGACAGATGGACAGTTGTCTGGCGTCTCCTTAGGAAAAGTGCTTATACAACAGAGAGGACAAATTCAAAGAAAAAAATCACAAAACCTTGTTCATGACCACCTAGACAATTTAAATAGTCTAACATCTCTGGTCAGGGTTGGTGTCATAGTTAGGCACAGGTGTCAGTTTGACTGTTGAGGGTTTGAGCTCTGGGCACATTTGTGGAGAATTAGTAGCTGAGTTAAGCCCAGAGCAAACCTGCAGGAGATTGTCTAGCTGATGGGGAAGGCCCAGCCTATGGTGAGTGGGACTAGGCCCTGAACATAAGAATAGAATACAAAGAGCTGGTTGAGGAAGTTGGCATTCTTTTGTACACTTGGCCAGACATACTGGTCTGGCAAGTAAGGATTGTCCATCTCTCAGCCATTATGTGGTGATGGTGTGGCCCTGGTGTTGGTGTGGGCTCTCCCGTTAAGCTGGACTAAGAACCGTAATCAGTAATCGTAAGTCAAAATAAATCCCTTATTCCCTTAAGCTGTTTGATGGTCATTTATTAGCAACCATGCAGGTAGACTGCAACAGATGGGAAGTATAGTTTCAGTAGTACAGTAGGAGTTTAGAGGCATAAGACCTGGGGTTGGTCCCCACAGCCACAAAAACAAAATGTTTGGTTAAATGTGCTCTCTATTCCCAGAAAAACAATACATATCCAAATTCACTGCTTACTATTAGATTAATAGAATTTCCCTACACTTCCCTCTCTGTATCTGGACTAATGCCTTGCTCCAATTAAAAAAAAATGGATACAGAAAACTTAAGAGGAAACCAGGTTTCCTCTGTTTTGTAAAGAAGACTCTGATAGATTGTTCAGCAAATTGGATCCAACACCTGGAGAGACATGATTGAAACCAACACTGTAGGTTGGCTTTCACTGCTTCCTGTTGTCGCTAATGGTGTAGGCAGTCACCTTAATTAAATGCTAAATAAGACAAACTGAACAAGTTTGTTCCCACCTTGTGTTGGTGAGACAAGTCAAAATTGATAACAGAGCAGCTAAGTTAGGGGAAGCAGCAGAATGTTAAGAGTGGGGCTTGGTGGTGTGGGAACGCAATTCTCCATGGGTCTTTGCAGATCCCACAGCAGAAGTATTGTTTTTATTCTAGAATCTCGGTCATCGCTTCAAGGGTGTGTATGCAGTCAACACACCATGTCCCTCTGGGGCAAAGGGCAGACTTGCTCACTGTATATGACAAAAGATTCCATTTTCCTGACCTTGGAGTCGCTTTTCTGTGCTGAAATGTAATTCACCTTGTGCAGGCCCATCTTCGTGCAGCCCATGGGACCTGGGGGGAAACCTGCTGCCTGTGTGCTGCTGTTCCTCCTTCCTAGGGCACTGATGAAACCCTTGGTTTGTGACTCGGAAGTCTGGAGTCTGCCATCATCTGTGAAATCTTAACAGGTAACTTACCACCTTCTAAGTAGGGGAAAAAAATCTCAGACCAGTCACAGTATTCCTATAATTATACACTGGAGAGAGATAAGGGAAAAATGTGCACAAACAAGAAATTTCTTCTTTAATAATGACAAAAAAGTCTCTGGGCCTTCTTGGGTTTTAATGTGTTTTCCTTAGACCTTCCACAGGAGCAGAATTTTTCTTTGACCTAAGCAGTAGATTCATCTGTGTTGCACCTTCGATGTCTCCTCCAGTTTGTACTTCCATCTCATGACCAGGCTCACAGGCTGATGGTGGCAGTGTACTTCCTCTTCAATCTGGAACAGCTGACAGAAACCCAACTGGCTGCTGGTTATTTAGGAGGAATGCAGAGAGAATTCTGAACACAGAAGAATTTTTTCTTAGTGTGTTTTATTTTATTATTTTATTTTGGTAAATAATCAAAACATAGTTTATCATTCAAATATTTTGGACACACAATTCATTGGTATCAAATACATTCATAATTTTTGTGCAGTGCCTGTTTTCAGAAACATTTTCATTTTTTGCCCATAACTTCTCATTCTCTGCTTAATCTAGCTGCTGTATCAAATTCTACTTTGTCTCTACAAACTTGCCAGCTCTAGAAGGCAGAGAAGAGTTGTGAAAGGAAGAATGGACTCTAAAGAAACATGTCACCAAAATCTACCCCAAACACAAGGAAAACAAAGCCACAAAACCGGCTGGAGATGCCCCACATAGGGATACAGAAATAGGGGGAGAACCAGTGATATCAGTAACCACCTAAAGATGCACTCAGAAGACACAGATGCCCCCGCAAAACCCCAATTCCAGGTATGAGCTACTTCTGAAGTAGCTGTTGGTTACAGTGGTGTTAGATATCCCTAGAACAATATAGGCTATTGCCACAGCTCTTGGTTGCTCACCAGAACCTGAAAGTAAAAGTCTATTGCTGAAGACAACATATACTTCATAAACAAAGCATGAAGAAAATGAGCTAAAGGTGACTTGAAAGCTAACTCTTTCCAGGTTAGCTGACATACTAACACAATTACAGAAGGTAATATGCAAGCTGCCAAAGGAAAAAACCATCAATAGTCTTACTCAGCTAGGAACTCAGTGAGCTTCAACATAATTCAGCCAGATGAGAACATTTTGGTGCAATAGTGGCACAAATAATATGGGAACAACCAATCATTCTATGACTGTATTTAGGGCCCACTTATGTGGAGAAACCCATGCCTGGTCACTGTAAGCCTAGCTGAAAAACCTTGACTGGGAGACCTCAGAGTGTACAGGAGAACCCATGACTAGATCACAGACAGATCACATGACAACATACCACCTTCCAGATATTCATCTTTAAGCCAGTAGAATAATGCAGCTTTTGGGCTACATCAGTGAAGGTTTCCCTAAAGTGAAAATGGTCAATAAAGAAAACCATTCTTTCTAATGGCAGAAAGTAGGTGAATGAGGAGTATTTAGATACAAGTAGGACATCTAAAGCTCCCCTGCCCCCACTCCAAAATCCAAAGTACACTACAGAGGATAGGCCAAAAGAAAAGTGAGAACTAGATTTGATGGAGGAGCACTGACAAGCAGTAAGTACCCTCTAAACATAAACTTGAAACTTGAAACATGAATGAAACATAAGCTAGTATAACTATGAACATACTGCAAAAAAGCTCACTGGCACACAACCTAGCTGGGTCTGATTGGTCCAAACACTTTATACAATGAACAAGGGAGGAGTTCAGGTGACCCCACCCCTCTAGAAGTGACCACTGATCATCAAAGCTAGTCAGAAGAAAAAGGCCCTCATGCATCAGGATTGTCCCTACTGAAATATTGGTTATGTTGCAGCATCTGGCAATGCACAACAAGAACAGACATCCCTTATGGAACCTAGTGGAACACATACACAAGACAGTACACTGGGGTAAGAGAGAAACTTGTTGCGAAGAAGATATCTTTCAGTGGAAGGAGAGTGAAAGAGGTAGGGTAATAGGGAGACAACAAATGTTCATTGTAATTTTAAATAAACTTAAAAAAGAAAGATACTTTCTTTTTCAGGTATTTGGAAAAGTTTCAGAAATATTAGTCTTTTTTTTTTTTTTTAATGGAGGTAGGGTCTCATTCTTGCCCAGGCTGATCTGAAACTTTGTGCTTAAATTCATGGTGTTTTTCCTGTTTTAGTGTCCTAAGTGCTGGGGGTTATGGGAGTAAGCCACCAAGCTGATTTTCATTTCTCTTTATATATTTGCTATAACTCACCAGTAATGATATTTGACCGTGTGTGTGTGTGTGTGTGTGTGTGTGTGTGTGTGTAACAGGGGCATGAGATATGTGCTTGTGGAAGCCCACAGGTGAAATTGGGAATCATCTTGGATTGCTTTAGCTCCTTATTGTTTTGCTCTGGAGTTTCCCAGCTTCCCCCTTCCAGGTCAGAAGTGTAACCATCTCCTTTTGTTTGAGAAGCAAAGGCTTAACCCCTGAGCTATTTCTCCAGTCCTGATCCTTAGTTTTGTGTTGCTGCTATCAAGAAGTTTTGGACTGCTAATTCAATATTCAAAATGTTTACATATCTATTCAGATTTTGTAATTGTTAGTTAATTGTAGTAGATTGTGTACATTTAGAAATTTGTCCATTTCATGAAGGTTACCCAAGTTTATAATCATTTATCAATAGTTGTTTTCCCTGTTTTATTTCTTTTGTTTATGTAGCCTGTGTTGGTCTCTTCCTCTTGCCTTAGCTTCCCAAATCCTGAGTTATCCATGTGTGACACCATGCCTGATTTAGAATACTTCGTGAAGATCCAGTGCTATTAGTTTCATCTTCCTGTTGCTGAATGAATACAGGACCCACACAACTGAAGGCAGCAAGAGGTTTATTCTAACTTATGATTCTTAGTTATAGTTCATCAGCATGGCAGGAAATTTCATATTGCTATTAAGACCTGAGGGATATGGCCACACCATATCATCAGGAAGAACCAAGAGAGAAGTAAACTTTTTCACTTAACACTCTGCCAAATCACTTTCCATTTTATCCATTTTCCCAGGGAATGGTTCTATCCATTCTGTGCTGGGTCCTCCCATATCAACAATCTCCCCTAAGTTTGCTCAGGGTCTGCCTTAAGTAAATAACTCCACAGTGGTACCCAAAGACATCCTTCAATTGTCAAGTTGGCAACTGCAACTAACTGCCACAGAAGTGAAGTATTAATCATATACTATTTGCCATTTAAGTGTTTTAAGTATATATTTCAGTGGCATTAAACACAACCATTTTATTGTGATTCATTACTTCCATCCATCCTGAGATTTTTCACTTAGCAAAATTGAAACTCTGTGTCTGACAAATAATGACATAGCCCCTTCCTCCTCCCAGTCCCTGCTGTGTTTGATTATTCTAAGAATCTCATTGCTGCAGTTAGTTTGCATGCTGCTGTGAGGAAACACCCAAAGTCAAGCAATTTAAGGGGAAAAGGCAGATTTATTCAGCTTACAGTTCCAGAGGAGAGATACATTCTTTTCATGGCAGAAGCTAGAGGAGGCCTAGGTCACTGCAGACATCTTAGAGATTGAGAGCTGTAAAAGCAGACCTCTCCCAGAAGTAAGGTGGGACTAATCTATCTCAAGACCCTCCCCCCGTGACCTCCTTCTTCCACCAAGGCTCCACCTACTAAAGATGCTATGACCTTCCCAAACACAGGAGACTGTGGGGGACACATTTCAGATCATGATATGCATATAAATGGAGTCAGTCAGTTTGTCCTTGTCACTGATTTATTTCACTTAGCACAATGTCTTCAAATATCATCCATGTTGTAGCAACATGCTCATCCTTTCTGAAGAAGGTGTGATTGTCACATTTTGCCTATCCATTTGTTTTAGTTTCTTTTCTCTTATTATGATAAATTACTCCAATAAAACTGACTTAAAGGAGAAAGCTCCAGGCAGAGGGATTCATGCAGAGTCCAACATGGTGGGGAAGACATGGCTGAAGGTTTGAAGTGCATCCATATTCAGGAAGCATGGAAAGAGCATAGGAAGTGGGGTTGATCTTAAAAACTCAAGGCTTGCCTCTCCACGACATACTTCCCTCAATATGGCTCTACCTAAAGTTTCTACAACCTTCTCCAACAGCAGCAGCAAATCAGGGATTCAAACACATGAGTCTATAAAGGACATTTTATATTCAAATTATATGCCACCAGTGTTGTTGATTTTATCTTTTGGTGATAATGTAGTATTTTTGATTACAAAATCCTGATGGAGAGCCATCTCAGTACTTGTGAGTTTTTGATCTTGAAATGACTTAATTTCTGCCAGTCTCACTTTTTTTTTGTGCTTAAAAAAGGAAGAATGATGGTTCTTGCATTGAAGAACTTCTAGATACAATGATAAAAGTGCTCAGAGTAGTCAACACAGAGTTCTGATTATAGTAGTAATCATCTGTATGGTGGCACAGGATAATTTTACTTAAGAATCAGATAGCCTGTTGTAACAGTTACTCTTTTTTTATTATTATTATTTCAGCTCATACAAACTGAATAGGTACACCAGTTCCCTCCCTCCCTCCTCCTCCCCCCGAACCCCCTGCTGCCCCTCCCCTCACCCTTCCCTCCCCATCCCCCAGTGCCTCCTGCCCCAATTCCCAGAGAGTCCTTTCTTGTGCATGCCTGACTCTCCTCTGGGCCCTCCTCTCCGATGATATACAAGGACCCAGTGGCATTTCCCTGAACCCTTTCCCGTGTTCCTCTTAAGCATAGGAACACTACTGTGGCTGTCAATCCCTTGCCTCCAAGGATCTTGGTGCCTTTAGCAGATGCTAGACTTTGTGAGGTCAATAGTGTGTTGGACATTGCACAGGGCATGCAAAGTCCAATTATGATTGCTTCAGCCCTAACTTGTGTGGAGTATCTTGCAAATCATTGCTCCTCCCATCCTTTTGCTCTTACACTCTTACCGCCCCCTCTTCTGCAAATGTCCCTGAGCTTCAGGATGGGGAGAGATTAGTCTGGCCTAGTTCTAGGTGGTTGATATAGAGTCTCTGAAGTTCTGGATTGTGGTTTGTTGATTTTCTTTTGCAGTTTTGCTGCTCCTGCAATGCCCTTCACTCCATCCTGCTGAGCACTGTATGTCATCCCCTGGCCAGAGACAAAAAGCTGTTAAACTGGAGTCTTATTATAAGAGCACATTCAAGGGTAGATGTAATAAAAGTAGGAAACCTCAGTGAGGGAGGGGTCAATCACCCATTTGCAAAATGGTTACTTTTTATCTGCCAGACTATATGCCTTCCCCTTCTGGTGAGATCATACCCCCTTAGTTGTAAATGATCAGGAATGAATGTCTATGAACTTAACCAGGTGTCACATTACTTACTTGCAGTCCTTGATGGAGGCCTATTTTCTCTACTGTAACATGGTCACCTCTCTCCTTATTTCTGGTGTGGCCCTCCAACCCCATCCCTCATGTTCATAATCCTTGCAATTACTGTAGATAATGCATAGACTTACCTATGAGTGTCTCAAGGTGGGCTGGGTGGGTTTGGTACTAGGAGCCACCCACTAGGGAGTACATACAGTGCTTAATTTTCTGGGTCTGGGATACTTCACTTAATATAATTGTTTCTAATGACATCCATTTCCCAGCAAATTCCAGTAATTCATCATTTTTGATGGCTGAGTAGTACTCCATTGTATAGATGTACCATAGTTTCCTTATCCACTCGTCAACTGTTGGACATTTGGGTTGATTCCATGACTTTGCTATTGTAAACAGTGCTGCTATGACATGGTCATGCTTCTGCTACCGAGGTGAACCTCTGCTGTATGGGGGGTTATTCCCAAAAATGGAATAGCAGGGTCATATGGCATTTCAATCTTTAATTTCTTTAAGAATCTCCAGACAGCTCACCAGAGTGGCTGTGTGAGCCTGTAACAGTTACTCTTAACTATTGCTGTGAGAGAATACCCAAAGTCAATCAATTTAAGGGAGAAAGGGAGGTTTATTCAGCTTACGGGAAGGTACAGTCTCTCAAAGCAGAAGTAGCATGGCTGGCTGGCCAAAGCTGGAGGGAGCTAAGTCACCACAGACATCTTGGAAACTGAGAGCTGCAAGACTGCTTGCAGCAAAGACTGACTTCTCCTGGAGGTAGGGTGGGACTAATCCATCTCAAGGCCCACCCCTTGTGACTGCCTTTCTCCAGTGAGGCTCCATCTCTCAAGGTGCCATGACCTTGCCAAAAACATGAGACTTTTGGGGACACATTTCAAACCATGGCATTCCACCCCTGGCCCCCACAGGCTCATTGCCATCTTATTATGCAAACCATACTCAGTCCAACTTTAAAGGTCTTCATAGACTACAATGGTAGTCCCAACACAGTTCAAAAGTCCAAAGTCCAAAACTTCCTGTAAAATCAAAATACAAGTTACATACTTCTAATATACAATGGCACAGAATAAACATTCCCATTCCAAAAGGAAGAAATGGGGGCATATCCAGGAAAGATCAGTCCATAACAAGACCGAAAACTAGCAGGACAAACTCCAAATCTTGTAGCTCCAAGTCCAACAGGTGAGCCTTTTGTTGAAATCATCTCAGTTCCAAAGGGCTTTGGTTCCATCCCTCCAATGCAGCTGCCCATAGAGTACTTGGTCTCTTGAGTTGACTCCTCCCAGGGTATACAGCTCTCCTTGGCAGGTGTCCCACGTTGTGTCTGGAATCTCTAACATCTTTACTTCTCAATGGCAAACCAGGCTTTAACTCCACAACACAAACTGCCCTTCTTGGGCCTCTAAACTTCAGGCTTCTTGCCTCATGATGCCTGGATCCTGCCAATTTTTGAAATCTTGGAGGAGGACTTCATGATCTCCTCCCTCTTGCATTGTTAATGCCTCTAAAACCAGAACCACGTGGACGACTTTGCCAAAACTGGCCCCTTGAATCACAGCTGATTCTGCTTCTCTATGCTGGCCATGTCTTTCACTCCTGGGCAGTTGCTTGTAAGAGAAACCAACTCTTGCTTTTGAACTCTACCTTTTAGCTCCAGTCTTCTGAAAGGATTTGCATTCTTATGAGTGGGAGCCTTCCCTGAGAATCTTGCCCTCAAGCTAGGGCCTCTCCTATTATTCAAATTAAGAGCAGGCTTTGATTTACAAATATAGCTAATCTCTTCAGCAGCCATTTTGTTCTCTGCTTCTTCCTGGTTCAACTCTTTAAGTTTGCCATTGTATTTTTCATCATTGGATCTTACAGTTTTTGCTTCTTCCTGCCTGATTCTTTGCTCTTTTTCCTAACTCTGAAGACAACTAAAATGTAGCCATATCACATTATCAAGACTACATTGCTTTGAAATTTCCTCCGCCAAGCACTCCAGCTTAATTTCAGGCAAACTTTCAAGACAAGGGCAAAAGTTCACTAAACTCTTGGCCAACACATGGCTCCATGTGTCACTCGTCCAGTTGCAAACACAGTCTCTGTTCCCCTCTGGACCATCACAAGCTGGGCTTCCACTGCCTGCGTCTCTCACAGCATTGCTCTTCTCAGAGCTCTCAGGAGAAAGGCCCATTCAGCCCAACCACCAAGACGCAAAGACTTTCTCAGCACAAAGTCCCAAAGTTCTCCATATTTCTCCCAACAAATAGTTCCAAAGCACACTAGCCACATCACAGCATTGGCAATACTGCCGGGTACCAACTTCTCTCAGCTTCACAAACAACCTCACGTTGTAGTACCAGTTGTTCTTAATCTCACAGCAATACCCCACTTTTGGTACCAATTTCTGTAACAGTTACTCTTAACTATTACTGTGAGAGAATACCCAAAGCCAATAAATTTAAGGGAGAAAGGGAGGTTTATTCAGCTTACGGTTCCAGAGGGAAGGTACAGTCTCTCAAAGCAGAGGTAGCATGGCTGGTTGGCCAAAGCTGGAGGAAGCTAAGTCACTGCAGGTATCTTGGAAGCTGAGAGCTGCAGACTGCTTGCAGCAAAGACTGACTTCTCCTGGTGGTAGGGTGGGACTAATCCACCTCAAGGCCCACTCCTTGTGACTGCCTTCCTCCAGTGAGGCTCCACCTCTCAAGGTGCCATGACCTTGCCAAACACATGAGACTGTTGGGGACTCATTTCAAACCATGACACCTGTAGAACTAAAGTAGTAGAACTAAAGGAAGTAAAGCTTGCTAGGTCATTTATTCTAAGGTAGCCCAGGCTAGCCTCTTACTCTGGATGTCCTTAAAGCTAGCTTCCATATCCTTATCTTCCTGTCTTCACATCCAAGTGTTGGAATTATAGGCATGTGCCACCATGCCTAGGTAAATAATTTCCTTATTTTAAAAGTGAAATCAATGACATACTATTGTTTCATTTAATAAATATTGACCACTCTTGATGTCTGCACTATTTTATGTGACAGGGTGCAACTGACTCAAAATAAAAGAAACTTGTATCCTCAAGAAGCTTACATGCTAGGGGCATGAGAGTCAAGCACAAGTTATCCTTACTGCATGTGTGGAACAATGACAGGAAATGCTGCTCACTTATCAAAGCCTTCAGAGCCCTCCCTCAATGTTCTCACCAGCCTTGCACTGGTATGTTGCAATTGTCAAATTCCAGGCAGTTCCTCTCCTGGTGAGATCATCTTTAACATCCCCTCATCCCAGCCTCGGAGCCTGCCGTACTTCTCCAGAAACAGAGAATGAGTCTGTTGAGGTGGTCCACTTCCTTTTGGGAGAAAAATCTAAAGATGATAACTGAGCTTTACAGGTTCAGCTGGTGGTGGTTTGGACACTCAAGGAAGATGAACAACAAATCAGATAAATGAACTGCTGAGTTGTAATAGAAAGATGTGAGTTTGTGAGGAGGCTGCTTTGCCTGGCAGACTACGTGACTCTGTTAACAGAGAAATGGCAATGGGAGGTTTGGTCAGAGGAACATCATGGTTTGTTTTCACATTGGCACTGAGACATGATATCTGAAAGAGAAGGAAGACATTGAGAGGCTCAGATGGGAAGCTGGCAATGGACTAGGTGAGCACCGATTGGAGTCTGTTGTCTATTTTGGAGCAGAATCAAGAGAATTTGTCAGTGGATCAAATGGCAAGTAGTTTAGAGGAAGGTAGCTTAGTAATGAAATCACTTACCAGATAAGCTTAAGGACTGGAGTTTAGATGCCAGAGAGGTGTAATTTCTGCAATTTCAACCTCAGAAGTCAGAGACTTGGAGTCCCTGTAGTAAGCTGGCTACTTGTATTGAGCTCTGAGTTTGATTAGCGACTCTGTCTCAAAGCAATGTGATGGATGAGCACTCAAGGATGATTCCTGATACCAAAGTCAAGTCTCTACATGCATGCACACATTCACTTGTGAACACACCACACACCTGTATGTGCTCCCCCACCCACATACACATAAAAGGCTCCCTGCTCCCAGGATGTCAGGAACCCCCAATGCTAAGATGCTCAGGCTGGTCAGTGCTCAATAACAGCAGTGTCTCGAGAATTCAAACATTTCCCTCTGCTGGGAGCTAGGTCTCTCTGAGATAATGCCACTCTCTTGAGGGAACCATTCCTGGCTTCTTCTTAGTGTTCCATTGTCCACTGTCCTTTGCAGGTATTCGTTATGGCTTCTGACCAGAAACTTTTTTTTTTTTTTTTTTTTTTTTTTTTACTATCTCTGTATTGTTTCTTCCCTCTGCAGACTTTTATGCCCCTTGGACTGTGGCCTCATCTGCCTGGTGCACTAGTGAACGCTCTGTGCCAAAGTCCGCACCTCAGCCAGTGTTAGTCATAACTGTTGATTACTATAATGTCTTCATAGTCTATAGTGATGAGAAAGGATAGATCCTTTGTGTCACACATGGAGTCTGTCACATGGGCCTCATGTACTTTAAGTTGACAAGAAGAAATAGTTCTTAATGCTTAGGGTTTGTATTGAAATGTCCCCAGATGCTGGTGGGCCTTTGGGGAATGGATGGATCACAAGAGTTAAGGTCTAATCAGTGTATTAATCTATGGATGGCTTTGTCATTTGCTGTTATCCCTGGAGGCAGGGGAGGGTTGCCCTAACTGAAGGAAGCAGATCATTGGGAGTGTATACTGGAGGGGGATATCTTGTTCCCGACCCCTTCACTCATTTACTGGTTTCCAGCTGCTCTAGGGGAGTGGCTTTGCTTCACCCATGCACGCTCTGCTATTGAAAACTACCAGCCAAGTAACCGTGGACCAAGACCTCTGAAAGCATGGGCCAAAAGTAAATGTCCTGTCCTTTAAGTTGTTTTTCTACTCAAGTACTTTGCGACAGAAAGCTGACTAACCCACCAACTATGACTAACTGGGGACAAAATTGTGAAGTACCCAATTTTTCATTTTGGGGGGGGGGATTTTTGTTTGTAAAAAATATCTCACTAAAGTAATGTTTGTCTTAATGACTGTGTTTTTCATGAGCTCATAATTTTAATCCTCTGGCAAAGTACCTCACTCCCTGGCTAGCCCTGGTAGGTTGATTACACAAGGTGCTTTGGGTTAAGGCATGGTATTTTTCTGAGTGTTATCTAAAGGATTCTGAAGAGGATGTCTCAAAGCCTGTGAGGTAAATACTTTCATGTATGTGGGCCATCATAATAGTACCAAGGCTGGGCAGGCTACTCAATAAACATATATGTTTTCAGAATCTGGATCCTCGAAAGCCAAGATCAAGGATTTTGGTTATAATCTTTCTTTCAGGCTAGAAGGTGGCCTCTCTTCCCTGGGTTATCATAGAAATACCTCATGCACATCCACCTGAGAAAGCCAGTTCCTCTTCTATCAAATTTGGGCCCACCCACATTTAACCTTTGTTGCTTCCCAAAAATTGTCTCCAAGCCCAGTTGTGCTGGGAGTTAAGAGAACCAATATGGTTGCCTGTCCTCCAAGGCATTCCACATCTGGAGTCCATGAGTTCTTTTCCAGCTCCTTGCCCTTCATGGATTCCATGTCTGGAGTCCATGAGTTCTCCAGGATGCCCTGGCCCCTCATGGAACTCCACATCTGGAGCCATGAATTCTGTTCTTTCTCTCCTCTAAATAAACTCTACTTTAATCCCCGAAAAAAAAGTTCCAATATGAATTTTGGGGTGGACACAGAAAGGACTGGGGTCATTCTTATGGGAACCATTCTGTGGGAACTTATCCTGAAGGACTAATGAGTGGTTTGGAGTTCAGTTTTTGCCTCCTTCTAATTAGCTGTGTCATCTTGGATTCATTAATCACTCATCCTCTCTGAACAACCCAAGCTTCTGTTTCTGTATTTAGAGTCAGTTAATATCTCACATGGGGATAAAGAGACTGATCTAGAGAGATCTATAACAACCTTGAAGACAATTTTTCATACAATGGAAAATAATGGGAGTTAGGAAACCAGAAACTGGTACTGTATAGGCTATGGATTGAGTTTGGGGGTAAAACATTTGCTACTATGTACAAAACCCTGGGTTCCATCCTAGTACCCTAAGAAGATAGAGAGAGGAAGAAGGAGGGGGAAAGAGAAAATGAGAGCGAGGAGGGAAAGGGAGGGGGAGACAAAGGCTGGAAGACCCTGAGACTGTACGCTGGTTCAAATTCTGTTCATCTCTTGATGAGAACAGGGGACCATTGAGTGGCAACAGGACTCCGCTGTTTTTCTGAATTTCATGGCCTCACACCCTTACCCCATATGATATTCTGTCTTCAAACAGGCATCGGGCAAGAGTGCCAGCCAGGCGGAATCCTTAGGTCAATCAGGAACCTTCCATTGCAATCCAGCAAAGGGGGGAGGGGGTGCTGAGTCACAGATTCGTTTCCTTCAGATTCCGTGAGGGGCTTATCGTAGCCCTCAGGAAACTCAGCACACCCAACCATTAATAATGATGGTGAATGAAGTTTCCAAGTAAATCCGGGGTGGAAGGGAGGGTCACCTGTCTGGCTAACCTACACTTCTATCTACCCAGGAAGGAAAGGCCCTATCTGGAGGCAGTCTAAGGAGAGACAGGAATTCGCAACATGCCGAGAATCCTTGGGCTTCACTTGTCAGGGCAATCCACGCCCCTGAAAGTTCGCTGCTGGACAACGGGTGTGGATGTTATCATTTGCAGATTTTCTCTTCTAACTCTGAAGTCTCTTAGTAGGCAGAGTCAAACAGAACAGCAAAGAAGCAGTCTTATAACAGGAGAGAGGCTACAGGCCGCATCACTCGGAATAGACTGCTTGTCAGATAACAGGACAACTCTTGCCCTATTAAGACAGATGAAGTATCTTTCGTGGAGATTTGCCTTTATCTTCAGTCCTCTGCCAATGATCCCCTACCCCTGTCATTTTTTTTTTCTCAAAACATGAGATTCACTGATGAATGCTTACCCCTTTCCACATTATCCCCCCCCCCACAGGCACATGTCCTTCAGTCAGTTCAAGTCTGTTGATAATAAGCAAAAGTGTCTTGTGGTTAGAATTTTCTCGAATTTGATTATCAAGGAATCCCAAAAAAGCCTTCCATTCAGTGATTTCTACCACCTCCCACCCCCCAATGCCTAAGCTGTTTTAGGCAGTGGTTTATGATATCAGGTTCTGAAACCCAGGACTTTATCTCCGTATCTCCGTGCCAATAGGGCAACTTTACTTGGGTGACAGACCATATACTATGTTCCCATTGCCCAAGATCGGTTCTAACTCGCATGAGGGAAAGTTCAACTCATCTATTTTTAGTCCCTTCCCCTTGTCACATTCATACGTGAAAAGTTTTCACAACAAAATTAGGCTTCCAGCATTTAAATCGAGTTGTTGATTAACTCAAGGAAACCTAGGAAGAATTGCTGTTGGAACCCATTACTACAAATAGAGGCATGGGGCATTGTAGCTTACTAAAGCAACTCACTTGGACACGTCACTCCCTGAGTGCTGAAGGGCACCACTCAGTAAGTAGTCACTGGTCACAAATGCCTTTGAAATGCAAAGCTAGTTCAAATTAGAAATTCAGTTCCTTGATTTTACCAGACACCGCTTGGGCACTCAGGAGATGTGCAGGAGAATAGTGCAGGGAGGCAGGGACATCTCCATCCTCCTCCTATCACTGATGAGGAAAGGTGATATGTGGAGAGATGCTCCGCACACTCTGAAGTGCTCCCCAAACCTTGTCATTAGCTTTGACTTGGCATGTGCATGGATGCAGAGTGGGATCCAGGTTTCTTAAAGAAATGTTATGAATCGTCTAACCCAGCACGTTTTCCTGGCATTTAGTTCCTAGGAATTACTTCTCTGTCACTGGGATACACTCCAGGCCTTTTTTTTTCTTTTCTTTTTAACCTCCTGTCTTGTTTGGGACAGGTGCTCAACATATAGTCTAAGCTGGCCTGGAACTTTCTGCCATCTTCCTTCTCCATCACTCAAGTTGTACCATCACATCTGGTTCTGTCCAACTTATTTATCTAGTGGTTTTCTCCAGGTCAGTCCCACTTTTCCAATATAGTAAGTAGTGCTGAGAATCCATCTTCCCCTGGGCATGGAGGGAC
The DNA here is from genome assembly GCA_023101885.1 of Typhlomys cinereus. NCBI lineage: Eukaryota > Metazoa > Chordata > Mammalia > Rodentia > Platacanthomyidae > Typhlomys > Typhlomys cinereus. The sequence continues at coordinate 3,915,034 of JALPQD010000124.1, forward strand.
CCCTGTCCATCCTTCCAGGATTCCTACCCTTTGCTCATTGAGCTGCTTTTTAGGGAACAAGTCCCCTGGGGCTCCTTGACAACCCAAAACTCAGCCTCCAGGTATGAAGCCACACAGCCTGTGGAGGGCCATAGCCGCTCTTTGTTCTATTCTCTGTCGTGTACCCCTAGGCCTACCCGTATCCTCTCTTGGGGTCTACCAGTAGAGAGAAGCAGAGGACAAGGAGCTTTGATCTAGTACTGGCTCTGATTTCTCTGTTTTTTTTTTTCTTTTTAGTGACTTTCACAAGTGACGTCTTTGAAGTAAGTATCTGAATTTTTCTCTAATCTATATAAATGGAGGCAATAATCTACATTTTATAGCATTATTATAAGAAGCAAGTGAGCAACAGGCAGTGAATATTTAGAGCTGTGCTGCATGAGGCACACGGTATTTGGCCGTGGTGAGTAGTAGGGTCATGTATGAAAGAGCCGTGCTTAGTTCTGGAGAGATGGTGTTTTCCATTTCTCTTGCCAAGCAGAGAAATTCAGTCAGCCTGCATGATTGCTGATAAATGACCATCAAATGGCTTAGGGAACAAGGGGTTTATTTCCTTATGACAGTCCAGTTACAGTTCACAGTCCAGCTTGACGGAAGAGCACGCACCAACACCAGGGCCCAGGGAACTGGCCACACCATCACCACATAACAGCTGAGAGAAGGACGATCCTTATTTGCTGGATCATCCTGGCCAAGTATACAGAAGGATGCCAACTTCCTCAACTGTCTCTCAGTATTTTATTTATCTGTTCAGGGCCTAGTCCTACCCACCATGGGCTGGGCCTTCCCCATCAGCTAGACAATCTCCTGCAGGTTTGCTCTGGGCCTAACTCAACCACTAATTCTCCTAAAAATGTGCCCAGAGCTCAAACCCTCAACCATCAAGTTGACACCTGTGCCTGACTACGACAGATCTCAAACATCACATCTCTGTCTAAACATCAGGGGGAAGGGACCGAACAGCGTGAAGCAAATGTGCTAGTTTCCATGTGAATGTTGCAGAAAGAATTTCTGATTATCTACCTAAGCTACCCTCCCTCTTTCCTTGAGTGATGGAATCCAGATTTTATTTAGATGCTTGGTGTCCTGATCTCCCTTCTACTGTATCAAACTGTCATTGGTCAAATGCACCTTATGAGAATGATCATGTGGTGTACTTTTGATCGCGAGACATAGAGAAGTAGGGGAGGAGTTGTTCCAAGGAAGTTTATTTGCTTATTAAAAAATGAAAGAAAAGTGAAGGAGACACTGGACCCTGACTAGTCACCCAGTGCTGTTGTACCCATGTGGAGTGACTGGACCTTTAACTATCTTTGTAGATAGGAAGACGAATTTAAAGAACAAAACCTAAATACATCCAGATGACAGAGGGCAAAGATGGAAAGGATCAGGTCCATAAAGATATTCCCACGTTGTTACACTAACCATCCCCAGAATCATCTAATTTCTAGGCTTCCTCATGAGATAATAAATTAATAAATTAATATTTTCCTTTAAATCAAATTAAAAGTTGAAAGCTCCTGTTTTTTTTTTTTTTTTTTTTTTTTTTTTTTTTTTTTACAGCTGACAGCATCCAACGCTTGCATTTTATTCATGGGTCTTATATTCTTTAGCCAATTTCTATGTTCTTACAGAGTTTATATTCATTCTCCTAACACCTAATTCAACATTTTATACATTGGAAATATCAATATGTAGCTTTTCATTGGAAAGGAAGCCACACATGGCCCTGTGAGGAGTTTCTACCAAAAAATAGTGAGATGCATGTGGTGCTGTGGAAGGCGTGGAGAATGTATGTACTTGGATGGATTCCTTCTCTTCCTATTCTGTGTGCACAGAACACAGTGCTCCTCCTGAGATTCTGATTTTAGTTTCAGTGCCCATGTCCTCATTCTTTTTTAAAATTATTTTTATTCTTTAACACTTTCATACACAAATACAATGAATCTGTGTGTTTTCACCCCTTACTATCATCCTCCTCTCCTCTTCCACTTTGTTCTTTCTCCTTTCCATCCAGTCTTTTCCTATTTTCACTTCTTCTTATTGGGTTTCATCTGGGATGCCTGTACTGGCAAGTCCTGTTTCCTCATTCTTTACCCCCTAGATCCAGAGAGTTGCCAAGTTTTTGCTATTTACCTTGACTTTTGAGCTTATCCAAAGTAATAGGTTCTGGTGGAGGGAAAAATTCTATCCAAGCAAACAAAATTATTGGGAAGGAAGTCTGCATTGCTGATCCTAGTGGGAACACACCTTTTTAGGAGGGGCGCGAGATCAAGGCCAAAGGTGTCTGGGTGAAGGGTAGGGGACAGATGAGTGCAGGTCACAGATGGGCTCAGTATCCCAGCTCCTCTGCGTGTACCACCCTGGCTTGTGCGGCTGTACCCCTTCGCTACTGCCTGTTGGCTCTCTTGAGACTAGCAGAGGGGCAGCCGGAGGGTGGGAGGGGCCTAGGCAGTCTCTCGTCCTGCGTTTTCACTGGTGATTATTCTCATCATCAGAAACGTGTCTTCACTCTTCTCACAACACTCCATGCTGTGAAGGCAAGATCCCTCTCAGACCCAAGCCGTGAGATGGCTTCTCCTCCCCATCACCACCTATCCTTGTTTTCCGCAGACTACGCACAGGTGGCAGAGCCTTCTGAGAATTGTCCTGGGTAGGAAGTTCAAGCAGAGGGCCACAACACTGTGCTGAGTGTGAAACCGTGGATCTCCGTGTCCACATAGGACTCCATAGCAGTGAGTGCTCACAGAGCTTTTGGGCCGTCGTTCTAGCCAGGATGTCTTCTTTGGGTGACCCTCTGTAAAAAAGGTGGGCAGAGATGTTCAGGATGCATCTCAACGGCATGACCCTGGGTGAATTCATCTCTAGATGAAGGAAATAAGTAAAAGAAGGAAAAGAAAGCATGCCAAGAAGGGGAATAAAAGAGCAGTGAAACTGGCACGGTGGCACACACCTGCAATCTCAGCTCTTTTGTGTCTGAGGCAGGAGGATGATAAGTTTGAGATCAGCTTGGCCTAACGAAGAGCAAAACTTTCTAAAAGACAAAACAAAACAAATAGAAAAAATTGATTATAAAAGAATGCTTGTCGGGGCTGGAGAGGTAGCTCAGGGGTTAAGCCTCTGCTTTGCAGGCAGAAGGTCCTGAGTTCGGATCCTAGACCCCACGTATAGACACTGGGTGGAAGTGGGGGCGGCCTGCGTTTCTGGTCCTGGTAGGGCGGAGCCTGTGAATCCCGGGGCAGAGTAAACAAGGAGGAGGTGGAGGCGTCCATGATGGTTCCCGAGTTCGCCCGTGGTTCTACACATACACACACACACACACACACACACACACACACGCACACGCACACGCACACACACACATGCGCACACGCACAATTGAATAAATAAAAAAAATAAAAAAGAATGCTTGTCAAAGAAAAAAAAATGAAACTGAAAGACAAATCAATTGATCAGAACTTACCAAGCCTGGAAGAAACAATGAGACACAACAATGAGGCCACAACATGCTTCTCAGAAAATCTCAGGAGGCTGACCCACAGTGACCTGATTGGTGGCATTTTGTTTTGTTTGTTTTTCTGGTGCTTAAACATGCGAAGCCAGTACTCCAACACTGAGTCACCTGCCACACTACACCCATGTGTATTTTGTGGTTGTTAGAGTTTTGGATACACTATTCATACAACGAGGAACTTTCTTGTTATTTGAAATGATAGTTCTGTTCTAAGCCTTTCACCATTGTTTTCCTTATGGAGTTAGAACGATAGACACAAAAGGAGGCCCGGACAAGATCTCACGTCCATCCTCTCATAGGAAAGAAATCCCTTGGCTGGAGATACACTTGCCAAGGATGCACAGCTGAGAACCAAGAAAACCAGGACCTCACCATTCTGAGCCAGGGCCCCGAGGGCTGAGTGAGACTTGTTGTACCCCTCCAGCTCTGTTTTTAAAATTTATTTGTTTGCACTTTCATACATAAACGCAATGTGTTTCCCCCCTTACCTGTATCCCCGCGTCCTATCCTACTTCATACTTTCTCCTTTCCAGCCAGTCCCCTGTATACTTTCATGTCTTTTTGTATATGTGACTCACTGGGCTTCATCAGGGATGCCTGGACTGACAGGTGTCTGAGCACTTGCTGAGGCATGGATGACTTATCAGCGGGTGTCATAGTTTGAAATATAAGTCGTTCCCCACAGGCTCATGTGTTTAAATCTTTAGTTATTTGGGAAGGTCATTGGCATCTTTAAGAGGTGGAGTTTTGCTGGAGGAAGGCAGTTGCAGGGATGGGCCTCGAGGTGGATGAGCTGCTGTTGCAGCTTTCAATTTTGCAACTCTCAGCTTCCATGGATGTAACTTAGGTTGCCTCCAGCCTCTGCCAGCCAGTCATGCCTTTTCTACCACGAAGGCTGTATCTCCCCTCTGGAACTGTAAGCTGAATAAATTTTCCTTTTTCCCTTTAAGTTGCTTAAGTGTGAATGGTGTCTCATAGCAACAGAAAACAGTAACTGCTATAGTAGGTAAATCACTGAGTAGAGAAGCTCATTTTCTTCTGTCTGGGATTAGCCTTAATTAGTTTCTCAGGGAGGTATAGTGTTTCTTGAGATCTCTCAACCATGGCAAAATGTTGATAGGTCAACTATTATACAGGTCTAGTTGAAGTGGACATCTCTACAGTGAGTTCTTGTGTCATGACAAGAGGATACTGTTTGGCTGTTCCTCTTTTCACTCACCTTCAGGTTCTTAAATTCTTACCACTCTGTCTTCCTTAAGGTTTCCCGAGAAAGAGATGTCCTGCTTAGAGCTAAGCACTCCACAGTAGAGGTACTTTGCATTATGTATCTTCCATTGTAAAAGGATACTTATTGGTCAAGTGCTAGGAACTCCTCTAATCTATAGGTATAATGATGAGTTGACATCAAGTATACTTACAGTCAACATCAAGCAGTTCGTTCTCACTTAGTCTTTTTTTTTCTTTTTTTTTATTAAAAATTTAATTATACATTTTAAAATTTTTTACCAGTTCCCTCCCTCCCCCCCTCCTCCCCCTCCCCTTCCCCCCGTGTCTCCCCCCAATTCCCAGAGAGTCCTTTATTGTGTACGCCTAACTCTCCACTGGGTCCTCCTCTCCGATGACATATAAGGACCCAGTGGCATTTCCATAAGCCCTTTCTCTTGTTCCCCTTAAGCATAAGATCACTACTATGGCTGTCAATCCCTTGCCTCCAGGGGTCTCGGTGCCCTTAACAGATGCTAGACTTTATGAAGGCAGCAGTGCGCTGGACATTGCGCAGGGCATGCAAAGTCCCATTATGATTGCTTTGGCCCCAACTATTGTTGAGAATCTTGCAAATCGTTGCTCCTCCCATCCTTTTGCTCTTACAATCTTACCGCCCCCTCTTCCACAAATGTCCCTGAGCTTCAGGATGGGGAGAGATTAGGCTGGCCTAGTTCTATGTGATTGATATAGAGTCTCTGAAGTTCTGGATTGTGGTTTGTTGATTTTCTTTTGCAGTTTTGCTGCTCCTGCAATTCCCTTCACTCCATTCTGCTGGGCACTGTATGTCACCCCCTGGCCAGCGTTCTCACTTAGTCTTAAGGCCCTCCTTCTATGAGCTAGGTTTATAGTACCGGCATGTGTTCCCTGCCAAAAAGTAGGCCTTAAACCCAACCAGAAAGCAGTGTTACTCCCATATCTTACATGCCACCATTGCACCAGTGGTTGGTTTTTGCCAGAGTGGTTGTTATTGTAGCTTGCAGCATTTACAGCTGGGTAAGGCTATTGACTCCCTTGGTAGTCTGCACTATATCTTCTGGCATTATGAAGCCCAGCTAGCAAGGAGAAAGCTTCCCTCTCCATTCCAACTTTTCCCCCCTGTCCTGTGATCCTTGTATGTGATGTCTTTAGCAATGGAGTCTTACTATCAAGTTCTGGAGAGCAACCAAGAGCAATAGCAAATGCCTATATTGTTTTCAGGGTTTTTGAGACCTCTCTTACCAATAGCTTATTAGGAGGTACCATGCACCTGGTACTGGGAAATTAATTTCATATCTTATGTCTTCTGGTAGGACCACTTCAGGGCCATTTCTTTTTTCTCTTTTCATTCTTTCTCTGTGTTCCCCTGTGTAGGGTACATAGAACAACACTTTACAAAATTTTTTTATAGACTCACAAGGTTTCAGTCTGACTTAGACACTTAGTGCTATTTTTTTACTCCATCTCCTCCTGTGCCCTATCTATTTATTTCCTTTTCCCTTAATTTTCTCTTATTATTCCCTTTCCACTGTATTACCTTCTGTGTTCTTTTACTTCTCTTCTTTGAATCCATAATTGCTCTCATCCCTGGCTTATATTCCTTTCTAGTTTATCAGTCCTCTGTATTTTCAAACTCATTTCTGTCTCCTAGATTTATCAAAACTTGTTATTTCTTAAGGCCACTGTCAAGAAAGACCCATAATTAGCAAGATATCTCATCCAATCCATGGTCCATCTCCTTCCCGATCTCTGGTGCTTGGAGTGGTTCAAAGCATGTGTTCCCTGTCATGGGGGGGAGGGTTAGTGATTATTAGACAGCCAGATGATGTCCTGGAGATTGACCCCACTGACTACTGTAAGTAGGCTCCTGATCCTCCCTTTCCTTCAAGCCTTCTCTTATATAAAGGCCTCTCTTTACTTGTTTCTGTATTGTTGGATAAGAGAGGTTCTCAACGCACAGATGGCAGCCTTGTGCAGTACAAGAGCAAACTGAACAACAACAAACAACCTGAATACAGAACACTGGAGACCCTACAATGATCACATGGACCAGGCCAGCCAAATCCCCATCCAGAGGCTCAGGGAACTTTGCGGAAGAGGGGGAGGTAAGACTGTAAGAGCCTAAAAATGGAGAGTTACATTGCTGGACAGGTCACTCCACTCAAGATGGGGCAGCTGAAGCCAGGAACTTAACAGCAATGGGACATGAACTCATTGCACAGTAGAGGACATGTCAACATGCCCCCATGGACTGGCATGGATCTCAGGAGAAATTGTTTCAGGCAGTTGGATCATTAGGGGTCAGACAAAGGTAGGGGAGTACCCACATCAGCGGCTGCCCAAGGAAGGGCCTCTTGATTTGCCACAGAGGCCTGAACCTCCATGAGAACAGATGATATAGAGAGAACCCCAGGACCCATAGAACCAAAGGACAGGAGAATAGGAGGGAGTAGGCTAGACCTACATAGGGAGGGGAAGAAGGGCAGGATGGAATGAGAGCAGGATGGAAGGAAGGGAAAGGAAGGAACATATATGTAAAAATGTAAATGTAATGAATTTATTTTAAAAAAAACTTGTCATTTTTATGGCCCATTCTTACTGAGCCCTATAAATTTAAATCAGTATTTAAAAATCACTAATAACTATCATGAAACAGTATGGTGAATGTACACTATTATTAAGGACATTATTAACTTACATTGGATTGTTTCTCTAGTCTTTTTGGCCAAGATCAAGTATATTAACTAACACTGTAGAATGTTACAATGTAATAGCTAATATTTATAGAAACTTTATCGTGTGCCAGGTTTTCACCCAGCGTTTTACATACATTAACTCATTTAGTCTCCACATAACATCATGTTAATGATTAAATGATTAACAACTTAGGTAATGTTTACAGAAATCTCTACTAGGAGGAGTTGCTGTGCTCTTATGAGTTGGCTGTATATTCCCATCTGTTAATTTACATGTTGAATTTTTTGCCCCCACTACTTCAGAATATGACCTCATTTGGAAACGGGGCTGTATCAGTTGGGTAAGTGCTAATCCAACATGACTGATGTCCTTATGAAAGCGGAAAGAACAGGCATGGGAGATGCATGGCAGGCAAGTGGCGTGAAGCCAAGAGCAGATGAGCATCTCCAAGTCATGGAGAGGTCTGGGTCAGTTACTTCCCTTGTGGCCTCCAGAATTGTGAGAAAATAAATGTTTGTTGTTTAGTCCTTTCAGTCTCTGGTGCTTTTTTTTTTTGTGGCAGCCTTAGCAAATAAATATACCTGCTAAGTGTTTTGCAAGTACTAACTCATTTAATCCTCACAATCAAGCTTACATGGTGGAAAATGGAAGAAAAGTTAAACACCATTAGAGTGACACAATCAGTTTAATCCAGGATGTGGAGCATTCCACAAAGCAAGTGGTATGCTTCCTCCAAACAAAACAATGCCATGAGCTTAAAAGCAGAAAAAAACCAAGGCTGGGGGAACAGTTAGAGAACAGAGGGGTTTGGGGAGGGGGCAGGACCACTACACTGGCACTAAGCCAACTGTGAGCATTTGTGCTTCAGATGGTTGGAGGAACTGGCTGTAGGTTGGATATGATACTGAGGAACTGCTGACCTTCCTAGGCATGGCTATGTCTTGGTGGTCATGGAGAAAATTTGTCAACGAAGATAAAATGGCATGGTGTCTGGAATCTTGTCTGCTTGAAGGAACCCAGAAAATAATGTTTGGGTTCCGAAGACACATAAATCGTGGTTCATTCTTGCATCTCTCCACGACATGTTTAGAAACTGAAACTCACAGTTACCAGGAGCTGGGGGAAAATGGGGAGACAATGATTAAAGAATAACACTTTCCATTGCTAGATAGACATCTTCTGGGGTCTGATATGCAGTAGGAATGGGAATAGATGCTTGATAACTTCCCGTCACTGTGGCAAAATACCTGAGACAATCAACTTAAAAAGAAGAAAATTTTATTTTGGCTCATGGTTTCGGATGTAGTCCCTGGTCACGTGGCCCAACTTGCTTTGGCTTACCATCAGGCAGAGCATCACGGAAGAAACACGTGGTCTAGCACAGCTACTCACCTCATGGCAGGCAGGAATCAGAGATAGGGAGCAGGGTTCCAATGTCCTTTTCAAGAACACAGGCCCAAAAGCTTCTTGAAGGTTCCGCCTCCTCCAGTAGCATCCCAGCCTGGGAACCAAGCCTTCAGTCCACAGACCTCTGGGGACTACTAGAGATCCAAATTATAGAATGTGGTGATCATTACATAGTGTCTCCATACATAATATTGTCACATGTATACCTGGAATACATACAATAATTACAATGCATATATGAATACATACATAAAACTTGGAGATATCCATAATAAAAGGAAAAATTGATGGAATTCTGTTATTACTGCTGTGCAGACAACACAGCTGGAGTTTGGAAGATTTGTTAGAGTCCTGGAAGAGCTGAGGTGTGATCAGTCTGACTTCAAAATACAATTCTACACAACATGTGAAAATATTAACTTTCAGTGGCAAAATGATAATGGCATCTCATCTATTCTAGAGTTATCCTGTGAGATGCCTATATTTTACCCTCCACCTTCAGGTTTCTTGTAGCCAAAATAAATGCTAGATGTCCCAGACAATGTGCATCACATTCACAGGAATGATTTAGGGATGAGTTTTTGTGTTGGATTTTCTGTGAGTTGTGTCTCTGCAGTCAGCTAACTTATGCTGATCGACCACTGTGTAGAATGGACGGCAGGACCCTGGGTGCTGGTCAAGGCATCTTGAGGCACAGGCAAAACAAGTCTTGGGTACAGAAGTTGGTTAACTCTAAAAATGCCACCTCAATTCCCCTAGCCCTTCTACTTGGGCAGTATTTATCATTTGGTGTGGACAGGAAACTACGGCTAAGCAATATTCAGAAGAGGCTATTTTGAAAGTGAAATGGTATGGAAGGAGTTGCTTGGAGGTGGTCAGATGTATATCTGATGTATATCTCAATAGCATGAGATGAAGTCTGGTCCCAGACTCAGGTAGTTCCTGGGAGACAGCTTGGCACTTGTGAACTTGCTCTCGGCAGTTGGCTTACGGACGGGACGCTTTTAGTCCAAACTTCTCAGAAGCAGCCTGTATTGTCCATTAGGGCTGTCCATTCAGTTCAAGTTCACAGTGATAAATCTTGGAGCCTCTAAGGGTACTCACAAAGGTGGGTGTGGTGTGCTGATAGCAGGCATGATTAAGTGCTTTCCTGTGTCAAATATAGCTGTAATATGCTACAAACAGGCAGCTGAGCTTTATACAAACTGATCTGGCCACTATCAGTAGCTCTGACATTTTATACTAATACTTAAAATAAATCTAGAAACAGGAAAGAAAGTACAAAATTATTGTTTTAAGCAGCTTGTGAGAGCTTATCTTCAAAGTGACAGAGGCCCCATTGTATTTAGAGAAACTGCTCACTCCACTGGCATAAAGGTTAGTGGCCCGGACTTCACGGCTGCCCTGAGCCAGTTTCCCACGTGAGTGCTGGGGGCTGGCAGCAGCAGAGCACTTTCCCCCACCCAGGGGCTCTGTGTGCTGTGGCCTTTATCTTCTTGCTCGTGGGAGGACGTCCCAGTGCACTAAAAGCACTAAATACACTTTCAGGAGCAATTTTAGAAACTCTCCTTAAAACAAACAGAACACTTAGAGTAGAGCATGTTTCCATTAAAAGCATTTTCCTTTCTAAGCATTCTGGCTTAATTTTATTCCTTTATTCTTGGGCACCTTGTTTAACTCAGTATATACATAAAGGATTATAAAAATCCAATTATTTTTATTAAACTTTTCCAATATATTATTTCTTTATTGTACTAACTTTGGTTTTTGAATCGTATTAAACATGAATTCATGTGTTTTAATCGCCCTTTACCTGCCCTTACCCCCCTCATTCCTTTCCACCTTTCCTGTTCTCCCCTCCCACCTGTTTTTCTCCCTTTCCAACATCTCCCTACATGTACAACTGGGTTACCTCTGAGATATCTGCACTAGTTAGTGCTTGGTCACCTGTTAGGGTACAAATAGCCCATCAGTGGATAGACTGCAGAATATAGAGGCTCCCCCTCTCTTTATCTAACACCAGTTCCATACAGTCTCTCAGGATAGCATTATGTTTGATGGGTTCTTCTTTGTTCCATGACAAGTGTTATTAGGCCAGCTATTGTAGAGATCTAATGGAAGAAGACACTGTTGCATTGAGTTCTTGGGTACCACAGCCCTGACTCGCTAGAACTACTGTCTGACATTGTTATTCTTGGTATATAGCTCTACAACCTTGAACTTGCAATTCTCCTGCCTCAGTCTCTCTGCACCCTGGTGCATAGTGAGTCCTTTCAGCCTTTACAAGAACATTGAATACACTAGTTTCTGTAGTCGTTCTCAACTCTGACTACACATCGGAATCATTTGGGATAACTTAAAAAAAAAAGGTTACCCAGAACTCACTACTAGTGTCCAGTGTATTTGCTCTGGGATATTTTAGAGATGCAGACCTGGGACATGTGTTGAATGCTCTCCCATGGCTATTCTGCCAGGCAGCAGAAGAGAAACCATCACTTTCCCAGTGACCCACTAGACAGGGCTGCCACCCCAGGGCTTTGGGGTGGGCTAGGCTTTGGGGATCCTGTTTAGAAGTGTGCTATCATGAAATGCTAGGATTTGTGGAAACACTTAATTGAAATGAATCTCACAAAGGATAAAAAGCCAAACACTTTATCACTTTGCAACCATGGGTTTATTTTCTTCTTCAGAGTTTTGTCTCCTAATTCTTTGTACTGGTAGAACCAAAAGGTTTTCTATTTCTGAAACTCTATTTCTTAGCTCCTCCTCCTGTACTTGGTGCAATTTTGTGTAGATTTCAATCTCAGAAAAGCTGAGTTGCTGGTGCTTATTCAGTACATTGAATTGAACAAGAATGATGCAATAGGTGGGCGAGATGGCGTGGAGAGCTGAAGTGTTTTCCGAGTTTGTTAGGAGAAGTTCACTTGGTGAAAGTTAGGCAGTTTTAGAACAGGACCATGCTGGGAAGGTCTTTGAAAGTCATCTTCCACTGCTAGGATTATCCTGAAGGAACATATCAATCTGGAGGGACTGGTTTTAGTGTGAAAAGATATGGAGATCAACTCTCCATTGCAGATAAACTAAGTTTCTCAGAAGAAACAACTCAACTATGAGGTCGGCCACAAGGTCGACTGGGCTGCTCCCCCCCCCCAACAGACCAATGAGGTGTAGGGGATCAAAAGATCCAATCAGATTTGCAAAAACTGGAGCTAACCAATAAGGGAAAACTACCTTTCTCGAACTTACCTAACTATAAATAAATACCCCTGACCCTGGCAGGCGTCTTTGGCTTCCTTGCATCTCATGGATTCCACGTCTGCAACCCATGAATTCCTTTCTGGCTTTTCACTTACCCCTCTTGAATTCTGTGTCCGTGAATTACATTATTTCTCTCCTCTAATAAACTCTGCCTTAATGCTCTACACGTGTTATGTTTTCAATCTCCGACTCCTGAACACAAGAACTTGGAGACATAAAATCCCAGACCCGTAATGAAAGGGGAGAACCAACTTCTGAAAGTTGTCTTCTGACCTCCACACATGAACTGTGGCATGTGTGCCTGCATTCACACACGTATACACCACACACACACAAACACACACACACACACACACACACACACGTGCATGCATGCACACAATGATAACAAACAAAAATTAAATAAAAAATTAAATACCATAACACAACAAAAACAACTCAGAGTGGAGCCAAATTAACATGGCCTTCTGTCTGGAGAAGAGTTTCTGATGGTATCTGTTAAATGAAAACATCAGTTACTCCCTCAGCTCTAACATCCTCATTTTTCAGTGGCAGTTTTTTTTTATTTGTTGATAATTTCTATGTAACTACAATGAACTTCTCCCAATTCATATTTTCTCCTTTCCAATCATTCTCCCTCCTACTTAGTGACAGTTTTCAAAAAAGATGCATAATTTCTGAGATCATATATCCAGCATTTTAAATTGACTGTCTTTACAGTAAAAAAAAAAAAAAAAAAGCAAACAGACAGAACCCAGGAATGTCAAAGCTTGGATATCCAAACAATATTTCTCATAATTCTGCGTTTTTTTATGTCCAGGTTCTTGGATTCAGGAGTCAAAAATTGAAACCAGAATATGTGTAGAGGATTAAGGCAGACAAAGTCTTTGAGGGGTAAGAGAGCTGAAAGGAACTCACAGACATTCATTAATGGCAAGGGAGTCAAAGATGGTTCAGGAATATTTGTATACTTGAGTGAGCCAGGTAAAAGTGGTCCACTCCTTTCTTTTCATACCCTCTGGTAATGTCGCCTTTCCAGCTTCTTTCCTCCTCCATAGCTCAGCCTCCCATATTCCTATCCTGTGTGACTTGTGTAGAGCAGACACTTCTGCAGTAACCTCTTCTTGGAGTTTTCTGCTTCACTCAAGTTTTCTTGCTATTACTTACCCATTCATCTGCATCCACACATTTCTCTCATGATTAGAACAGCATTCCAGGGCTGGGATGTAGCCCAGCATGTGTGAGACCTTGAGTTCCATCCTCAAGACTAAAAGAACCACCTACCCAGCGTTGTGCTTCAGCCCCATTGCTGGCCTGCCCGCCTCCTGTGCACACAGCGCTGTGCTCCAAATCCATCATGGAGCTGCCTGCCTCTTGTGCTAACCACTGTTTCTCAAACCTGGCAACACTCAGATCAGCAATGGCTGGGATCTGACCCAGCACTTCTGATTTCACTAGTCTGGGTGCAAGTTTTTTTTTTTTTTTTTTGTATTTTTGCTATTTTTTTCTATGATGTTTATTTATTTTCCCAATCAAACAAACTTAATAGGTACCCTGTCCCCTCCCTCTCTCCATCCCTCCCCAGTCCCCCTTGCACTCATCCCCCATTCCCCTTCCCCCCATTTCCCTTCCTTTCACCCCCCTCCCTCCCTTTCTCCCAGTGCCCCCCCTCTTCCCCTCTCCTATTCTCTGAAGCATCCTTTAATGTGAAGGTCAAATTTCCCTCTGCGTCCTCCACTCTAATGAGGTGTAAGGATTCAGTGGCATTGCCCAGAGCTCTTTCTTGGGCTCCCCTTTAGTATAGGAACACTATTATGACTGTTAATCCCTTGCCTCCAAGAATCCTAGTGCCTGTGATCCATGCTAGACTTTGGGGGGTCATATCAGTCATCATGCAGGTTGGGGTGCAATTTAAGTGCAGACATTCTTTTAATATTCAGCCATACTGGAGAACCTCTCCTTAGACCATGAACCTGATGCTTGTGATTTCTCAGCTCCTAGTCTTTTCTCGGGCTCTTTTCCTAGTCCAGATGTCCTTCACTGATCATGTCTTTTTTTTTCTTTCTTTCATGTAAGGGGTGAGTGCATGTATGTGTGTGTTTGCATGTAGGTGGGCACACATGTGTGGGTGTATATACACAAGTGCACCTGAGGCTCAAGGGTGATATCAGAATCATCTTTGATCATTCCTTCACTTTGTTGTTGTGAGACTGGGTCTCGAATTAAACCCAGAGCACACAAGTAAGACTAGTCTGGCCTAGCCAGCTTGCTCAGGGGATACCCAGACTCAACCTTCCAAGGTTAGAATTACAGGTGGGATGCTACACCCATGTGGAATTTTTAATGTGGGATTTGGGGATCCAAACTCAGGTCTCTTTGCTTGCAAGGCAAAGGCTTTAACCACTGAACCATCTCCCCAGCCCTCCTGATCACGTTTTGGAGCTGTCTAAACCTCATTCACAAACTGAAATGTTTAGCAGTAGCTGTGGACCAGGCCAGGCCAAAGGAGATCCAAGGGAGATGACACACTTAGAGGTCAGTGAGTCATCATTTTGTAAGAAAGTAAGAAAATAGAATGTAAGAGGCCACCTGGAACAGGGGGAGCAGGGCCCTTCCCACAGAAAACAGGTTTTGTAATGATTTTGGCTGCGGGTAGCTCCAGATCATGTTTTCAAAGGAAGATTGAAAATGAGATGTTTCGAGGAGACTGGAGGCCATTATGGCTGGTTATTTGTGTGCCTTGTAATTCCTTACACCTCTACATATGACAGAGCTCCTGGGCCCGGGGACATCTGCATCTAATTTGCATAATTGGGGTTGGCTCGGGTGGAGGCAAGGAAGAAAGTTAAAACACCTTGGGAACTGTATCAGTTACAATGAATATTCCCCAGGGATGGGAGTAAAACTTGGCTTGGGTCACCCCATGATATCTGTGCAACAGCATGACTCGGTAGATTAGCAAAAATGGCTTGACACTCCTCATTTCTTTCAGCCTCTGTTCTCTAACAAGCATTCTTTCCGCTTTCTCCTTCTGCCTCACGTAAGAACGTGAAGACTACCTAAGAGGTCTACAAAGACAGCTAAGCGAAAACGCCTGATCTAGCCGAGGAAGCTCTGCGTGTGGAGAGCAAAGCATGCTTCTCACAGGTGGGAACCTTCACCCCCAGCTCACGGTGACCCTCTTGCTCTCATCTTCTCACATGATGGTGATTTGCTAGGTGTGTCATGGTCCTGACCTTACACGCAATCCTGGGTGACCACAATGTGACTAATCCAAACAGCTGTGGTTTGTGAATGCCAAATGTCAGGAAAAGGCCCCATGTTCACTACTGTGTGACCCCTGAACACATTCCGAACTGCTCTGTACCTTAGTTTCCTCATCCCAGACATGGATAGAAGAGCACTATGTACTTCTCGCAGAAGATGCGCGAGAGTTAATTGAGGGACTCCTTGTGAAGCCCCTTTATGGATCTTAATAAGCGCTTAATAAGACATTCACTCAACAAAGATGGTGAGGTGTTTTCTAGGTGTCCTCATCTTGTAAGTGAATAACGTCATTTTCTTTGAAAGAGGTTTTTGACTAAATATTTTATAGAAGTGAAACATGATGCAAGAGAGAAAAGATCCTGCTGAGTGTAAGTTTAAGACTGGCTCTTTCGGTGGGTTCTGTTGCCAACACACCTTTCCCAACATGTATGTGGAGCAACGGGGACATCAGAGGTAGGGCTGTCTAGGCACAGAGCTGGGTGGGCAGAGCAGTGCTTAGATTGAAAGGTGCATGTTTTCCTATAACCTCAAGCTCTCAAAGTGCATGACTCGGCTGTGCACCCTGCTCAGATGCAAATTCACCCAATGTTCAGTCTTACCTTGTAGTGTCTAAATGCAATGGATATTAAAAACATTTGTCATTTCTGCAAAAACTTTTTTTTTCATCACAAAGATGGTACTTTTTCAAAAAGAGACTTTGCTGTTCCCCACCTTAGTAGTTATCCCCTGTACAAGTCAGATTGAGAACGAAAAGTACACGACATGAGTGTAGAGGCCACTGTGTCAGGAAGGAAAGTATTAGATGGTTGTTTCAAGAAAACAAATCTGTAAGCTTACAGGGTCCGCCCAAGCAGATCTTCAAGGTTCTTGCTTGAAAAACCTTGTAACCATATAGTTTTAGGTATGGTGGACAGGGAAGTGTCTTTTATGGCTTATTCAGAAGATAAAAATGTCTTGTAATTGAGATCAGGACTAAATAAAAAGAGCAAAGCTGGTTAACATGTTCATAAGTAAAGAGAACGTTTGACTGGGGGTATCATGCATGTAACTCAGTGGTGTAGTAAGAGGTCCTGGGTCCTTTTCTGAGAGAGAGAGAGAGACAGAGAGAGAGAGAAAGAGAGAGAGAGATTGATTTACTGAAATAATTTGGTAACTAACATATTAGCTATACCTCTAGTATGGTGCACACAACCCTGTTTTTCTTCTATTTAATCCATTCACAATAGGACATGCTAGGTGACAATCAAGCATGCACTCACACCGGGTCACTCTACTACCTTTGGCTCAGGAACACAAAGTATGCCTAGAGTGGGTTTTTACTGAATCATAATACCATACGGCTAGCTTCCTTGCATTTGAAATGCCAGGAGAGTCTCACTGTACCTATGAGGACACTGAGGATCAGGTGACCACACTGAGCAATCCAGACTCACTTTGGTCACATTTCAATATGCATCTTTGAAGTGGTCAGTAGGGGGTAGGGACACAAGCACAGTGGTAATACCGGTTAGAGATGGACTTTGATTAGCCTCTACCCCTGACACCACCTGAGGAGCAGGAACAATGCTCAATAAAGTTCAGTCCTGAAACCTTCAACAGGGCAGAACGTACCCAGATAAGCAGGGGGAAGATCCTTAACCTGCTTCCCTCCGTACCTGCAAGGAAGTCACTGTAAGATTAGAAAAGGTAATTACATCTGCCCAAGAGATTGCTAAGACATTGTTTGGAAAGGGACTTAATCAGGCCCATTGTGTGAAGGTTAATGGAGGCCTGCCTCTCAGGCCACTGGTCTCTCACCTCAAAGTGAAATCTGATTATATTAGAATGTTTGGAACGCAGCTGGCCAGTCCTCAGAGTTCCAGTGCAGTGTAATGCCAGCCGTCCTCGCCCATCCTGGGCTCTGTGAGGTGGACACACCAGCTACTCATGAGTTCTCTTTCAGGCGCTCACACAGCAAAGCCCTTTGCAGGACCCTAAGAGACAAGCACTTGTTTACTCTGTCTTCTCAGGGTCTAGCACAGACTTTGCCCTCTGACAGTTACTCCCCATTTTACTGATCTGCTGTGAACCTGCTGTTTTTTCCCCCCGCTGGCCAATTTGAGAAAGATCGAGTGAGGCACAGCAGAAGAATTCAGGGAGGAGGAAGAAAGGGAGTGAACACAGAAGCAGAGGAGAGCCCCACGGGTAAAGGATATGACAGACTCCATGTATGAACCGGAAGCGATTACCCCACAGGCTTTTTGTTTGTCAAATGAGGAAGCAGCTTGGACCAAGTAGCTTCATATTTGCCCACTCTGAATCAGGACTAAAGATTTAGGACCTAAGGAATCTTAAAAGCAAAAACATTGATGAATATGTGAAAAGATTTGAGAGCCAGTGAGAGGGTTCAATGGGTGAAAATGCTTGCTGTGCACGCCTGAGCCCAGGTAAAGGGGGACGGAGAGAAATGACTCTTGAAGATGTCCTCTGCTTAACCATGTGCCGTGGCACACAAATACTTGCACATCTCTCTCTCTCTCTCTCTCTCTCACACACACACACACACACACACACACACACACTCTACACACACATATAAAGATTCAAAAAGAAGATACCTTGTGTCACAGAGTTCTTAATATGATTCAGAAAAAATTATCCTAGTCTCATCTATTCAAAATTAGGTTTGAATAGAGAAATGTTCATTGTGCTTCTCACAGCTTCTCCACATCCCTGAGATTATTTTTACCTTTTATCCTAGAACTCAAGCTTAAGCTTGAGCTGCCCGCTGGCCTAAGCGCTTGGTTACCGTGACATTCTCTCGCCAGCGGAGAAAAGAAGACACACAGGGCTGCAAGTCTGGGAGCAGTGCTAAGGACCGTGTGAAAAGGCAGGAAGAGAGGAGAGGCGCACCTGTCCCTCGAGCCTCTGCAGAGCAAATGCCATGGCGACGGTTCATCCCATCTTTCCAGAGATGCTCATTAATACACAACACAGACGATTTATTTTCACCCACATCCTCGACAAATCCCGGTGAGAAATCCAGGACAGATATAACCTCCAATTTATAGAAGGAGGAAGAGACCCATAGAGCGGCCAAATACACAGCCAAGTTTGACTAGGGAAGCTGGACACCAGGATAATTGTCTCTCTCAGAGGGACCAATGTTAGACCCTCAAGACATCCTCTCCCTCCCATACTCTCAAGTTAAACAGGCATCTTGCTGCGGGACTGTAGGCCGAGATCTACCTGTATTACAATCCTCCACCCCAGACAGGAGGACAGGACCACTCCTGCAGCTACAATGCTCTCTGTCCTGAAAAACACCTGTTTCTCTGCAGAAACTGTCAACAAGCAATATTAAATGTTCTGGTCCAAGTCATCGCCTGCTGTGGCTAGGAGTGGATTCTCTGAGGCAACACTCCACCATCCCAGGGCCTTCTTAATGACTGCCTCCAGCCTGCTGGTTACTTACCATCCTCGTACAGACAGTAAATACAGGGACGTCATGTGACCCAAGGATCCAGAGGAACACCTAGTAGACATAATCTTATAGTTTTTGTTGTTTTGGCTCAGGGCTTTAAAACCCACTTGGCGATTTTTTTTTTTTAAAGGAGAATAGTCTCTTGTAATTGAAGATGGCCTCCACATCCTCTTTAAAATGTGAACCATCGCTGATTTGTACAAAACCTTTGTGATTATCATCCATCTGTGTAGTACATTCTTGAAAATCTAAGGGTGACTTTGCAGGTAGGCATAGACACTGGGCAGTAGTTCTGGAGTCTGTTTGTTTCTGTACCTTCTTCATGTTAACAGCTGCCGTAGTCTTTATGCAAATCACAGCCAGGGCAAGAACTTGCTAGTGTCTCCAAACCAGCCCGAAGGCCTGTCACATAAACCATCGCAGCCCGAAGGGTGGTCGCCAAGACGTTTTGATCAGGGTGCTTCTTAGGTGTGACAGACCTGGAGACTGAAATACAAGGTCCAGGCCTGAAACTTTCCCAAGGGCTGCCACAATAGGGCATTGTTAGGCCTGTGCTCTGAGGGACAGTGGCCTGGGTAGGACATAATACCCATTCAGGACAGCTTTGCTCTGTGGCTCTTTAGGTGGCCTGCTCCCTTCCCATTCGTTCGGGAGGTGTGTGGCTGTGTGTTACAGATTATCAGACTTAACTCTCTTCTGTGCGCCCTCCCCCTGACCCTAAATTTGCTCCAGTCTTGGAACAAGTACAGGGTAACTTTGTCTGCTGAAGCGCCGGGGTTGGTGAGCATAGATTCTGTCTTTTTCTTGCTTCTCAAAAAGGCTTCTGTCCACAACGGATTTCTAAAAGGAGTGAGCATAATGCTCCTTTGCTGCTACGCAGGAAGTTCTTCCTGTGATACAGCTAGTGGTAGGGCCACTGAAATTGCAGTTTGGTTTCTCCCGATCATGTTAAAATGACAGGGGTGCAGGACATAAAGGAACCCAAGGTGCGGTTTAAATGTGCTTATATGCAAATTATCCAAGTATGTAATCACACTTCAGCTCAACCTCGGACTGTATTAGATAAAGAATCTGACAAGGCCTGTGTTCCTTTTCTCTGGGGATACATCGAAGTCATCTTGATTTTTTTCAACCAAAGGAAAAAGGCTCCTACAGACTTGTTGGAGCATAAACCTGAAAGTAGTATTAATATCAATGCTTAGAAATGTTTATAAGATTGTTTATTTTGAACTTGCTTTGCAGGATAATATGAGAACTGTGCTGGAAAATAAGAAATGTTTTCAAAAAGTTGAAAAAAAACCACCATAGTCTATTCCTTCACAGAAACCATGTGTGCATGTGAATAGGGATTTCAAGGTAAGAACTAAAAATAAATTGTTGTATACAACAATGATGATGAAAATTATATTTTTTGTGTGTGCTTATGGAAGTCCAAGAATGACATCAGTAATCATCTTGAATTACTCTTCCACCTTTATTGTTACTCTAGAGTGTCCCAATTTTGCCTTTCAAGGCTGCAATTGTAAGCCACAGTCATATCCACCTAGTATTTGGTAATATTATATGTGGGATTTGGGGATCTGGAATCTGAACTCAGGTTCTTTTGCTTGGGAAACAAAGGCTTTAGCAACTGAGCAATGTCCTCAATTCAAATTATGTTTATTTAAGATCTTTATTTATTAATAAAAGTACCGCAACAACAATTTTAGGGGAAATGATAGCTTATTCTGTAGTTCTAGATTATAGTGAGTTGCCTGCATTTTGTGTCACTTCCACAAGCTCTTTGCTTATGACATATTTTCAACTGTGGCCAAACTGTGAGTCTCGTTATGACCTCAAGAACCTCTGGAGTGCACAGCAAAAGATACTGGCACTTGGTTTACTTCTTCCTTGGAAGTTGTAAAGGGAAAGAGAAAACGAAAGTCAGTCTTTTCCTTCCAAACACAATATTCAGCTCCATGAGTGTTAGTGATCCACTTAGAGAAGGACAATCAGGATCCAAATGCTAACTGAAATGCTCAAGGTCAGTCAGTAAGCAAACAGACAGTATTTGCGCACAGGTGTCCGCTTCTAAGCTTCTCTATCTGAAGCAACTATGTTGCCTAAAAGGCACCTCCCCATTTCTGTGGCAAAGATGGCTTCCCAACACTTGGGCACATCAGTCCTAGGGCAGTCAGGGTGCAGTGCACAATTCCTGTACATTCTTCTTCATGATTTAGCGCTACTCATTTATAGTAGAAACTGAGGCATAGAGAAAGAAGTTAGAGCTCTTTTTTAAATTGTTTTTAAGTTTCTTTACCTCTAATGATGAAGAGGGGTTCCCCTTGAGGCCCCTAAATCTAGGAGCTATACTTGTCTTGTGAATTAAGTTCCTCTATTTTAGTTGTCACAGGGGCTGCCTGGAAACCCAGGTGAGTCGCACTTGTCCTCCCTGAGAATAATGGATTCCCTTATTTCCATCCTCAGGTGGATGTCCCCTAAAGAACATTGCTCAACTTGGGGCCGAGGAGATTACTCAGAAGGTAAAGCATTTGCTGCCAAGCTTGAGGACTTGTGTTTGGTTCCTCAACACCCATATAAAAGTTGGATGTGCTGGTGCACATCTGGAAGCCTAGAGCTAGGGTGGGGGGTAGATTCTAGAGGTTCACTGACCAGCCAGTTTGGCCAGATGGGTGAGCTTCAGTGAGAGACCCCATCTCAAAAAATAAGGTAGAGAAGACTGGTGGAGGATGTTTGGTGTTAACTTCTAGCATCTGCATGTGCATACACAGCTGAGTATGTTCTTTCCAAGAACAAAGGATATACATTATGGCAAGATCAGTGTCTATGTGTGCATGTGTAACCCTGTCCAGAAAGATAAAGGGAACCTATGGAGGATACCAAAGGCAGCTGCTGTCTTCTGGGCTCAACCTTTGGATGCGAATTCACTGAGTTAGAGCAGGCTTGAATGAATGCAGCTTCCTGGCAGAAAGTATCAGTGTCCCCTCTCTGTATAAAAATCCTGAAATAAGGACACACACACACACTCACACTCACACACGCACACACATTCACACACACACACATATTGTCACATACACACACACACACTCACACACAAAGGCAAGGAGATATACACACACATGACAAACAAATGGGAATAAAAGAATGTTACAAAACTTGTTGTCTTTAAAACTTGTTTCTGAATCCTTACGTTCTTCCATATTAAGAAAAAAAAGTCACAATATTCACAGAAAAGTCTATTGACTGAGTTAAAACTAGGGAAGGAGAAATTTTTAGTCCTTCTTCATCTTGTCCTAGCAGTGTTCCAACCTGTAAGACAGAAGCCAAGAAACATGCATGTGTAGAGTTAACTGTGCAGGTCTATGGTTTGCAAAACTTTCAAAGAAACCCTAATTTCATGTTCTCACAGGTAAGTTTTAGAGCTATGCCTTCATACAGCATTTCTAGAGCAAATTTTCATATCTACTGGATTTACTCATATGGTTAAGGTGGGTTTAAGGATCTTTGGTCATAACTTATTTCTTTACAATCAGGTCTGACAACTTCACAAGTTGGTCAAGAGCCTTTTCTAGGTGCCATGCTCCAACTTCCTTTTCTTCCTTTCCCCTTAGACTCTTTTTAAAAATTATTATTATTATTATTTGTGCGTGCATGTGTGTGTGTGTGTGAGAGAGAGAGAGAGAGAGAGAGAAAGAGGGGGGGCACTGTGTGTCTGTGGGGGAACAAGGGTGACTTTCAGGGCCAGAAGTGCAGGCCGCAGCTGTTTCTACCTGGTATTTTTATGTGGGACCTGGGATCTGAACTTAGGATATTCTGCTTTCAAAGCAGAGTCTTAACCCCTTTGCCATCTCTCCAGCTTCTCCCCTTGGACTCTTAAGTAATTACTCCTGGCACTTACCCTTCTACAAAAGGTGCAAAGATCTTGGTGAACCTCAGTTGTTGCTTAAGTAATTACTCCTGGCACTTACCCTTCTACAAAAGGTGCAAAGATCTTGGTGAACCTCAGTTGTTGAAAGGTTCAAGGACATTGAGTCATAGAAACCCTTTGAGAGGACAGGAACCTAGACTTGAGTGAGATGCTCCTTGGCTCTGGCCTGCTGAAAGGAGGAAAAGTGAAGTTCTTGGATAGAAACAGGTGTTCTTACATTCTGCAAAGTATAACATTTGTTCATTACTGGAGAGTACACTTTTGCAAAGGTATTTGTGAAGGAAGAGATCCTTCATTTGGAGAATAGATAAAATGCTTTGTATAAAGTGAGTTGATTTGTTGATCATGCAGTGGTAATACTGCAAATGCTGTTGGTTAGGATATATGAAACTGCTTTGTCCAAGTCATAGCATAAGAAAGAGATGCTGGAGAATTCTAGATCTAATAGTTTCTTTTTAAATTTTTTTTATTAATACATTTTTTATTATTATTTCAGCTCATACAAACTTAATAGGTACACCAGTTCCCTCCCTCCCTCCTCCTTCCCCCGTACCCCTTGCTCCTCCTACCCATCCTCCTCCCTTCCCATCCCCCAGTGCCTCCTGCCTTAATTCCCAGAGAGTCCCTTCTTGTGCATGCCTGATTTTCCTCTGGGCCCTCCTCTCTGATGACGTACAAGGACCCAGTGGCCTTTCCCTGAACCCTTTCCCGTGTTCCCCTTAAGTATAGGAACACTGCTGTGGCTGCCAATCCCTTGCCTCCAAGGATATTGGTGCCTTTAGCAGATGCTAGACTTTGTGAGGTCAATAGTGTGTTGGACAATGCGCAGGGCATGTAAAGTCCAATTATGATTGCTTCAGCCCTAACTTATATGGAGTATCTTACATATCATTGCTCCTCCCATCCTTTTGCTCTTGCACTCTTACCCCCCCCCTTCCACAAATTTCCCTGAGCTTCAGGATGGGGAGAGATTAAGCTGGCCTAGTTCTAGGTTGTTGATATAGAGTCTCTGAAGTTCTGGATTGTGGTTTGTTGATTTTCTTTTGCAGTTTTGTTGCTCCTGCAATGCCCTTCACTCCATCCTGGTGGGCATTGTATGTTACCCCCTGGCCAGAGACAAAAAGCTGTTAAACTAGAGTCTTGTGATAAAAGCACATTCAAAGATAGATGTAATAAAAGTGGGAAACCACAGTGAGGGAGGGGTCTATCACCCATTTGCAAAATGGTTACTTTTTATCTGCCAGACTATATGCCCTCCTCTTCGGGTGAGATCATACCCCCTCAGTAGTAAATGATCAGGAACAAAAGTCTGTGAACTTAATCATATGTCTCATTACTTATTTGGGTCCTTGATGGAGGCCTATTTTCTCTGCTGTAACATGGTCCCTTCTCTCCTTGTTTCTGGTGTGGCCCTCCTACCCCATCCCTCCTGTTCATAATCCTTGCAATTACTGTCTCTAGGTGGGCTGGGTGGGTTTGGTACTAGGAGCCACCTATTAGGGAGTACATACGGCGCTTAATTTTCTGGGTCTGGAATACTTCACTTAATATAATTGTTTCTAATGACATCCATTTCCCGGCAAATTCCAGTAATTCATCATTTTTGATGGCTGAGTAGTACTCCATTGTATAGTAGATCTAATAGTTTCTGAGGGTCACCTAGACATTGCATAAGAAAGAGCCAAAGCTTAGGGCATAACTTATGTAGTTCCTCTTTTGAGATGGAAGGAAAAGAGCTGAAAGTTGGTAGGACACATATGTGCATAGAGTATCAAGTCATTTGCAAAACCTGCAATATTAAGTCTTCCCACATTCTATCATTCAGACAGAATCAATTGCCTTGGCTTTAATGATCACAGTGAGGCAGAATCTCTGGCTTTATGGTCAATTATATGATTTGAAAATGGGACATTCAAGCAAGAAACATTATTTGGAACAAGTCATATCCTTGAAAACTCAAGATATCTATTCCTCACTCGCTCAGCAAATACTTATGTTTCAGGTGCCTACTATGCACTGGAAAGAGAAACACAGAGCAAAAAGTGTATGTTCTGACCAAGCACACAGTAGGCAGACAGGAGGGTTGTGACAATACAGTGAGGGCCAGAATAGAGGCATGTATGCTGAGACAAATGGAGATTCACAATTAACAAAAAACTCTGTTGATGGAGTTGTAGAAAGGCTATGCGCTGCTCAAATTAGGTCTCTGACAACTTTAGAAACATAGTACCAGAAAGTACTACAGACGCTGGGGCTGGAGAGGTGGCTCAGGGGTTAAGCCCCTGCCTTGCAGACGGAAGGTCTCTGAGTTCAGATCCTAAACTCCCAGTATAGACGCCAGGTGGAAAAGGGGGCAGCCTGCATTTATGGTCCTGGTAGGGCAGAGCCTGTGAATCCCGGGGCAGAGTAAACAAGGAGGAAGTGGAGGTGGTCCATGGTGGTTCCCGAATTCGCCCGTGGTTCTATGAACACATGCATACACGCACAATTGAATAAATAAATAAAAAAAAAAGAAAGTACTACAGAAGCTGCTGGGGATAGCTTCCCGAAGAATCTATTTTTAAAAAACCCACTAGAATGCAGTGGATGTATCGGAGAGGAGGGCCCAGAGGAGAGTCAGGAATGCACAAGAAAGGACTCTCTGGGAATTGGGGCGGGAGGCACTGGGGGATGGGAAGGGAGGGATGAGGGGAGGGGGAGCAGGGGGTCGGGGGGGGGGAGGAGGAGGGAGGGAGGGAACTGGTGTACCTATTACGTTTGTATGAGCTGGAATAATAATAAAAAATGTATAAAAAAAAGAATGCAGTGAATGTGAGGCCAAGATAAAAATATACTTTTATACCTCAAGATGCTCAGTAGACAAAGGACCTTGCCTCCAAGTCTGATGACTTTCTTTGTGCTTTTCTGTGGTAAATACTTCTGTTGCAGAAGAAGGCTTCTAGGTTGAGTGCTGAGTTCTCTTCCAGCCTATAGGTTGTTCCCCTCTCCACAAATCTGACTGCGGTTCTGCAGAAGGGAGGAGTAAAGTGAGAAGAATTGGGTGTGTTTTTATATTTGGATGAATCTGTGCTGTGGATTACCTGGCTCATTTATGGCTTTCCTTCCATCGCAGGGATTCAGGAGCTGATTAAACATCTCAGGGGTAGGAGGACTAGGTAGATGGCTCAGTCAATGAAATACTTGGCAGAAAAAAAATGTAAGGACCCGAATTCAATACAGGTGCTCACATAAAAAGCTGTGTGCTATGGTGCAGCCCTGTAATTCCAGGGCTGGGAAGGTGGAGACAGGAGGATCACAGTGGTTTGCTGAATAGTTTAGCCAAATTCTCCAGGTTTAGTGAGAGATGTTGTCTCAAAAAAATAAGGTGCAGAAGTGATTGAGGAAGACACCCAGTGTTGATCTCTGGTGCACAGAATCACAGGGGGTTGTTCTAGGGGCACTGTGAGGTGCATCTTGGTGGTGGCACTCTTGCATAGTGTGTATGGAGGTTCTGTGTTTGATTTCTTGGGGAACACCAGATGGACAGACAGTCCCTAAGGAGTTAAGAAACATAAATATATCTGGAATAGCCAAATATAGCCCCGCTAAGACAGAGCCAGGGCAAACCTTGATTCTACTTCGACGTGATTAGAGTGTTGATATGTCTGCCTGGATCAGCTGGAGTTTATAAAACAAGAAGTCCAGGAGAGTATAACTTTTATTGCAGGATTTTATATAAGGATGTGAGCACTTGTGAGACTATGGTTGGTTTGGGGACAGAGCAGGGTGGGGACAGCAGTGGCAGAGGACAGTCTATACCTGAACTGATACCTGAACATACTGTTTAGGGCTCCTGAGAGAGCAGCCCGGGCATCCCCTCCTGAGGGAACATTCACTGGGGATCCCCTTGCTGACTGTGAGCAAAACCCTGGGTGAAGTCGACAGTAGCTGTAGCAGTTTAAGTTACTTTAGAAAAGGACTTTTGATGTAAATGACTACCTTGTCTGTTTTCAGTGCTGGATACTTTTCACACTGTTGGTGGCTCACAGGCCCTGGGAAATTTAGATTTATGTGCAGGTCTACTTCTCCACCCTCAGATAATCCTCCTTTACACAGAGTAGAAGGGGGTGGGCAAATAGAAAAGGAGGAATAAAAGAGGAGGATCCGTGTGTGATGGGAAATGGGATTTCTCGACATACTTGTTAAAATCGATGGTGGATGTCTCTAGGGTCAGCACTCTGAAGACTGAGGAGAGGGTTGTGAGTTTCAGGACAACCTGCCTTGGAAAAAAAGCAATAAAGCTGAGTTGTATCCTGGGATTAATTTCTGACATGCAAGTATTTATGTTCATTTAGGATATTGAATCAATAGCTAATAATAACATTTCATTTGTTTCTAAAGGTGGAAGGAAGCACCCCAGCAAGGCCACTGGGGCGAGCTTGTGTTGTAATTCTCTTCTGGGCTGTTACAGTTCAGTGAGATAAACCAACTTGGCTGGCGCATCTACTTTTATAGTTTTCCTTTTTTTTTTTTCTTTTTAAAAAAAGTAAAAGCTAGAGAAAGGAGCCAGCGAAGCCCAAGGCTATTTAGGTTGTGTAATTTTCTGGAAAACATCTTCATTGTTTGGGGTGAGAAGTTGAAGGTTTATTTTAGTGCACCTCTGTTTTTATGCAGGCCAATGCTGGAAGACTATTTGCTTGAAACATCCCTCGCTACATTGGTCCCTTGAGCTTAGCCTGTGCCAAATCATCCCTGTCCTGGCTGGTTGATATTCGAGAGAGAGGAAACATCTTGATAACTTGCTGAGATGTGTTATGTCAGAGAAGGGTGTCTCGGGCCTCAACAGCGACAGTGCAAACCAGCGCATCTTTGGGAATAGGGCAGGGAGCGGAGGTCCCCGTGCTCATATGGTGGTGTCACCCTACACCACCTTGCTTACCCAACTGTGCCAACAGGCCGCCATTTTCTCAAAGACACTTACGCAGTGGTGTCTGGTAATGACGTCAGATCTTTTCCTGTCTGACCTAGAAGATTAGAGTGACTCACTGCTGGCTGGTCATCCGTGAAGATTAAATCGAGGACTTTGGCTTAATGATTTTAACAGTGGTTATAAAGGATTTCCCAAGTATGAGAATCAAGATCTAAAACAGAACTGAGAATTTTACTTCATCTTAAAGAGAAAGTAACATAGTTATAACCAAATACTAAGATCGTATTTCTCTCCCATTCTCCCTCACTCCTCTTAACTTCTTTCCCTTCTTCCTTCTTCTCTCTTTAATTTCTTTTTTCTTTCTTTTCTCCTTCCTTCCTTTCTCTCTCTCTTTCTTCTTCTTTCTTTTTCTCTTTCTTTCTTTCTTTCTTTCTTTCTTTCTTTCTTTCTTTCTTTCTTTCTTTCTTTCTCTTTTCTCCTTCCTTCCTTCCTTCCTTCCTTCCTTCCTTCCTTCCTTCCTTCCTTCCTTCCTTCCTTTTTCCTTCCTTCCTTCCTTCCTCCTTCCTCCTCCTTCCTTCCTTCCTTCCTTCCTCCTTCCTTCCTTCCTTCCTTCCTCCCTCCCTCCCTCCTCCTTTCCTCTCTCCCTCTGTTTCTCTCTGTCTTGCTATGTAGCTTGGGCTGGCTTGGAATTCGTTATTTGCCTGTTTTCCTGTCTCTGCCTCTGCACCTCTTAGATTGGTGTTGGGATCATATATATTTTTTTAAAGTTTATTCCTGAAATTCCAGCACTAGAGGTGTGGAGACAGAAGGATCAGAAGTACAAGGCTGACCTCAGTTGCATAATGAGTTTGAGGCCAGGTTAGGCTACCATGAGAACCTGTGTGAAGCAACAACAATAAAAACAAAAAGAGAACAAGCAAAATTCAAGTATGCTAATACACATGTGTCATCCCGGCATCTGTGAGGTGGAAGGAGGATCAGAAGTTAAAGGCTACCCTCAGTTATATAGCAAGTTCAAGCTAATCTGCACTCTATGAGACTCTGTCTCAAGAAAGAAGGAAATATGAAAAGAAAAGAGAAGAAATAGAAGCTGGGCATGTTAGTGGATGTTTATGATCCCAGCACTTAAGAAGTGGACGCAAGAGGACCAAAAAAAACAAAAGCCAGTTGTGGCTGTACAAGACTCCACTCTACCCCACAAAAAAGGAATGAACAAAAGACTTACAGAATTTTCTTCAAAGAAGAAATACACAGAACCAATGAGCACATGAAAAGATATGTAATATCACTAATCAGAGAAATACAAAACACCATATTGAGATGCCACTTCAGAACTGCTTGGGTGGCCATGATTCAAAGTTAACCAACCGTTGAAGATCTCTGAAAATAAATGCTGGAGACGAGGTGGAGAAGCAGGAATCTTTATGTCCTGCTGGGGAATGCGTGAGTTACAGAAAACAGCACGGGGTTCCTCAAGCTATTAAAATAGAGCTACTGGAAGATGTGACCATCCAAACATAGACTCCAAATAATTCAAACTGACAGCTGGAGATATTTGTGCACTCATGTCCACAGCAAACTGTTCCCAATATTCCAGAGTGGATGGGGATGTCCCAAGAGTCCCCATAAGGATGAATGTGAAAACAAAATTGGTGCAAACACACAATGGAAAATTATTTAGTCTTAAGAAAAGGAAATATGGTCACTGCTTCGAAGTGGAAGAGACTTTAGGACTATGTTCTCAAGTGAAACAAACTAGGCACACAAGGATAAACATTATTTCATTCTTCCTAGGCCTAGTGTCAAATCCCTAGTGACAGAAAGTAGGATGGACACCAGAGACTAGGGGTGAAGGGTGGGGAGTTAGCTGGTGATAGGTACAGAGTTTTTCATAAATTGCAGATGGTTGTAATGGATGCACAACAATGTGAGTATTAGTAACACTTCTGAACTGCATAGCTAAAAATGATAAAAGGTTTAAGCAGCTAACAAACAAAACCAGAGTATTTTTTCTCCCTGTGGGCCTTCCTGTTCTATTTTAGGAGAATTCTTTGTTGTAAGTCACAAAGCCTAACTCTAATGATATAAGAAGGTAATCACTCCGAGAATACAACATTTAACTGGATTTTAAGTTGTACATGTAATCACATCCTAGAGTGCCTGGTGTCAGATCCTGTCTCATGAAAGTATGTTTGTATGTGAAATGAATGCTGCTAAGGTAACCGTCCAACTCCATCGTCTGGAGATGAATACCCAGCTACATATCTCTTCTTGTCGTTATATGGACCCGATATCCAATACTGCTCCTCACATCCTGTGACTAAGACTGGGAAGGGTACAGGTCCAGTTGTCCTGCATCTGTGTGGGACAACATTGAGATGTTCAACATGCAGTGTTTGTGTGGTCCTCTGTGCCCTGGCTCCACTGAGCTCACTTCTCCCCCTGCCCACCCTGCAGTCCTTGTTTCTTACTCAGAACGTTCTAGTGTACCTTCCTAGTTAATGTCTGCATGTAGATCTCCTCCGTAGATGATCTGTTCTAAATTGGCATGTCCTCGTTTGGCTGGGAACCTATTTTCTTTCTTAATGCCATATAATGAAGGCATGGCTTATCATAAACAGAATCTTAGATTCCAGAGAATAAATAAGGATAGTCACATCAAAGAGCAGAGATGCCAGGAAACGCTGGAGTAGCCATTAAAGTAACCTGATTCAAAGGCTTTGCACGTCCTTCTATCTAGTTTCCACTTTGATTTGAAGGAAAGAAGCATAGGAAACTATGCCATCAGGAAGAGGTGTGATTGACAATTATAACTGAGCTTGGGCACATACATGTGTAAGACCTAATGGCCCTATGCCAGGAAGTGGACCCCCACAGAATACTCACGGACACGGGTTCGATGCAAAAGCAAGAGGATTTTATTCCAGCGAGCAGGGGTTGCCCCATACACGGGGGGAGGGAGGGGGGATGACCCCGAGCTCAAGAAGCATACACCTTTTATACCCTCCTTGCAGGGAGGTTACATAATGTTACAAAATTATTGGCTTTCATATTAGTTACAATAATAACACAAAGGCTTTGGCGGTATTTGGCATAGCTGCAGGTACTAGACCTTGAGAGGGGGAGCATTTCCCGGAGTTCTGTGTGGGGAGGGGGCAAGTGCACGTACTGAAAGCATCTCTCCGAGACCTTGCTTGGTCTGGGTGGTTTGGCATCTGGCTTTCTCACAGGGACCTTGAGAGTGGAGATGTTTTCAGTATCTAGCCACCCATATTAGACTTTTGTTTTTAGAACTCTGAAAACTGCTGACCACCAAGCTGTTAGTCATGACTTCATTATTTGTCACAATTTCTGTAAAAATTTCTTTTCTTCCACACGTGAAGAACTGTTAGTTAAGGCAAGCCCTAACAAGCCTGCAATGATTGTCTAATTGATGAGGAAAGACCCAATCCATAGTGTGTAGGACCATTCCCTGGGCAGGTGGATAAGATGGCAGGAGCTGGTTCAGAATGCTTGCACAGGCTTGCCAGCTGGTGAGTGAGGTTTACCCCAGTCCCGTGGATAAGGCCAGTTCCCTCAACTCTAGGGGTTGGCATGAGCCAGCAGCTGTAACTGGATAATAAAATTCCATGTTCTCCTAAGCTTCTTGGTCATGGATTTGTTGGCAACATGAAGGTAAACTGCAATATAAGGTGAGAAGAGGTGGGAGGACAGGAAACAGAGAAGGGTTTCAGGACAACTTACGGTGGTGAATGGTTGTAGACATATAAAGGCATAGTGTGTAGACAGAGTAGTCTAGAAGACTTGGCACTCTATTGGCTGCAGATTTTCAACTAGTGCAGACTTCTGCAAAGGAGCAACATTGGCTTGAGTCCCATGCTTTGGTCAATCTACTTGAATGTAGGTTACATGCCATGTAAGATAAGGCAGAAAATCAAGCTGTGATTGATAATGGATTCTTTTTTTTGCACATGTGGTGTGTGTATGTGTGTGTGTGTGTGTGTGTGTGTGTGTGTGTGTGTGTGTACTTGAGTACGTGTACCTGTGGAGGTCTTAGGGTGATATTGGGAATCATCCTAGATTGCTTTTCCTTTTTATTGCTTTGCTCTGGGTTTTCCTAGACTGCTTTCCAGGGTCAGAATTATAGGCCACTGCCATATCCATCAGATATTTTTACATAGGATCTGGGGATCTTGGGAGGCAAAGGTTTGAGCCTCTTCCAGCCCATGACTAGGTTTCTAAATTAGCTTCTTGTTGTCTCCCCCCCCACAGTTCCTAAGTCTTTTTTTTTTTTTTTTTTTTTTTTTTTTTTTTTGTCTGCACTTGCTATGGTTCCCAAAGAGATCACTCACGGTTTTCTCAATCCTCTTCATACATTGACACCCACTTCAGACTCTAGGATTTACTGAAGCTTTTTTAAAAATAAAATTTATTGAATTTGTTCTTTGACAGTTCCATAATGTATATAGTACACTCTGATTACCGTAACCCCTTCCTTTTTAATCTCCTTCTGTCTTCTATTACATCTGCTTTTCCCCAGGAGTCCCTTTTCCACATTCATGTCTTCTGTTTCATTTTGAAATACATTGAGTTTAAGCAGTGTCATCTGTGTGACCATGGGTTTGGCACTGTCTATTGGAGCCTCAATGAGTGCACAAGAGAAGACAATGCCTGGCCTTCCCTCTAAATCCCTCTGTAGTCAGGAATCCATTCTTGCTACCTGGGATCCTGCTGTTTGCTTCACTGATCCAGCTGTGGCTGAACAATAGCTGCTGGCCCTGTTAGCTATGTTCATCAGCACCTCCTGTTAAGTTTAGCAACACTTTGGCTTGGTCTGTTTGAATGTTCATGGTAAATCTTTTAAGCATGGCAATCTTACTGTAGTTAGCACCCTACCAGGAGGGTCTAACAACAATGTACTTCTGTACACTACTTGATTTCTAATCAGTAGTTTAAATATTTGAATTATGGTTGATACAACCGTGATCTCAAGATATTAGTGAATCTGGAGTGTTCTCATTCCCACGCTTCGTTTGTGATCATTTGGAGCCCTCTGTGTGTGTGTGTGTGTGTGTGTGTGTGTGAGAAAAAGGGCACTTGAGTGTATATGTGTCTTTGTGGAAGATGACTTTGGGAATCATCCTGAATTGCTCTTCTACCTTATTGGTTTTCCCTGGCTGAATTATAGACCACTGCCATATCTGCCCAATATCTTTTTTTTACTTGAGATCTGGGGATCTGAACTCAGGTCCTTTTGCTTTTGAAGCAAAGACTTTAACCACTAAACCTTCTCTCCAGTCTGGAGTTTTACTTTTATCAATGTTTCACCTCACATTTTATAAATAAAAGTGAGCTTGACTTCTTTGATGAAGGACTTAAAGATTTTCTTATTTTGTCTAGGAGGTCATTGCTATGGGAAACATACTAATGACCAAGTGACCTCAAAATAATAAAGCTCAGTTTGGTGATGGAGTCAGTCATTTTTCAAACCATGAGAAATATTTGATGGATATATTTTTTCCATTTTTATGTGTATTTGTGTGTATACGGATATATATATACATATATGACATGTATATATACATATACATACATACATACATACACACACATATATATGTGTGTGTGTGTATATATATATTATATATATGTATGTATGTGAATGGGTAAACATATGGAGGTCCAAGGTTGATACCAGGAGTCACCCTCAGTTGCTCTTCCACCTTATTCTTTTGAGGCAGGTCTCTAATTAAACCCAAAGCTCACTCTAGGACCGATCTGGTTAGCCAGCCTGCTCTGGGGATTCCTAAGCTGTGCCTTCCAGTGCTGAAATTAAAGGCCAGCAGCCACATCCATCTGGCATTTTAGCTGGGATCTGGGGATCTGAACTCTGGTTCTTTTGCTTGTGTAGCCAAGCGCTTGCTTCAACCTCTGCACCATCTCCATATCCTTAAGATGAATAATTTGTAAGTTTCAAGCACACAAATGTTCCTGTCTTAGTTAGGTACCTGTATCAACTTCACAATGAATACTTGAGTTCTGAGTACAGTTATGAAGAATTAGTAATTAGTCCTGAGTAAGCTTGCAGAATATTGTCTAATTGATGTGGAAGGCCTAAATCATGGTGAGTGAGACTTGTCCCTGGGCTAGTGGATAAGATGGAAGGAATGGGTTAGGG
This sequence comes from Typhlomys cinereus, assembly GCA_023101885.1. NCBI lineage: Eukaryota > Metazoa > Chordata > Mammalia > Rodentia > Platacanthomyidae > Typhlomys > Typhlomys cinereus. The sequence continues at coordinate 3,948,939 of JALPQD010000124.1, forward strand.
AAGTTGGCATTCTTTTATATACTTGGCAGACATGCTGGTCTGGCAAGTGAGGTTTGCCCTTCTCTCAGTAATGAATATGGTGTGACCAGTTGCCTCATTCCCTAGTGTTGATGTGAATTCTACTGTCAAGCTGAACTAACTAAGAAATGTGGCTGAGCCCCCTTAAGCCATATGGTTATGAATTTATCAGCCACCATGCAGAGTAAGTACTACAATGGCCATTCCCAAATTTCACTGTTCAGAATGTTCTGTAAATAAGGAAGCAAGAGAAATTACAACTGTGACTCTAGCTAGATGCTTACTCAAGACTAGCCAATTGTGGAAATAAGCAAATAAATCTTGGGATGATCATTTAAAAAATTCTTTTTGACAACTGTAGATAACAAAGGCCTTATAAAGGCTGAGCACCTGTGTTTCCGTTACTCACATTTTACAAAGTTGTGATGTTTCACTCACACTGCTAAATCCTTTTTTTTTTCTTTTGAGGATTAAGGTAGAGTTTATTAGAGGAGAGAAAGAACTCACTGTTGGTGGCACTTTTTCTTCGAAGTAGCCATCTTGACCTTTGCCTCAGTCAATAAACAGACTCCTGGGGGCTCCAGTATTGTGGGATTGACTGTCCCTTTGTTGTGGGATTCTTGCATTCAGAATCGAAGATTGAAACCAGAACCACGTAGAGGATTAAGGTAAAGTTTATTAGAGGAGGGAAAGAATGGAACTCATGGACTCTAGACGTGGAATTCCATGAAGGGCAGGTGCCCCAGAGAACTCATGGACTCCAGGCATGGCATCCATGAGAAGCAAGGAACTAGAAATGAACTCACAGACCCACATGTGGAGTGCCTCGAGGGGCAGGCACCTTACATTGCTAGATTTTTTTTTTAACATTCACATTGTAGCAAAAGGATAATTTCTGATAACTGTCAATACAAACATTACAGCTAGAGTCTGATAATTTTCTCATCACTGTGTTAAAATACCTGACAGAGTGGCTTAAGAAGAGAAAGATTTATTTTGGTTCACAGTTTCAGCTCATCATGATGGAGTGTGTAACAGGTGAAATGTGTGGTGGAGACATCTTATCCTTAGTGGATAAGGAAGCAGAGCTTGGACCAATACCAGAAGTGCATGTCATCTTCAAGGCTGTCTCCTAAAACTTGTGTCTGCTAGCTAAGCCACATTCTCAAAGGTGCCAGGAGATTTCTAAACAGCACCATCAGCTGAGGATCAAGGGTTCCAACACAGGAGTCTGTAGGGGGCATTTCGCACTTAAGCCGTAATAAGTATTATTAAGGGAGGCGGAGGGACATTCATTCAATAATCTAATGTGCTGTGTGGACCACATTTCAAATTCTCCATCCTTTTCCAAAAGGTCTTTTCAAGCATCTTTTTTTTTTTTCAATTCAGAATCCAAACATAGTCCATAGTGTATGTCATGGTTAGGCACAGGTGTCAACTTGGCTGTTGAGGGTTTGAGCTCTGAGCACATTTGTGGAGAATTAGTGGTTGAGTTAAGCCCAGAGCAAACCTGAAGGAAATTGTCTAGCTGATGAGGAAGGCTCCAGCCCATGGTGGTTGGGATTAGGCCCTGGAATAAATCACGGAGAGCTGGTTGAGAGAGTTGGCATCCTTCTGTACACTTGGCCAGACATGCTGGTCTGGCAAGTAAGGATTGTCTATCTCTCAGCCATTGCATAGAGATGGTGTGGCCAGTTCCCTCGGCCCTGGTGTTGGTGCATGCTCTCTCAGCAAGCTGGACTGAGAACTGTAACCAGGAATCGTAAAAAAATAAACCCGTTGTTCTCTTATGCCTTTTGATGGCCATTTATCAGCAACCATGCAGGCGAACTGCAAAAGTGTATGTTTGACTATAACATTTCTTGAATTGTTTTGTTTGGAATGCTTTCCTGGTGCTGTAGGAGCTTCCATGTCCCTCAGTGAGCTATCTTGGGACACATCACGAGAGGCTCACAACTGATGTAAGGCATTTTAATCACTTGGTTTGATGGGTTGAAGGATCCCACCGTAGTAAGGGTACCTGCTGCATGAATCCTGGGGTGGGGGCAGCACCTGTCTAGTCCATCCCATGGCTTCACTGACTTCCTGCATGCCATTGTGGTCACAGGCAGGTCTGGAGGCTGTGGGCCTGGCAGTGGGAGACTTCTGTGTCCAGACACACAGCTGCTCTGTGGAAGAGATGCTCACAGGCCAGGCCAGCCTGGTTCTAACAGCAGCTGGGAGCATTTGGGGGAATGGCTATCATTAGTGAGTGGTTGATTTTAAGACCTTGTGAACTGATTGCCCAATATACACACATCTTCCCTGCATAGCCAAGCCTCAACATTCAGTGGGTATAGGTCCTGGGATCCCTAAGGATAACAAAATCTTTGCATGCTCAAGCCCCTCATACAAAGTATTTCATTTACATATAACCTATACACATTATTCCTGAATATCATAAATCATCTCTGGATCTGTCATAATGCCTAATGCATTGTATATGTAAGGAACTGTGCCATGGCTAGGAGACAACAAGAAATCTGAACACGTTCAGTGCAGACAACTAGCGTCTTTATTCTTCTCTGTGGTTGTTTGAATCTGAGACTCTGGAAGGCTGGTGCTTCTTCAGACAGTTGAAATTTTAATGTTGCTTGGATTTTCTACCACATTTTGTATGACACACAGAACTTCATGTAGTCTAGTCAGATACATCTCAGAAGTCACTAACTAAACTACTTGTTTTTATGCTTAGTTTTCCTGCTGTCCTATGTGCTTTTTCCTTCCTTCCTTCCTTCCTTCCTTCCTTCCTTCCTTCCTTCCTTCCTTCCTTCCTTCCTTCCTTCCTTCCTTCCTTCCTTCCTTCCTTCTTCCTCCCTCCCTCCCTCCCTCCCTCCCTCTCTCTCTCCCTTCCTTCCTTCCTTCCTTCCTTCTTTCTCCCTTCCTCCCTTCTTCCCTTCCTCCCTTCTCCTTTCCTCCCTTTCTCCCTTCTTCCCTTCCTTCCTTCTTTCCTATATCCATGATACCATGATGGACACTGTGGAGGTCAGAGAACAACTTTTGAAGGTCAGTTCTTTCATTCCACCATGTGGGACCTAGGGATCAAACTCAGGTCATCAGGTTTGCACACAGGCCTCTTACTTGCTGAACCATCTCTCAAGCCCTTAGGTTGCACATTTTGGTGAGAATTTTCCATAGGTGCCTCACACCAATGGTGTGCAGTATTAGCTATCAAACTCTGCTCCTCTTGGTTCACTTGTTTAATGTGGTTGTTGCCAGTCCCCCCTACGGTGAAGATGAACTTTCCCCAATTACTACTGCGCTCTCTGAAGAGTATTATCTTTATACTTGTTAAAAACTTGGTTGTAGAATTGAATCTGCTGGTGAAAGATCATACTTTATAAAGTTCCCCTTTATTGGTTTCGATGGTTCTGAACTCTCAACAGGCATCTTCCCATAGCTTTGTCAGCATGTGCTGCCCAGCCTTGGAACTTTTAGGAACTAGGTAGCATTTTATTCAAGAATTATTCAAGAATATAGTCGGGCGCAATTTGTTCATCTTTTTTCTGTTTACTGTTACGTGTCTTTCTCCTTAAAGTTATTACCTTTTCCTCTTAGTATTTCAAGTATTTTGAAAATCTCTCCTACTTACAAAGCTGCAGATGGTTATTAGTGATATGCTTAGACCTGTTCTCTCAGACTGGCATCTGTCTTACTTTCCTTGTAGAGATTTAATGTCATAGTTATTATAGAAAGCTTTGTGGCAAGATTTTATGAAGCCAGGCTTATGAATCTTTATTGCTCTTACTTTTGGATTTTGGAGCTTGTTTTAAAAACTGTTCCTGCATCCAGTTTATAAAAGAATTCATCACAGGCTGGGGAGATGGCTCAGGGGTTAATGTTGCTGCTTGATAAGCAAAAGAACCTGAGTTCAGATCCCAGATCCCACAAAAGAATACTAGGCACGATTCTTTTTTTTTTTTTTTTTCAGCTCATACAAACTTATTAGGTACACCAGTTCCCTCCCTCCCTCCTCCTCCCCCCGTACCCCCTGCTCCCCCTCCCCACCCCTCTCCCTCCCCATCCCCCAGTGCCTCCCGCCCCAATTCCCAGAGAGTCCTTTCTTGTGCATGTCTGATTTTCCTCTGGGCCCTCCTCTCCGATGACGTACAAAGACCCAGTGGCCTTTCCCTGAACCCTTTCCCGTGTTCCCCTTAGGTATAGGAACACTGCTGTGGCTGCCAATCCTTTGCCTCCAAGGCTCTTGGTGCCTTTAGCAGATGCTAGACTTTGTGAGGTCAACAGTGTGTTGGACAATGCGCAGGGCATGCAAAGTCCAATTATGATTGCTTCAGCCCTAACTAGTATAGAGTATCTTATATATCATTGCTCCTCCCATCCTTTTGCTCTTACACTCTTACCGCCCCCTCTTCCGCAAATTTCCCTGAGCTTCAAGATGGGGAGAGACTAAGCTGGCCTAGTTCTAGGTGGTTGATACAGAGTCTCTGAAGTTCTGGATCGTGGTTTGTTGATTTTCTTTTGCAGTTTTGCTGCTCCTGCAATGCCCTTCACTCCATCCTGGTGGGCATTGTATGTTACCCCCTGGCCAGAGACAAAAAGCTGTTAGAGTCTTGTGATAAAAGCAGGCACGATTCTTAAAGAAATTAAAGATTGAAATGCCATATGATCCTGCTATACCACTTTTGGGAATAACCCCCCCATACAGCAAAAATTCACCTCGATAGCACAAGCACGACCATGTTCATAGCAGCACTGTTTACAATAGCAAAGTCATGGAATCAGCCCAAATGTCCAACAGTTGACAAGTGGATAAGGAAAATGTGGTACATTTATACAATGGAATACCACTCAGCCATCAAAAATGATGAATTAATGAAATTTGCTGGAAAATGGATGAAATTAGAAACAATTATATTGAGTGAAGTATCCCAGACACGGAAAATTAAGTGCCATATGTACTCCCTAATAGGTGGGTCCTAGTACCAAACCCACTTAGAGACACTCAAAGACAAATCTCTGTAATATCTACAGTAATTGCAAAGATTATAAACAGGAGGGATGGGGAAGGAGGGCCCCACCAGAAACAAGGAGAGAGGGACCATGTTACAGCAGAGCAAATAGGCCACCATCAAGGAATGCAAGTAAGTAATGAGACATCTGGTTAAGTTTACTGACTTTCCTTTCTGATCATTTGCAACTGATGGGGAATGATCTCACCAGAAAGGGGGGGCATATAGTCTGGCAGATAGAAAGTAACCATTTTGCAAATGGGAGACTAACCCCTCCCTCACCACGGTCTCCTACTTTTATTCCATCTACCTTTGAATATACTCTTATAACGAGACTCTAATTTAACAGGTTTTTAATCTCTGGCTAGGGGGTGACATCCAATATCCATCAGGATGGAGCCAAGGGCATTGCAGGAGCAGCAAAACTGAAAAAAATCAACAAACCATAATTCAGAACATCAGAGACTTTATATCAACCACCTGGAACTGGGCCAGTCTAATCTCTCTCCATCTTGAAGCTCAGGGAAATTTGCGGAAGAGGGGGTGGTAAGATTGTAAGAGCAGAAGGATGGGAGGAGTAATGATATGCAGGACACTCCATACAAGTTAGGGCTGAAGCAATCATAATAGGACTTTGCATGACCTGTGCGATGTCCAACACACTATTGACCCCATAAAGTCTAGGATCCTTTTGCTAAAGGCACTAGGTAGGATCCTTGGAGGCTAGGGACTGACAGTCACAGTAGTGTTCCTAAGCTTAAGGGGAACACAGGAAAGGGTTCTGGGAAATGCCCCTGGGTCCTTGCACTTCATTGGAAAGGAGGACCCAGAGGAGAGTTTGGTATGCACATTAAAGGATGCTCGGGGGGGGGGGGTTGGGGGAGGGGGAGGCACGGGGGGGCACTGAGGGATGGGGAGGGAAGGGAGAGGGGAGGGGGGAGCAGGAGGGTCTGGGGGAGGTGGAGGGAGGGAGGGGACTGGTGTACCAGTTAAGTTTGTATGAGCGGAAATAATAATAATAAAAGAATGCCAGGCAGAAATAGCTGCAGTCTGCACTTCCAGCCCTGAGAAGCAGAGCCTGGAAAACCTCAGAGCAAAGCAAAAAGGAGGTAAAGCAATCCAGGGTGATTCCTGAAAATGCCAGGTAGATATGATAGCAACCTGTATTTCACTGCTGGAAGGCCAAGTCTAGAAAATCTCAGAGCAAAGCAATAGGAGGTAAAGCAATCCAAGATGATTCCTAATGTCACCTTTGGACCTCCATAGGGACACACACTCAAGTGCCCTCTTGTATATACTCACACACACAGACATGTGCACACATACACACACACACACACACACACACACACACACACACGCATGCATATATCTTAACAAATGGGCAAGAGGAGTTGAAAAGGTGTATGATGACAGAGAGAATCCAACTGTCCACAAAACATGCATGCTAACTGACATAATAATTCGAGGTTGGAGAGAGGGGAAAAAAGAGGGGGACGAGGGAGGAAGGGGAAGGAAAAGAAGGTGTTGCTTGTCAAGGACAATAAGCACTACCTCAGCATGATGCTAGTAGGACCATTCTGGAAAGTTCTTTTGGAGGAATTTCTAAAAGTAAGGATATACCTTCCTCTTTCCTCATAAACAGTAAAAAAATTAAATAGCATATTCCCCAGATAATATGCATATTTTCATTATCACTGTACCTTATTACTAGCCTTAAACTGGAACTCCTAATGTCTTTCCACAGCAGAATGGATGAATAAAATGTGTTATGTTTATAAAAAATGGTGCCTGCTATAGCAATGATAATGAATAGGGCCACAGAAAAGTTTGGATGGGTCTCATGAGCATGCTGCTGAAGGAAGGATAGTAGTCAGAATGTGCATCATAAAATTTCACAACAGTTGTAACTAAGCTATAAAGGTTAGTATAAATGCTTTGCTATTAAAACTGTATGAAAAGTCTAAGAAATCATTGTCATTAATGTCAAAATATTGACTATTTTGGGGGAACAATGGACCCGTGATTTGGCTGAAGCAGGAAAATAAGCTTGTGCTGTCAGATTCAATGTTGTTTTCCAACCTATATGGCCTCTTTCTCTCATAGTATAGATATAGATATAGATATAAATACATATAGATATAGATAGATAGATACTTAGATAGATACTTAGACAGATAGATAGACAGACAGACAGACAGACAGACAGACAGACAGACAGATAGATAGATAGATAGATATGAACCAATTTAATAAATCCAAATAAGTGATGATCCCTGTTACTAGTAGGAATGGGAGGAGGGTCCCTCCACACCTACGGCATGTTCCAGCTTGGTTGGAAAGTGATTTGTAATGTCCGTTGAAAACAAATGAACATGACTCATCCAACCCGGATAACTCACTAGTACTTGGGAGGGAGATATAGATATAAGTATTGTTAACATTTGGGGTTAAGAAGAATAATGAGATAATGAGCAATTATCATCACTTGCTACATACTAATTAAAGTAAGCTAGAGATATTTTGCTTGACTAGAAGTGATTTCATGAAGTGTTGTCCAGAGGGCCGGAGGCAGTGAGAGCTTACTGCTTCAGGCAACTCATCCTCCATCTGCACAGATATGTGCTGCCTGCATGCTCATGTGAAACAGGGAGGACGTAGAAGGGCATGCCCTATATCGTTTCTGTTGTTCCTGAGGGGGATGCACTGGTGGGTACTCCACTAATGCAGGTTACAATTTAGAAGAGAAAGCTTAATATACAGGAAGGTATGATTTAGGACCTAGAATTTGTCTAACTTAATGCTTCTTTAAACTGTGGATTGCCACCTCACCTTTTGAATGTGGGGATTCTGAAAAATTTGACAATGGTAATGGTCTGAGTGTGTGTGTGTGTCTGTGTGTGTGTGTGTGTCTGTGTGTCTGTGTGTCTGTGTGTATCTGTGTGTGCCAGGGCACATGTGTGGAGTTCAGAGGACAACCTCAGATGTCAGATCTCACCTCGTTTGAGACAAAGTTTCTCCTGTTGCTTTTTCTGCCCCTACAACAGGCTAACTGGCCCAGGAGCTTCAGGGGATTCTTCTGTCTTCACCTCCCATCTAACCACAAGAGTACTAGACTTACAGATACATCTGGCATTTGCACAACTTCTGGGTAGTCAAACTTGCATCTTCATGGTTTTGTGGCAATTGCTTTTACCCGCTGAGCCATCACCCCAGCCTCTTTCTGAATTTAAATTGGCAGTCAAATGTGTAATGAACCCGAGGCATTTCTGGTGCCTCTCATTCATGCTGCATCACGTGACTTTACTGCAGTCTTGGTTCCGAACATAACAATGTGTGAACTTCACCCTATGTGCTGTCACAACATGTATTGCCCACCAACAACGCACCAAACACCTGCACCAACACCTGCACCAAACACCTGTACCAACAACTGCACCAAACACCTGCATCAACATTTTGGCTCAGATTCAAGTGTACCATATATTATGAATGGCAGTGTTTTTACTGTACCTACTAAGTTCTCCGTTTCTGTAAAAACAGAACTATTTAATTATGGAAGATAATGATATTTTCCTACTTTTATTCCCCAGCATGTAACAAATTAATATGTTTTTTGATTGTATTGTGCTACAATATTTGATTTTAGAAATTGCTATTTGAGCTGCTTTAGTTTGGTTTTGTAAAAAAATTATAAAAATCACTAGATGAGTTTGGCTTATGATTAGGACAGACTTCACAACAATTTCTGAAATATCCCTTATTACACTTCTGCCATTTTGTATTTATGTGAAACATTGTTCTCAGCACTGATAAGTATAAGATCAAAATAGCTCTGAAAGCAGAAGATACCCTGCATTGAGGAACATCTAAATGAATGATCTCAGCAGTAGGAAAGTTTGCCTTCATCTTTAATATACAGTAAAATTACATGTATACCAAAAATAGTTTTAAAATCAATTTCCTCGTGACTTAGTAACAGTAAATGCTTGATTTGTATAACTATTCTGAATGCTTATATACCGAGGGTCACATAAAGATTTCTAGGGTGTGAGGGTTGTTCATGAGTGGAAAAGGTGTTAGTCACAGTCTAGCATGTGTGTGATCCTGGGTTCTGTTCCCAAGCTTGTGCAGCATGCAACCTCTTTAAACTATGGATTGCTACAAACAACAACAAAGAAAACTTTACAAATTAAAGAGAAAGCACCAGAGGAAAGAAGTTATTTTAAATACCACAAAGTATTTTCATACTGAGCATATATTCCCGAGCTTTGAACTTCATCCTCAGCCTTGGTTTTCAAAATAGGGGCTCACTGTGTTCCTCAAGTTGCCTTTAAAGGGCTGGGATTTTAAGAGAGTTTTCCCATGCTGAGTAACTTTCAGGCTCAGCACCTAGACAACTGCTTCTTTAAAAAAATATTCTCTTCACAAGTCTTCTTTATATTTAAACGTGTGTAGGTGCACACATAACTGACAATGGGTTATAACTGCCTACAGTATTCAGTGTAGTAATATGTCATACATGTTTGTCAGCTAAGAACAGTGGGCTATACCTTAAAGCCTGGTTGTGTAGCATAAGAAATATAATAATAAATATGCTTTCTAATATCTGCGGAATGAAGAATTCACTAATTTCTCAGGTTAGAACACATGCCCATATGTGATGCATGACTAATTACATACACATACAATTTGTATGTCTACACGTTTCTGTTATAAAATTTGAAAACCATGAAATTTACATGAAATACACTGTAAACTGGCATCAGTTTACAGTAATTTCTTTTTCACAATCTTTGTTAGTAAGTGATTTCTTTTTCATAAAATGCTTTTTGTTTTAGGGAAAGACAATATGATAGCATATGCTTCTAAATCATCACTTTTTGTTGTGAGAAAAAAGGAGAATGACATGCAGATAATTGTGGTCCATTGGTTGTTTTTTCTTTCCTTAGTCTTTTTCAAACTCACAATTCAAAAATTTTCCATTTAACTGTATGTATAATATTTTGTCAGGTTTAAAATATATTTTCAGCTAGCTTTTTGATTAATAAAAAATTCACTAGTAAAATATATGCTGAGCAACAATTGCATATAAGGCATTAAGATGAGGAAAATAAAGTGTATTAGAGCTGGACATAGTGGTCACCCCTGTAATCCCAGTTCTAAGGAGGTGGGAAGATTAGATATTTAAGGCCATCTTCACCTACCTCATGGATCTGAGGCCAGCCTTGGCTAACGAAACCATATGTAAAGTATGGCTTAAAGCTAACAATGTATGTATGGTAAAGCTAACAATGTATAACTTTGGTTGAGCAAAGAACATAAGCAGCTGATAGGATACTATCAATGTCATTGATCAGCAGGTGCTTCTCAAGCACATGTGACTGCCTGGACAAACTAATGATGTGTTCTAAAGCCTACATTAGCTGGTATCAGAAGCACAGTGTAACACACAGGCAGTGTTGACCGCTGACACAGATAAAGCAAAGTGGGGAGAGGCACATAGCTGTTTGAGCAGAGATCTGAATGAAATGGAAATGGAAGCTTATGAATGAGAGGCATATAGGTGTTTGAGCATTGATCTGAATGAAATGGGGGTGGAAGCTTACGCACGGAAGCAGGAAGAGCCCAAGTAGAGGGAACAGCACTCAAGACCAGAAGCCCCGTAATGGCATGAAGGTTTTAGGGAGGTGGCTGGAACAGCCATCAGGCTTCCTGCTGTTGGGACGGCCCAGATCTGTTGCACGGGTCTAATTTCTCATTGATATTTTACATACAGTTTTATGCATAACATATCAGAGCTTAATGTACTAGATATTTTACACATATATTAGCTCTGATCCTAGACACAACTATAAAGGGCATGCAAGTTTCACATTAATATCTATAGTACAATAGATGTGAATGGTAAGATTCTGTAAATAATACTCTGTATTGTATATGGATAGAAATAATAGTTAAAGGATAAAAACATGGGCCCCAATTCACGTTCATAATTACCCATGGGAGGAAGGAAAGGAAATGGGAGGAAGATGGGTGAATGGGGGAAAGAGAACAGTCAAGTGGGTTTGTGATATTATTTGTTGCGTATATGATATGTAAATATGATAAAATATTTGATTTTTGTCATGTGATTTATGTGCATTTTATGTGTATTCCAAACTTAGATTCAAATTCAGTCTGACTCCAAACCACTGCTCATTTTAGTTGTTTCCCTCCAATGCACAGCTTCCAGCAAAGATAAGTACACCATGCGATTATCACCCAGTCACCCCCCACCTCCCTCCCTGCTGAGCAGAGCAGCTCCCTGGCACATTCACAGATAAGATCTCCCTTCTTCCGGAGCCGGGAGAACAGCAGCCTGCTTCCTGGTGGTGAGTGATGGCTGCTTGCGCTGAAATGAGCTCATGGACAGGCTATGCTCAGAGGCCGGAGTGAGTCAGCAGGCTTCCAGTAATGGCTTGAGGCAGCTGGGGCCAGGATCCCCACGACCTGCCATTATCATTGTAGGGGGGGAGGAGCACACACAGTTCTCATTCAGGGCTCCAGAGAACAGTGCCCACTCATGTGGGAGTTTCTGCGTGCCTTCAAGGCGCTGCCTAATAGTGACTACAATGTTAACAATGGGGCCTGATATGCTCTGGAAAAACGTTTTTATTCTCAGGTAATGTCAGGTTTCATGACTGCCCTTTTCTTTTTCAGTAGCTGGCGATGATACGATCAAAGGTTTGCTGTGTAGATTGTAGGTGATATCAACAGTCCCAGGGGAGGCAAAGCGGTCATGTTCTACTTGCCAGGGCTATTTTGCTTGAATTTTTGTAAAAGCATGGTTATTTTTCTATCAGCTCAGTCTTCAGAAAAGTAACCAAATCTTTTCATTATTGGAGAATAACAACAAATTTTATGGATACTTTAACCTTTAATTATTATCGTTGCTACTTATTTTTTATAACACTCTCTCTATAAACCCATATTGACCTTGAACTTGGGGCTTAGTCTCCTGAGGCGGGATTACAGTAGCATGCCTAAAGTCATTTCTAAAATCATTTTTAAATTCTCAGGATTACTTTGTCCTAGTATTTGATTTCCGACTGCGTGTGTACGTATGTGCACTTGGTGTATGTGTATGTATGTGTGTATGTATGGGACATGCACATGCATGTGTGTATGGTTTGTATGTGGGCAGGTCTATGTGTGCATGAGGATGCACGTGAATATACATTCAATGTAGAGGCCCATGGGTGATATCGGGAATCATCCTCGATGGCTCATCTGTCTTACTGTCGTTATGCCGGGTCTCTAATAAATCCAGACTTCGCAGATAGGGACAGTCTGGGTAGCCGGTTTGCTGTGGATTCCTAGGCTCCACTTTCTGGGCTGAAATGGAGGAGGACCACCAACCAGCATTGTGTGTGGTCTCTGGAGATCCAAACTCCAGACCTTTTGCTTATGTGGTAAGCGCCTTGTAACTGAGCCATCTCCTCAGCCCTTCCAGAGTTAAATGATCAAATAAATATGTTTTGACACTGTGACTTAGTATAATTGCTTACTAATATTTTATTTATTTATTATTTACTTGAGAGAGATTGAGAAAGACAGAGAGGGAGCCTGTGTGCCCCGTGTATGTATAGGTTAGAGGACAACATTTTTTTAAGATTTTAATTACTCATTTGTGTGTGTCTGTGTGTGTGTGTGTGTGTGTGTGTGTGTGCGCGCGCGTGTGTGTGCGCGCGCGCACGCGCATGTGTGCACATGTGTCAGAGGCACTGTGTGTCCCTGAGGAGGACCAAGGGTGACTTTGGGAATCATTCTGGATTATTTGTACTTCCTTTTTGCCTCGCCCACCATGGCCGGAAACGCAGACCACTGCCATTTCCGCCTAGCATTTTTTTAAACGTGGGATCCAGGATCAGAACTTAAGACCTTCTGCTTACAATAGCCCTGAGCCATCTCTCCAACCCAGAAGACAACTTTTAGAAGTTGCTTCTCCCTACTATGTGAGTTCTGGGGATGAAACTCATGTGGCCAGGCACTTTTATCCACTGACTCATCTTCGTAGTCCAATTTAATGTAATTATTAAATTTTTCTGTATCTTCTATAAAGAGAAAATATCAAGTCTTTCCTCAAAGGGGAGAAGTAGTTTACTCTGAAGACATATGACCCAGGAACATAGATTCAGATCGCCCCAAATTCCATACATTCCATTATGATTATAGTTTCTTGAGGTTTTATAATTGCAGAACAATATTATGAACTAAGACACTTTTTAAATCCTTTGGTAGAAACAACAGGTGACTGCGTTACAAAAAGGCAAGGAAATCTCTGTTACAGGGTACTTATGCTATCCGATGATATGCTTAGCTTTCTGCTTGGTAGAAACCAGGAGTCTAATTGCACATTTGCAAAGAATGTACATAAGGGCCACCCACATACAGAGGTGGGTACTAAACAGCTATTAAAAGTGTTAAAAATGGCTCTGGACTTGCAGCATTTTAATCTCTCCACATCATTGAGGCTCTAATCAGTCAACCAGATTGGCAGGTACACTTCTTCTTAAGGGTTTTCATGCATAACTTCATGACTGCGGGTCATCCTCACCAAGCTGTAAAAGTTAAAATCCACAAGAAGTATGTGTGTGTGTACATACTTATGAATTAAAAAGGCAGAAGAAAATATGAAAGTTTAGAGACAAATCCTACAAAGTCCACCTGTATTTGTAAATGGAGTTCTAGAGATTACTTTCTGTCTATGTTGATTCACTGGGTGTGATTGGGTGCAGACTTCTGACTCCAGATCTGTCTGCATTGGTGGGAGTCATGAGTGTTTAGATTGCAGACAGGTGTGTGTTGTGTGCCTGTCATAGGTCGATGGCTTAGTCGAAAGCCACATATTGGGAAACTGGAAATAATGTGATGACTGACACATAAAGTACCAGGAATAGTTCTAAGAGCCTAATTCGTCTTGTGAACTGACCTATGAGGCAGGCGCTTGCTCATTTTACATGAGGGGATGGCGAAGAAGAGCGACAATATGACAACATCACTGTGGAGCTACCAGTCTTGACCCAGCCCATGACAATGTGACCTATCACTCTAGAGATACCTGTCTTGACCCAGCCCTGCTCGCAACCATTTCATTTTGCCAACGCCACAAGGTTTACAAAAAATCTTTGCTGCAGCAGTTAATTCTCTTCATTATGCGTTTGCAATGTGACTGCTCCCCATGTATTTGAGGGACTGGTCTCAGTGATATACACAGACTTCTGTACACACCGAGCATATTTTCCTCACTTCTCCTACTAATCAACTTTGACCAAAGCTTTTTCATTCATCTGAAGCCAAGTTTTAAACATGACCGACCCATAGGCAGGAAAGGAAGAAGACAAAATTTGGGAGATTTCCAAACTCAGTTGGAGGCTGCCCCACAAAGCCAGGTTCTGAGCCCCACCACTCTAATTTTAAACACACTGCCACACCCAGAGGCGCTTTTAGCAGAAGATTTGCAAAGAGATGCGAATTTCTGGTTTCCCAATTTTTGGCTGTTTTGTGGCCTCTGTCACCTAGCCTCCAAGTGGCTGGAAGGACCCTGAGGCATACACTCCCATTCACACCCAGGGACTGGCGATGACAGCGCTTTAAGGGCGCCTTAAGGTTTCAGAACAAGCATTTATGAAGGTCTTACTTTCTAAAGCAATTGCAAAGAGTATTCTCCTAGAAAGGGTGAATACTTGCTAATTCACCTTGCTAATGGAATTTGGCAATGAGAAGGGATTAGGGTTTGAGAAAGGCTGGTTGCTGTGTTGGAAGAAGATGGTTAGAGAAGATATTGTAGGGTGTCCAAGAGGAAATGAAAGAAGACAAAAATTGGGAGATTTCTAAACTCAGTTGGAGGCTGCTCACAAAGCCTTTTTTCCTGCCCACGGAGCCCTAACCTGGTTCCCTCTGTTTCAAGTCACCATGACTAGTAATATTTTAAGGCATTTCTCTGTCTCAGTCACCTGGCAATACTGTGAGATTTCAGATTTTTTTTTTCCCTCTGGCTCTGACAGGTCCCTTGAAGCCAGTGTCAGGAAGACAAACCACAGGGTCTTCTGGCTCCCGCTGCCAGTCCTCTATGCCTGGCAAGCTGGTTAACTCCTCAGAGATCTGAGAAAAACAGAGTTTGAGAAACAGTGCCCGAGCCATGACTCACCTCGTGACTGATTTCAAGGATTGCCGCCATCACAACAGCACGTTACACCTGTTCCAGGCAGCCTGATCTCCTCCCTGTCTCTGTTGCCTAGCACCCAACACTCCTGAGGTCTGACCACCATTCCCCGCCCGAGTGAGTCCCAGGACACCCAGCGCAGCTTGGCTGACCGCCAGGAGCACCAAGGTTGGGGGTTTGCTTTAAGACCCAGTTTAATTTGCCAAAGTGAGATATTTCTGAGCTGTATAAAGATTTGGGTGCTTGTGAGAAAACATCTGTCATCACTTTGAGTGGGTCTGTGAGTGAGCGCATATGTAGGTAGTGGTGTGCACGTGTGTGTGTGTGTGTGTGTGTGCGCGCGCGCATGTGCATGCGTGCATACGTGTGTGCATGTGCGTGCAGGTGTGTGCATGCATGTGTGCGTACATAGGCGTGCATGTGTGTGTGTGTTTGTGTGAAATGCAGAGAAAAAGGTTTTATCACTTATTTATTTTACTGTTGCTATGTTGGATAACACCTCTGTGTAGAAACAACCTTTCATAATTAGCACAATTGCTATTCCTCTATGGGAACCTTCTCTATACTTCTTTACATCTTATTATAGACAGTTGCTTATCCATGTTCATTGCAGCTCTATTCACAGCGGCAAAAAAAAAAAAAAAAAAAGGAATCAGTCTAGATATACATCAATGGATGAATGGATAGTGAAAATGTGGCAAATATACACAATAGGATACTAGTAGTTGTTAAGAAAAATGAAAATTCTCTGGTAAACGGATGGAATTAAAAATACTACTTGGAGCCTGGAGAAGATGGCCCAGGGATTAAGCTTCTGCTTTGAAAGCAGAAGGTCCTGAGTTCAGATTCTGAATCTCACATAAAAAATGCCAGGTGGAAATGGCAATGGCCTGCACTTCTGACCCTGGGCAACTCCAGAGCAAAGCAAAGAGGAGGTGTTACAATCCAGGGTGATTTCTGAAGTCACGCTTGAGCCTCAATAGCCACACACGATGCCCTCTGATATACACAAACACAGACACACACGGATACACAGATACATACACAAAAATAAAATGAAAGTAAAATAAGATAAATAAAAAATATATACTGAGTGAAAAATTCCAGACATATGAAGATGGGATATTGCCTTTTCTCCCTTATATGCTGATGCTAGCAGTGAACCTTCACATTGTGTACTTGTAAGAGCTGTACATTAAAAAGGAACATAAGCTGGGGGTGGGGGTATGAGGGAGGACCCTAAAACAGGGAAGGAAAAAAAAAAACACAGGTGGAAGGCAGAATAATGAGATGAAAGTGGAGAAGGACAGTAAGGGAATAGGAGAGATTGGGGGAAAATTAACACTAAGGATGTAAGTAAGATATAATCAGGCATAAACCTTCTATATTATAAGTCTTTTTAATTTTTTTTATTTTTTATTTTTCTCCCACATGTTATTGCTCAATAGGTACCCCCTCATCTGCCTCCCCTATCCCCCTCCCCAGTTGTCCCCCATTGCACTTTCCCTCTTTCCCCCTTCTTTTCACCCTCTTCTCTTCTTCCCCCTCTCCTGCTACCTCCCCCTTCCTCCCTCCCATCCCCTGGAGCATTCTTTTATGTGAATGCCAAACCTTCCTCTGAGTCCTCCACCCTAGTGAGGATTTGGGACTCAGTGGCATAGCCCAGAGCCCCTTCTTGGGTTCCCCGTTAGCATGGGAACTCTATTATGACTATTTAATCCCTAGCTTCTAAGGATCCTACTGCCTGGAGCCTTCTCTCCTGTGATCTATGCTAGACTTGGGGGGGGGTCATTAACATGTCAGCCATTGTGCAAGTCAAGGAAAGTCCAATACTGGCTGCTGCAGCCCTAACTTGTGTGGAATATCTTGCATATCATTGGTCCTCCCCATCTTTAGACTCTTACAATCTTGCCACCCCCTTCTTCAGTAAGGTTCCTTGAGGTTTAGGATGGAGAGAGATTTAGGTGGTCTGGTTCAAGGTGAACAATGTAGGGTCTTTGGTGTTCTGAATTATGGTTTGTTATAGTTTTCAGTTTTGCTTTTCCTGCACTGCCCTTGACTGCATCCTGATGGGTATCAAAGGTCACCTCCTAACCAAAGATAAGACTGTTAAAATGAAGATCTTAATATAAGAGGAGACTCAAAGGTAGATGAAAGAATAGGAGTAGGACATAACAGCAGAAGAGGAGGGGCCAGTGTTCTATTTGCAGGATGGTTACTGTCTCTCTGCCAGACCTTATATCTTCCCTGATTGGTGAGATCAGACTTGTTCAGTCCCAAGTGACCAGGAAGGGTAGTGAGAGTGAGCTGTACCAGATGTCTCGCTACTTACATGCAATACATGACCATGCCCTAATTTTCTACTGAAGCATGTTCTCCTATTTCCTTTCTTTTGAGGTCCTCTTTTCTCTTCTCTTCTGTTTATAATCTTTTGCAATTACAGTGGGTATTACAGAGATTTACTTTTGAAAATGTCATCAAGTGGGTTTGGAACTAGGATCCACTTATTAGGGCATAATACAGTGTCTAACTTTCTGTGTCTGGGATACTTCATTTAATATATTTTTTTCTAATTCTGGCAAATTTCATTAATTCATCCTTTTTGATGGCTGAGTAGTATTCCATTGTATAAACATACCGCATTTCATTATCCATTCGTCAACTGTTGGGTATTTGCGTTGGTTCCACGATTTTGCTATTGTAAATAGTGCTGCAATGAACATGGTTGTGCTCGTGCCACTGTAGTGAATTTTTGCATTATGGGGGTTATTCCCAGTAGTGATATAGCAGGGTCATATGGCATTTCAATCTTTAACTTAGAAATATAACTTAAAGAAATGTTAGCCAATATACTCTGCACAAGGGAACACAGATGGAGGAAGAAAAGAGAAAATGGAAATGTCCGTGAGATGCTCCCACCAGGTGCCATGACAATTAAATAAATTTTCCAGTATCAGGTATGTGAAACCTCCTAATGAGATCCTCCCATTCAGTTTACATACCAGCCGAATATGTGGATTCAGAAGGTGGGCCTCATGAATTCCTTGATCTCAAACTGATGGATTGAAATGAGCTTCTGTTTTAAGGTCCCAAGTTTAGATACCAGCTTTAAGGTTTTTTCCCCCACCTAGGGCAGGTCTCTCCTAACCATTATCCTTTCCAATGTTCTAAGTTTAATTACCTATGAAACTGTCTTTGGGCTGAGAAATATGAAAGGTAGAAAAAAGAACACTCAGAGATATAACAGTTATTCTTAACTATTGCTGTGAGAGAGCACCCCCAAGTCAATCAACTTAAGGGAAAAAGGGAGATTTATTCAGCTTACGGTTCCAGAGGGAAGGTACAGTCTCTCAAAGCAGAGGTGGCATGGCTGGCTGGCCAAAGCTGGAGGAGGCTAAGTCACCACAGACATCTTGGAAGCTGAGCGCTGCAAGACTGCTTGCTGCAAAGGCAGACTTCTCCTGGAGGTAGGATGGGACTAATCCACCTCAAGGCCCACCCCTTGTGACTGCCTTCCTCCAGCAAGGCTCCACCTCTCAAGGTGCCATGACCTTGCTAAACACATGAGACTGTGGGGGACACATTTCAAACCATGACAGATGGAAATATAAAGAAAAGGTGATCCAAAACAGGTGGGAAAATCCACAGAGAGAATGAAAAAAAAAAATCCACAGCCCAGGCCTGATAGACTTTATTTATAACCAGAGGGCTGGGGATCTGTATGTGAATCCAGGCATGAAAGTTTTGATCAGTTGGAAGGAAATATATAAGGGATATGGTAGAGTGCTCCTATTTTCCAGTGGGTATTTGGATGGGCAGCCTGAAAGTCAGGGAATCAACAGATGGCACAGAGAGAGGCTTTGTGAGAGACACATTTCTAGTGTAAGCAGAAATTCTTAAGGTGATGGGCTTATTCCTTGAGGGGCTCCAGAAAACATCAGTGGATTAGATGCCAGGGGATTTCTGTGCCTCTGTTTTCCATGGCTCAGATTTCAACTCCTCTCAGCCTTCTGTGCTTTTTTTTAAATCAAGGAATGAGAGTTCCTTTTCATCAGGTGGCCAATACTGCTTTCTGCTAGGCAGCTCTCTACAGTTGTTCAGAGAGGTCTTAGAGGCACCCCCAGAATTGCTTTTAGTTATACCCTAGAACACGATAGCAAGAATTCATTGCTGAAGACACCGCACACAAGGATCACGGGACACGAAAAGAGCAAACTGGAATAGACATGGCAAAGCTTTCCCTTTGCCAGCGGACCTTCGTAGTGCCAGAAGGAATGCTGCAGGCTGCCAGGGCAGAAAAGCAATTAGTGATTTCACCCAGCTGTGAATGCCGGAACTTACAATAACAACTACTCTGGCAAGAAGGGACCATTAATATAAAAATGGCATGCAAGGTACTTGGTTAACAACTACTTTGGTACTGGATTTAATGTCCACTTTTTAGTGGGGAACACAAAGCCTGGTATTTCATTTTATTATTTATTATTTTTTTCTCCCACATTTTATTTTTTTTCTAATCATACAAGCTCAATAGGTACCCCAGTTATCCCCCATTGCGCTCTCACCCTTTCCCCTCCCCTACATGGAGCATTCATTTATGTGAATGCCAAACCTCCCTCTAAGTCCTCCAACCTAGTGAGGGTTCAGGACTCAGTGGCATAGCCTGAAGCCCCTTCTTGGGTTTCCTGCTGGTATGGGAACTCTATTATGAGTGTTAATCCCTTGCTTCTAAGGATCCCACTGCCTGGAGCCTTCTTCCCTGTGGTCCATGCTAGACTTTGGGGGATTGTTAACATGTGAGCCATTGTCCAGGTCAGGGAAAATCCAATCCTGGCTGCTGCAGCCCTAACCTATATGGAGTATCTCGCATATCATTGGTCCTCCCCATTTTTAGGCTCCTACAACCTTGTTGGTGAACTTTAGGAGAAAATATAATTTTTTCTAATTCTATCCATTTCCTGGCAAATTTCATTAATTCCTCTTTTTGATGGCTGAATAAATGTACCACATTTTCCTTATCTATTTGCCAACTGTTGGGCATTTGGGCTGATTCCATGACTTTGCTATTGTAAATAGCGCTACAGTGAATATGGTTTGCTTGTGTCATTGCTGCATTATGGGGGATTATTCACAGTAGTGTATAGCAAGGTCATATGGCATTTCAATCTTTTACTTTTTTAGAAATCTCCATACTGATTACCAGAGTGGTTATATAAGCCTGCATTCCCACCAGCAATATATGAGAGTTCCCTTCTTCCACATCCTTTCCAGCATTTGGTGTTGTTTGTATTGTGAATTTTTGCCATCCTGACCAGGGTGACATGATATCTCAGGGTAGTTTTGATTTGCATTTCCCTGATAGCTAGGGATGTGGAACATTTTTAAAGATATTTGTAAGACATTTTGATTTCATCCCTGGAAAAGTTTCTTTTGAATTCTAAGGCCCATTTTCTAATTGGGCTATTTAGCTCTTTGATGTTTAGTTTTTTAAAGTTCTCTGTGCACTCTGGATAATAGAGCTCTATCAGATATGTGGTTAGTAAAGACTTTTTCCCATTCTGTGGATATCCTGGTATTTTATTAGACAAGTACCTACAGAAGGTAAGACCATAGGTAGGAGCAAACTATTTAATGTCAACTGTAAGTATTGGATAATAAACTACCATCTAAACACTTATCATTATACCCATAGTTTAGAGAAGCTCTCAGCACTTGACCAAGAAGCATGTTTTTGCATGGAACATGTTTAATGCAGAGAAAATTGACTGAACAAAGTATAGAGAATAAGAGACTATGGGGGCTGAAGAGATGGCTCAGGGGTTAAGCCTCTGCTTTGCAGGAGGAAAATCCTGAGTTTGGATCCTAGACCCCACGTATAGACGTCGGGCGGAAGCGGGGGCTGCCTGCGTTTCTGGTCCTGGTAGGGCGGAACCTGTGAATCCTGGGGCAGAGTAAAAAAGGAGGAGGTGGAGGCGTCCATGGTGGTTCCCGAATTTGTCCGTGGTTCTACACACACACACACACACACACACACACACACACACACACACACAAATTGAATAAAAAATAAAAGAGAGAATAAGAGAATATGGAGTTCTCAGCTCTAAAAAGCACATCAACACCACCTGTCCTCCAACTCAAGGCTTAAAGAACTTTACTGAAGAGGTGGGCAGTAAGAATTTAAGAGTCTGAGGGTGGGGAAAGTTGCTTCCAGACAGTAGCCTCTGGTAATGACAGGGCTCTAACACCCAAGAACTCACTGCCATGCTGTCCATTTACACAATTTCGACATGGATGAAGTGAGATCTCAAGAGACACGATACTTCACAAGAGACCATTTAAGGTTAATGGCACATAAAAAGGGGAGCTTCTTTACTCAACAGTTTACCCACTGATAAATTATCCATACCCCCAAAAACACTCTGGCATCTTTCAGTATAGGTATCCCAAATGAAACTCATTGGGGTCACGCATGCAAATAGATGTGGAAGTAGGAAGGAGACTGTTTGGAAAGGAGAAGTAGGTAAGGAAGCAGGGGTGGGATTACCATGAGACAACACTCAGGCTCAAAGAACTTCAGGGGAGAAAAGGGTGACTTATTCAGCTTATAGTTCCAGAGGGGAGATATAGTCTATTATGGTGAAAAAGGCATGGCTGGCAGCAGAAGTTGGAGGCAGCCTAAGTCACTGAAGGCATCATGGAAACCAAGAGCTGCTGTAAGTTTAAGAGCAGATTCACCAGCTAAAGAAGGGTGGGGCTAACCCACCTCAAGGCTTGTCATAGTTACGCACAGGTATCAACTTGACAGTTGAGGGTTTGAGATCTGGGCACATATTAGTTGAGTTAAGCCCAGAGTGAACCTGCAGGAGATTGTCTAGCTGATAGGGAAGGCCCAGCGAGCGTATGGTGGGTGGGATTAGGCCCTAGATTAAAATACAGAGAGATGGTTGAGAGAGTTGGCATCCTTTTGTACACTTGGCCAGATGTGCTGATTTGGCAAGTAAGGATCATCCATTCCTCTCTCAGCCATTAAGTAGAGATGGTGTGGCCAGTTTCTTCGGCCCTGGTGTTGGTGTGTGCTCTCCCATCAAGCTGGGCTGAGAACTGTAACCAGATTGTTGTAAGGAAATAAACCCCTTGCTCCTTTAAGCTGTTTGATGGTCATTTATCAGCAACCATGCAGGCAAATTGCAACAAGGCCCATCCCTGTAACTGCCTTCTTCTAGCAAGGCTCCACCTCCTAAAGGCGCCATGACCTTCCCAAACAATTAAAGATTCAAACACATGAGCCTGTGGGGGACAATTCACATTTCAAACCATGACAGGTAGTAAGGGATGAAAACCACATAAATTCATTGTGTTTACATGAAAGTGGTAAAGAATAAAAAATAAGTAAGAAAATATACCCAGAGGAGAGTTTGGCATGCACATTAAAGGATGCTCCGGGGATGGGGGGAGGCACTGGGGGATGGGGAGGGAGGGGAGAGTGAAGGGGGGAGTATGGGGGTTGAGGGGGTGGAGGAAGGGAGGGGACTGGTGTACCTGTTAAGTTTGCATGATTGGAAATAAAAAAAAAGAAAATATAGTAAGATTTGACAAATAGAATTGAAGGAAATTGAGTTTCTGCACAGTATACAACCAGCGGAGTGATGAGACGGCTTATAGAATGGAAGAAAATCTTTATCATCTGCACATCTAGAAGAGCGTTGATATCAAGAATCTACTAAAAACTTAAAAAGATAGACACTAAGAGGGGGGAAAACACCTGCTGGGTTTGTTGATGCAACCCTGGACTCAACACTCTGGCGGTCAAGGCTACTTGAGACTCTGTCTTAACACCTTCTCCCACCTCAAAAAGCCAAACCCAAATTATTGATGCAGAACATGGGATGATGAATTGAGCGGCTAGGTCTTAAAATGAAGAAATGCAAATGTCCAATTGATATATGAAAAAACATTTAATATCTCTAGCTCTCAGAGAAATGCAATTTGAAATTACATTGAGCCATTTCACTCCAGTCAGAATGGCTGCCATCAAGACAACCAAGATCCAAACTGATGAAGATGTGGTTGGGTATGCACCATGAAATACAATCTTTCTATACTGCTGGTGGCGGGAGTGTCAACTAGACCTGAAACTTTTGTTTAATATATTTTTTTTTTGTGTGTGTGTGTGTGTGTGTGTGTGTGTGTGTGTGTGTGTGTGTGTGTATCAGAGGACACTATGTGTCCCTGTGGAGGACCAAGGGTGACTTCAGGAATCATCCTGGATTGCTTCTACCTCCTTCTTGTGTCCCTCTGGGATTTCCAAGACTGTGCACCAGGGTTGGAAGTGCAGGCCACCACTGTTTCTATGTGGCGTTTTTATGTGGGACCTGGAATCTAAACTCAGGACTTATTGCTTGGGAGATAGAGTCTTAATTCCTGAGCCATCTCTCCAACCCTAGACCTGAAACTTTTAAACTGTGGTAAGGAAATTATGTCAAGATACATGTATATGCAAGGAATTTCTGAAAAAGACTCCAGTAGTACAGGAAACCATCCCAAGAATTAACAAATGGGATTACATATAATTAGGAAGCTCCAACACAGCAAAGGAAACAATCACTAGGGAAATAGACAGCTTACAGAATTGGAGGATATCTTTGCCAACTACATAAAATTAACATCGAGGATATATAAGGAATGACAAATTAATCATGAAATACCTCTCAAATTGTCTAATAAGAAAATTACCTGAATAGACAATTCTCAAGAGAAGAAAAACAATTGACCAATGTTGCAGTTATACTGCATAGTTGCCAATAAATTCATGAGCAAATGGCTTAAGGGAACAAGGAGTTTTATTTTGGTAGGAGAGCCTATACCAACACCAAGGGCCGAGGGAACTGGTCACACCAAATCCACTGGACTCCTTACAGTAGGACATTCATTTGCCAGACCAGCATTTCAAGTCACCTTCCTCAGTAAGTTCCCTTATCTTATTCATCTGCACATGGACTAGTCCTGCCTACCATGGACTGGCTTTTCCCTATCATTAGACAATCTCCTGCAGGCTTAGCTCAACTATGGCTTTCTCACAACTCTACCCAAAGCTCAGCACCTTCAGTTGCCATGTTGACTCTAGTAGCAACCCATGACAACCAATTACTATTAAAAGTGCTGAACATCTTTAGGATGCGAATTAAAATTGCTTTAGAATTACATCTTGCCCCTGTCAGAATGCCTATCATTGAGGAGTCAGATGACAGTTAATCACAGTGAAAGTATGGGAGGAGGGACACTCATTCACTACTAGTGAGAGTATGAAGTTTTTCAACTATATGGAAATTAGTGAATTTGAAATAGAATACCATATGACTCCTCAGCTCAGTTATGACTGAGAGACCAGAGTCAGCTTGCCACAAAGACACTTGCTTATCCATGGTCACTGCCGTGCTACTTATGGTAACCAGGAAGAGGAACCAACCAAGATGTCCGTCAACAGAAGAATGAATAAAACCCAGACTCAGAAAAAGAAACAGCATATGTTTTCTATAGGGAAGCTAAATTTAATATTGTGTGAGTGCTTATACATGTTCATGTAGGTCATTAAACTAGAAAGGGGAACATAAAAAGGGAGGAAGAGGTTTTAAGGGAGATGGGAAGTAGAAGGGGCAATGGAATCAGAAGTTGGGACAAACTGGGGGATAAAAGGGAACCATCTGGAGGGGGATGGGCAGGCAGTGGGGGAGGCAAGGAACTTTTGACACATATGTATGAAATCCATTGTTTGCATTCTAAACTAAAAATGAATATAAAAGAAAACATGATATTTACAGTGAATTTTATTTAGTTGTAAAAAATTATGGAGTTTTCAGGAAAATTGATACTAAAGGTCATCATGTTAAATAAAATAAGCAAGACTCACCTTTCCCCACTCCGCCACCCTCGGGATGCGCGCAGTCCTGCCGGGACTCATCGGGACCCAGGTAAGCTCTGCCCCCGCCCACCCCCAGAACCCCAGGCAGCCCAAGGGACCCAGCTCCTCCCACCAGCCAGCGGGAGCTGGAGCTGCGCAGGGCTGGGGAGGACCCCCCTGGGCCACACCTCAGCTCCCCCAGGTTAAATAGTGCCCCGCCTCCGCCACATCCTCCCTTTCCCTACTCCACCGCCACCTGGAAGCGCATGCAGTCCAGGTGGGACTCACCACGACCCAGATAAGCTCCGCCCCCGCCCAACCCCAAAACCCCAAGCCAAATAATTCAGTTCAGTGAAAAACGCACAGAAATTGAAAGAAGGTCCTAAGAGTTAAAACGACAATGCCAAAGTCAAAGTGCAAATCCATGAGAAACAACACCCAAGAAAACAAATCTCCCACTTAAGGAATTAACACCATAATGAGAGACTCCAACCAGAACAAACCCACGGAAAATGGCCAAGAAAGCCTGACCTAGGATAACGACTTTCAAAACATGATCATTACCATGTTCAATACTATGAAAGAGGAAATCCGGGAAGAATTAAATAACCGCATCAATGGCTTTGAAGAGGAAAACAACAGACATTTGGAGGAGTTGAGAAAAACAGTTCAAGAAACAAAAACAGGGATAGAGCAGTTAAAACAGACTCAAGCAGAGTTTAAAACTGAACTAAAAGACAAGTTATCTTCAACCCAGAACTCAACAGAGAGTGTTATCAGCAGAACTAACGAAGTAGAAAATAGAATTTCAGACCTTGAAGACACAGTGGGAATATTAACCAGCTCAATGGAAGGGGTTGTTAAAGCCAAAAAGATACTTGAGAGAAACATTCAAGAGTTATGGGACACCCTGAAGAAACCTAACATGCATATTCATGGAATACCAGAGCAAGAATCTCAAAATACCACCTCTGAGGAAATTTTTCAAACGATCATCAAGGAAAACTTTCCTCATCTAAAAAAAGAGAGGCCCATCCATATACAAGAGGCATTCTGCATCCCAAACAGATATGACCAAAATAGAAATTCGCTGAGAGCTTCAAGGGAAAAAAAAAAGTCACTTTTAAAGGTAAACCTATTAAAATAACAAATGATTTCTCAGTCGAAACAGTAAAAGCAAGAGCTTGGAGAGACATACTTTAAGTATTGAATGAGCAAAAATGTCAACCCAGGCTGATATACCCCGCAAAACTATCCATCATGATTGACAGAGAAAGAAAAATCTTCCAGCACAAAGACAACTTGAAGGGATACATGTCCACCAAACCAGGCCTTCAAAAAATGCTAGAAATGATACCAAACTTGAAGAAAAAAACAAGCATATCCTGGAGAACAGAAGGGAAGTATAACACCATTAAAAGTGAAGCAATATACTTACAAACCATTAAACATAATAAATGTCCAGAATTAAAAATAGTTTCTCCATTATAACAGTAAATGTTAATGGAATTAACTCACTGATCAAGAGACACAGATTACAAACTTGGATTAAAAATCACAATCCATATTTAAAAGAAACTTTACTAGGGATGAAATTAAAACGTCTAACAAATATCTTAAAAAATGCTCCACTTCCTTAGCCATCAGGGAACTGCAAATCACAACTTCCCTGAGATATCATCTCACCCGGGTCAGGATGGCAAAAATCCACAATACAAACAACAACAAATGCTGGAGAGGATGTGGAGAGAGGGGAACTCTCCTACATTGCTGGTGGGAATGCAGGCTCATATAGCCACTCTGGCGAGCCGTCTGGAGATTCTTAAAGAAATTAAAGATTGAAATGCCTTATGACCCTGTGATTCCACTTCTGGGAATAACCCCTCATGCAGCAGAGGTTCACCTGGATAACACAAGTGCGACCATGTTCATAGCGGCACTGTTTACAATAGCAAAGTCATGGAATCAACCCAAATGTCCAACAGTTGACGAGTGGATAAAGAAACTGTGGTACATCTATACAATGAAGTACTACTCAGCCATCAAAAATGATGAATTAATGGAATTTGCTGGGAAATGGATGTCATTAGAAACAATTTTATTGAGTGAAGTATCCCAGACCCAGAAAATTAAGCGCCGTATGTACTCCCTAATAGGTGGCTCCTAATACCAAACCCACCCAGCCCACCTAGAGACACTTGATGATAAATCTCTGTAATACTGTAATTGCAAGGAGTATGAACAGGAGGGATGGGGCAGGAGGGCCACACCAGAAACATGGAGAGAGGGGACCATGTACAGCAGAGAAAATAGGCCTCCATCAAAGACTGTAAGTAAGCAATGAGACATCTGGTTAAGTTCACAGACTTTTCGTTCCTGATCATTTACAACTGAGGGGGTGTGATCTCACTAGAAGGGGAGGGCATATAGTCTGTCAGATAATAAGTAACTATTTTGCAAATGGGTGATTGACCCTTCCCTTCCTCACTATGGTTTCCTACTTTTATTACATCTACCTTTGAATATACTCTTATAACAAGACTCTAGTTTAACAGCTTTTTATCTCTGGCCAGGGGGTGACATCCAATACCCATCAGGATGGAGTGAAGGGCATTGCAGGAGCAGCAAAACCGCAAAAGAAAATCAACAAACCATAATCCAGAACTTCAGAGACTCTATATCAACCACCTAGAATTAGGCCAGCCTAATCTCTCCTCATCCTGAAGCTCAGGGAAATTTGCGGAAGAGGGGGCGGTAAGAGTGTAAGAGCACAAGGATGGGAGGAGCAATGATTTGCAAGATACTCCACACAAGTTAGGGCTGAAGCAATCATAATTGGACTTTGCATGCCCTGCACAATGTCCAACACACTATTGACCCCACAAAGTCTAGCATTTGCTAAAAGCACCAAGATCCTTGGAGGCAAGGGATTGACAGCCAAAATAGTGTTCCTATGCTTAAGGGGAACAAAGGAAAGGGTTCAGGGAAATGCCGCTGGGTCCTTGTACGTCATCGAAGAGGAGGACCCAGAGGAGAGTTTGGCATGCACATTAAAGGATTCTCCGGGGATTGGGGGAGGGGAGGTACTGGATGGTGGGGAGGGAGGGGTGAGGAGAGGGTGAGCAGAGGGGTCGGGTAGTGGAGGAGGGAGGAAGGGAACCGGTGTACCTATTTAGTTTGTATGAGCGGAGATAATAAAAAATGTTTTAAAAAAATCACAATCCATCAATCTGCTGCCTGCAGGAAACCTATCTCACCACAAAAGATAGGCACATCTTAAAAATAAAAGGCTGGTCAACAATTCTACAAGCTAATGAAAGCAGAAAACAGGCAGGGGTAGCCATTATGCTATTGGATAAAGTGGACTTCAAACCAAAAAAAATCATAAGAGACACAGATGGGTACTACATTTTAGTCACAGTTACAATTCACCAGGAAGACTTCACAATACTGAACATATATGCACCCAATACAGCCCCCCCTACATTCATTAAGCAAACCCTACAATGTCTAAAGCAAGAAATCAATCCCCAAACGATAAGTCTTGGGGATTTCAATACCGCCCTCTCAACATGGGATAGCTCTACAGGTAAAAAACTTAACAGAGACACTTTGCAGCTTAATCAAACCTTTACTGAAATGGACCTTACAGATCTCTATCGAACTTTTCATCCATGCACCAAAGAATACACATTTTCCTCAGCAGCACACGTAACTTTCTCCAAAATAGATCACATACTGGGCCACAAAACGAATCTCCACATATACAGGAAAGTTGAAATTCTAGCCTGCACCTTATCAGACCCCCATGGCCTAAAGCTTGACATCCACAACACAACAAACAACAGAAAATACACTAACTCCTGGAAACTTAACAATATGATGCTGAATGAGAATTGGATTCAGGAAGAAATTACAAAGGAAATTCAAGATTTCCTGAAAGTGAACGATAATGAAAATATAACTTACCAAAATCTCTGGAACACAATGAAAGCTGTCCTAAGAGGTAAGTTCATAGCTCTTAATGCCTACATCAAAAAAAATGGAAACATCAGAAATAAACAACTTAACAATGCACCTAAAAGCTTTAGAGAGACTAGAGCAATCTGATCCCAAAAGCAATCTGATCCCAAAAGTAGAAGGGAGGAGATTAGCAAAATAAGGGGAGAAATATCTGAAATTGAGATTAGGAAAACGATACAGAAAATCAACCAGTCAAAAAGCTGTTTTTTTTTAAATCAATAAGATTGAAGGAAGACTCAGACAAATGTTACACATTTTCTAGATCTAGAAAAATAGGAGAGGGACAGTGGTGAGTAAGCAGGTGGTTGGTTGCCTGGAGTCTAACCCCACTCTCTACTGGGTCCTATTCCTATTCTTCCCTCTCCTTTAAGCCTCTTATTATATAAACGCCTTAAAAAAACTGTTTTTATCTTTAGGTGGGAGAGGACCTCAACACCCAGCAGGATGCAGCCTAGTGCAGTGGAAGAACAGTGGAACAGGCAACAACATCCAATAAGAATGTGGAGTATCGGCAGGCCTGCAGTGTTCACCCAAAAACAGGCCAGCCAAATCTCTCCCCATCCTAAAGCTCAGGGAACCTTGCAGAAGAGTAGGAGTTAAGATTGTAAGAACCAAAAGATGGGGAGTTCCACTGCTGGACAAGACATTCTACTCAAGGCAGGGTTGCTGCATCCAGGAAGTCACTGCGATGAGACTGGTCCTTACCAGACCTGCACAATGGCTGACAAATCAACATGCCCTATGCCCCCCATAGACTAGCGAGTGTCTCAGGAGAAAAATTTCAAGCAGTAGGAATTTTAAGGGATAGGGCTAGACAAGTGAAAGGGAGTGAGTGCCCTTATTAGCGGTCTGCCCAAGGTGGCTAAAGATCTGCCAGAGAGGCCAGAACTCCCAGGAAAGCAGATGATCCAGGGAACCCTGGCAATCACAGAAGCAAAAGGACAGGAGGCTGGCAGAGAGTGGAATGGATTGATGAAGGGAGGGAGAGAAGGAGTAAAGGGAGGAAGGGGAAGGGGAAGGGAGGGAGGAGGAGAGGAGGGGCCAGTGATTATTGCTCATTGAGCTTGTAAAACAAACAAACAAAAAAGAAAATAGAACATAAAAGGAGAAGGAAGACTATTTGGGGATGGTCTGAAAGGATGGAGGAGGGGGGCTAAAAAGTGTGATTGGTGGAGAAAGAAAATAAACATCATATTATTTTTCATATATATGATATATATCAATGACATCATATATATATGTATATATATATATATATCAATGACATGAAAACAGAAGACTATGGGGATCATGGGGGTGGGAGCTCTAAGAGAGGGTGACAATAGATTTGAGCAAAGTATGTATGTGTTAAAATGTTATCATGAAACCCATTGTTTTGACTATTAATTAAAATTTGAAAATTAAAAAGATTTTTGTCTTTTAAGGTGTTACATTCGCTGTGATGTTTGCTGCCTCTTGTACTTATTAAAATTTAAAGTGTTATATTTCTTCAACTAAGAAACCCTTTCCTTGCCTCCTGCTCACCCCGTCTGCACACTGCCTTTACTTCTATTATCTGCACATCATCCAGAAACTTCTTGCACAGGACTCCTTGGAATTACACAATGGCCTTTTCATTGCTAAGCTGAAGTTGTACCTTACTAGACTTTTGTGGCATCCAATATCATGTCACCTCACCCCCTTCTGACTGACTCTGGACAACTTTTGACCTTTCAGAATGTTCTTTCTGTCGCCTTCATGGGTCTGCTTTTCCCAGCATGCCCCTACAAGTTTCCTGTTCTGCCTTTGCTGGTCTGCCAGCAAATGCGCTCTGGTTCAAGGTCTTTAAATTCTCTAGATGAGGACCCTTCTTTTCCCCCCATGGAGCCACTCCTTCAAGTATAAGGATTTCTTTCAGTATCAGTCTCCTCTGGGCTTCACAACCATTCCCAGGGATAGCACAGCGATGAGCTATCGGGCTGGGATTTCAATACATAGCGCATTACTCATTTCAGGTCAATTCTGAAGAGAGATATCCACTCCTAAACACTCTTGAACATCAGGCGAATCTAATCTCTTTTATCTTCCCACAGATTTTGATCCTCAGAACCTCTATAACAAACTTCATGGATGATCAACTCGAACTCAGAATACGCTTCCCAGGGGATTCCCCCAACTTGTAACTTCATTCTGTCTGTCTCTATTCATTTCCTGACTGAATTTCTTTCCTGAAATCCAGGTCTCAAACTTGCTGTTTGCTACATATCATTATTTCAGTATGACTCAAGTCCTCCAACTTGGTATGATCTTAACCCTACTGTAGTCATTCTCTTAATAAAAGGGGCTGCCATCTCCTCAGTGCTTCAAGTCAAGATATAGGCATCCTTCTAGATCTTTCAATGCTTCAGTCAGTCTGTGGGTACTGCATACTGTTTGTAGCAACCTATAGGATGTACTTACTCTATCTTTCTCCAGATACTGCTTTATAGAAGGTCTCCACCTATTATAAGTAGGTTTCAGTTTTTTCCTTTACCTTCATCCTTTTTTTAAAATTTTTTTTCATTAAAAATGTAATTATACATTTTTAAAATTTTTTACCAGTTCCCTCCCTCCCCCCTCCTCCCCCCAAACCCCCTTCTCTCCCTCCCCATCCCCCAGTGCCTCCCCCCCAATTCCCAGAGAGTCCTTTATTGTGTACGCCTGACTCTTCACTGGGTCCTCCTCTCCGATGACATATAAGGACCCAGTGGCATTTCCATACGCCCTTTCTCTTGTTCCCCTTAAGCATAGGAGCACTACTATGGCTGTCAATCCCTTGCCTCCAGGGATCTCGGTGCCTTTAACAGATGCTAGACTTTATGAGGGCAACAGTGCACTGGACATTGCGCAGGGCATGCAAAGTCCCATTATGATTGCTTTGGCCCCAACTATTGTTGAGAATCTTGCAAGTCGTTGTTCCTCCCATCCTTTTGCTCTTACAATCTTACCGCCCCCTCTTCCGCAAATGTCCCTGAGCTCCAGGATGGGGAGAGATTAGTTCTATGTGATTGATATAGAGTCTCTGAAGTTCTGGATTGTGGTTTGCTGCTTTTCTTTTGCAGTTTTGCTGTTCCTGCAATGCCCTTCACTCCATCCTGCTGGACACTGTATGTCACCCCCTGGCCAGAGACAAAAAGCTGTTAAACTGGAGTCTTGTTATAATAGCACATTCAAGGGTAGATGTAATAAAAGTAGGAAATCTCAGTGAGGGAGGGGTCCATCACCCATTTGCAAAATGATTACTTTTTATCTGCTAGACTATATGCCCTCCCCTTCAGGTGAGATCAGGAAAGAACGTCTGTGAACTTAACCAGGTTTCTCATTACTTACTTGCAGACCTTGATGGAGGCCTATTTTCTCTGCTGTAACATGGTCCCCTCTCTCCTTGTTTCTGATGTGGCCCTCCTACCCCATCTCTCTTGTTCATAATCCTTGCAATTACTGTGTTACATAGGTTTACTTTTGAGTGTCTCAATGTGGGCTGGGTGAGTTTGGTACTAGGAGCCACCTATTAGGGAGTACATATGGTGCTTAATTTTCTGGGTTTGGGATACTTCACTTAATATAATTGTTTCTAATGACATCCATTTCCCAGCAAATTCCAATAATTCATCATTTTTGATGGCTGAGTAGTACTCCATTGTATAGATGTACCACAGTTTCCTTATCCACTCATCAACTGTTGGACATTTAGGTTGATTCCATAACTTTGCTATTGTAAACAGTGCTGCTATGAACATGGTCGAGTTTGTGCTATCGAGGCGAACCTCTGCTGCATGGGGGGTTATTCCCAAAAGTGGGATAGCAGGGTCATATGGCATTTCAATCTTTATTTTCTTTAAGAATCTCCAGACGGTTCACCAGAGTGGCTGTATGAGCCTGCATTCCCACCAGCAATGTAGGAGAGTTCCCTCTCTCCACATCCTCTCCAGCATTTGGTGTTGTTTGTATTGTGGATTTTTGCCATCCTGACCCGGGTGAGATGATATCTCAGGGAAGTTGTGATTTGCATTTCCCTGATGGCGAAGGAAGTGGAGCATTTTTTAAGATATTTTTTAGACATTTTAATTTCTTCCCTGGTAAAGTTTCTTTTAAGTTCCAGGACCCATTTTTTAATTGGGCCATTGTTTTCCTTGGAGTTTAGTTTTCTAAGTTCTTTGTGCACTCTGGACAGTAGAACTCTGTCAGATATGTGGTTAGTGAAGATTTTCTCCCATTCCGTGGGTTGCCTTTGAGCTCGTGTTACAATCTCTTTATCTGAACAGAAGCTCTTTAATTTCACAAGATCCCAACTGTTGAGAGTTGGTAGCAGTGACTGTGCCATTGGATGTCTGTTTAGGAACTGTTGGCCTAGCCCAATCAGCTCGAGGGAGTTCCCTATCCTTTCAACTATGGTTTTTATAGTCTCTGGCCTTATATCAAGGTCCTTGATCCATTTGGAATTAAGTCTTGTACATGGTGACAAGTATGGGTCCAGCTTTAATCTTCTGCATGTGGAGATCCAGTTTTGCCAGCACCATTTGTTGAAGATGCTGTTCTTTTTCCATTGGATTCTTTGGGCCCCTTTGTCAAAGACCAAATGGCTGTAATTTTGTGGGCTTATATCTGGGTCTTCAATCCTTATCCATTGATCTGTGTGTCTATTTTGGAGCCAGTACCAGGCTGTTTTTATAACTATGGATTTGTAATATAGACTAAGGTTCGGTATGGTAATACCTCCAGCAGTGTTTTTGTTACTCAGGATTGTCTTTGCTATCCTGGGTCTTTTGTGCCTCCATATGAATTTTGAGATTGTTTGGTCCACTTCTTTAAAGAATTGCTTTGGGATTTTAATTGGTATAGCATTGAATTTGTATATTGCCTTTGGTAGGATGGTCATTTTTACAATGTTGATTCTACCAATCCGGGAACATGGGAGGTCTTTCCACCTTCTAGTGTCTTCTGCTATTTCTTTCTTTACTTTACCTTCATCCTTTAAAGTGCATTACCATACCATTCCTCTGCTCAAGGCTGCGTGGGGTGTTCATTGTCTCTTCAAGTCCAAAGCTCTCGGCACAGTTTGGAGCTTTGCATTGGTACTTGTGACCTGCAAGGGCTCCTATCTGTCGTGTCATTGTAGCAGCCATCCAATGTTAAACCTGAAAGTTTTTTGGTAAGGGACATCCTTCTGTTTGGTTTCTTCCATGACTATCTTTTTTTTTGTGTTTCTTCTTTCATTTCTTTTTCTCTCTCTCCTCTTATCCTCCCAATTAGACCACATGTTCCTCAAGAGAATAAAACAAAAGGAATTAGTAGTTTTTTAAAGAAATATTATTTATTTATTTATTTATTTATGATGTTGTGTGCCTGCGCGCATGCGTGCGTGCGTGCGTGCGTGTGTGCGTGTGTGCGTGTGTGTGTGTGTGTGTGTGTGTGTGTGACTATGGAGACCCAAGGGTGACTTCAGAATCATCTTGAATTGTTTTACCTCCTTTTTGTTTTGCTGGGGGGGGTTCCTAGACTCCCCCTTTCGGAGCTAGAAGTGCAGGGCGCTGCCGTTGCTTCCCAGTATTTTTATATGGGATTTGGCATTATGAACTCAGGTTTTTCTGCTTGTAACCCCTGAGCCATCTCTGAGACCAACATTAGTTATTTTGGTTAACAAATATCAACCTACAGTCTCTTGATTTTACCACTTGTTTTTGATGCTTACTGATAATATTATCTCAATAACAATTTTAAAATTATATTTATTTCTTCACTTAAAAGTGAAAACAGACATGGTTGAATTAGTCAGAATAAAATTCTAATGAATCTAAAAACTTGGAGGATCTCCAATTGCTTACTTCTGGGTAATTAAAATAATATTTTGCCTTTTAAATATTGCCTAGTCTTACTTTCTCTATTTTTTCCCAATGCTGGGGACTGGACCCATGAATGGCTGGGCTTTGTATGTGCTAGGCAAGTATTCTACCACTTAAGTGCTTAGCCCTTTAATTTTTCTTTTAAAATAAGCTTTCCTTTGTTTTGGACAGTTTGAATTTTACAAATGATTGAGATAGTGGTGTAGAGACTTTCTGTATAATCTGTACTCAATTTCTCCTATAACTGACATTCTTCATTAGTATGGCACATTTGTTACAATCAATGTTGTGAGTAAAATTCATGTTATTTTCAGATATTCTTGTTTTTATTTTAATATCGCTTTTTCCATTCCAGTCCCAGGATCTCATCCAGAGCATCAACTAAATTATTATTTTTTCTTTTTGGTAAAACTGGGTAAGTGTTCTAACACTAAGCTATGTCCCAGATACAAAGTCTTATCAAATCACATCTCCTTTGGCTCTTTTTTAAAAACATTTTTATTATTATTTCCGCTCATACAAACTTAATAGGTACACCAGTTCCCTCTCTCCCTCCTCCTCCCCCCGACCCCCCTGCTCCCCCTCCCCTCACCCCTCCCTCCCCATCCCCCAGTGCCTCCCCCCCAATCCCCGGAGAATCCTTTAATGTGCATGCTTTGGCTCTTTTTTTTGCTGAAATATTTCTCAGCTTCTCCTTGATAATTCAAGTCTAGACTTTGATGATCTTGATAGTTCTGAGGAATGTTGACAAGGAATTTTAAGACTATCCATCAATCCTTTTTTCCCTTGATACTTAAAGTGAGGTTATGGGTATATAGGAGAAAGAATACATCATTGCATGGATACACATTGTCCAAATGATTGACCACTGTAGATATGGACTTTGATCACATGACTGAAGCAGTTTGTCACTTTTCTTCACTGTAAAACTATTCATGTTTTCCAAACTGCTTTTTGTCATGAAGTCATTAGATGCAGTGAACGCTCAAGGAAGGGGAACCTCACTTTCCTAACACATGATGGTTCCAGAAATTACCTGCAATTCTTCTGATCATATTTACTGGATAATTACTTATTTTACATGGACTCATAGGTGCTTATATTTTGGATTATAAGCTACTATTAATTTATTTATTTTTACAGCTTTATTAGAAACTTGCTTGGTTTTTAAAGACTTCCTCCCATCCATCTATCAATTTGAGCTTTTTTTCCCCTTTACAAAATGGAACTACAAAGTGTTCCAGGCTTTATCTTGTACATCTCTTATCGTGGTCATAAAACCAGCTGTTTGTCCTAGAAGTCATGGTTCTTTTTATTGATGAGTAGTAGTTGGAACCAAGCTCTGAGTGCTAAGTGTATTAGTCATTGTTGCTGCTAGGGTGTGATTGCTTCCAGGTTTTTTTAGCTGACAACCAGGAAATTTATGGATGTATACCAATCTTTGCACACATATCTATAAATATTTCGTGATAGGACCACTGGATCTGTATTGACTAAATGTGAGTTTGTATTCAAATATCCACTAAAATTCATTTTCATATGGATCGGTCTGGTCTTTTCTTGGTCATTTGTAAATTACCTTTCCAGCAGTGAGAAATATGGCTTCCATCCCCTGCGATGCACTTACTTCATTGTTCAATTTCAGTACACTTGTCTAGGCCTATCAGCATTGTTGACTTGCCCTTCCATGGGAAGTAATCTTACCAACAATCATTCAATCTTAAATACTTGGAGACTTCAGTCATTTCCAAAGTTACCTAAATCTTTGCCTTTATCTCTTGCTCCAACAATGAGATTATTTCACACTGATTTTTTTTCAATTTTCATGCATGAAAGATCACTATGCTATAAATTCCTATGGATTTCAACAAATGCATAGCATTATGTACGTGTAATTATGGTATACAGAACAATTTCACTGCCCTAAAAGAGCCCTATACTTCACCTATTGCATGTCTTCTTTAAACCTTTTTATGATGGTTATACTTTCCTTGTTGTCAAAAAGTTGAAAGTGCGCAGTATGTAGTATTTTCAGACTAGATACTTCCATTTAGCAATACATATTTAAGACTCATTTATATCTTTTATAACTTGTAGTACTTTTATTTTTTCTGAATAATATTCCATTATGCATCCATTGAAGTATATTTTAAGTGTATTCAGTATTTGGTAATTTTGAATAAAATTGATATTTAAAAAGTGTCTGTATGTACTGTGAGTCTACTCAGGGAAGGACCACGTAACTGCCACAAAGGCCTGAGCCCCCACTACAGCAGACAACCCTAAAGGAACCTGGTAGCCTACTCAAGCAAATCAGCAGGAGGTTTGAAGGGAGAGAGATGGATTGGCTTGAGGGAGAGAGAGAAAGGGAAGGGAAAGAGGAGGGACGGGGGAGTAAGATACAACTACTCATTATGTTTATATCAAAGGAGAATTTTTAATAAAAAAGTCTGCATTTAGACATGAGCCTTCAAATAAATTGGATAGATACCTCAGAATACAATCATGAAGCTATATGATAAGATACGGTTGACTGTGTAAGAAGCTGCCAAATTGGCTTCCAAGTTGTGAGGCCAATTTGCATCTCATCAGGAATAAAGGAGAGCCCTTACTCATATCTTCACCAGGAAGGAGTGATTTCAGTCTGGGAAATCTTTATCATTCTCATCAGGATATTTCAACCACCATTGTTGCAGATTTTCTACTTCAACTTTTTGACTTGAATCCATAGAATGAATTGAAAGCTGATAAATCACTGTTTTATTTTTAGAATTTTTAAAATGTTATTTTGGAAATGCTCTAAAATATAAATCTAGGTATTTTGTTAGAATTCATGGTTTGACAAATATTTAGAGTGTAAGTTGTTTAGGAAATGTTTAGTTTATTAATGATATAGCATTTCTAAATGATAAATCATTGGAGATACAAGAAAAAGTGATTGCTTTTCCACTTATTGCTCACTTTCTATGCAAAGGATAGGAGAAAATAATACATAACTTTTGCCTTCCAAATTTATAACTAATAGGTACATGTGCTACTTTTACTCTAAGCTTAAAAACCCTTTGCAAAGTTGTCGGAAAAAATGCATTCTTGATGGTCATTTAGGGAGAATTTTTTTTTTTTAACCAAGAGTATGTTAGTTTAAAAAATGCCATTTTCATGAAAGTTTAGTGTGGCTTAGAGTCTAATTCTATTTTATATTCTTAAAATAACAACATAAAAACACACCATTGTCCAAGGGATCCTTTGGAGAAGCCCTGCTCCCTCCCCTTTGTTTCAGTGGTCACGCTGGGTTAATGTTTTGCAGCTAGTAGAGAGGCCAAGGAATCATCTATCTTTCTTGTGGGTCATTCTTTGGTGCTCCCTGGGATTTGGGTTGGGTAAGAATGATTTGTGATGACAGGTCATTTTATTCCCATTTCTAGATTGTTTTAGAAGACAGCAGCTGAGTAATGATGTACCCTTTAACACCAATGAGCTTACTTAATCCTGCATTTGGTTGATTTGAGTGAATACCACTTAGTAGATGTTCATTTTTATTTCCCTCCCATCTCTGAACTTTGCCCCTTCTTTTTCTCAATAAAGCCAGGCTTTGCCCTTACCATTCTGCTTGCTGGCTTTGGGGATTTGCAAATTACAGGTCAGCTTTGGTTTAGAAAAGACATTCTATGATTTTTTTTAAAAATAAAAGCCTCCACCCAAAAATTACTGATACCTAGTCACGAAAGAGATTCCTTTAAATTTCCAGTTACAGGATAGAGGAAAGATAAATCAGTGGGGGTGTGTCCCCTTGTCATAGAATCTTGGTTTATGACCTTAAGGGTTAGAAACCTGATAGACACCCTATGCTTTGTGCGTGGCCTTTAATTTCTTGCATGGGATGCCAGGGCCTGATCTGTTGGGTTTGAGTGGCCAGCTTGCTGTGTGTGCCTAGGCAGTTACCATTAGCAACACTGAGTTTCCAGGTATTCATGTGGGTGGTGGAAGAACCAGAAATGTTGCCAGGTTTTTCTTGCGTGTTCCACAGCCCCCTTGAGGTCAGATTCTTCTTGAGCTATCATGGTCACAATCCATCAGTTGTCAGATGTGAAGCTGGGATTTTTGTTAGCAAGTCACCGTTTCAGACCTGGAAGGAAGTCAGCGCACTCATAGTACACGCTTCAGCTTCAAAGCCTCTGGGGCAGAGAAATGTGCCCTCCTTTCTGCAGTAACAATCTGTAGCAATAACTTCAGTCACTGTGGAAATACCACATGATCCTTTCAGAAAGTCAAAAAGTAGATTAAAAAAAAAGAAACTAATTCATACTGTCACACTTTTGTATATTCTTGTGGATTATTTTTTAATGGTCTTATGACAATGTAATGAAACACTGCTATGTACTCACTTGTTTTGTTAGCTCAACATTTCATTTAAATATTTTTTAAATCTACTGTCCAAACTGTGTTCAATTACTCCCAAATATCTTTAGTGGTGGTGTTCGTAAGTAACCAATGAAGTTATTATAAACTCCATATAATAAATATTTCATTTAGATCAACATTTGCTTAGGAGATACAAAAACTGACTCCTGGGCTTTCTAAAAACAGATTCCCACTAACTGAACTGATAAGGTGCCAAAGTGTCTCCAGTGACCTGTGGCTATCAAGCTCTTAATTGAAGACATTTTTGTGACCAACATACTTTTTATCCCATAGTTGTTTAGAGACCTGAGGATTCTGCTTTGTCTGAAATGCTAATTTCATTCCTTAGTTAGGCTGACACACCTGTTCTGTCACCACCTCAACACCCTGACTTTGCCCTGGGTGAACCACTCAGGGAAGCAATCTTCCTCCCTCCCTCCTTCCCTCCCTCCCTCCCTCTTTCCCTCCCTCCCTCCCTGCCTTCTTCCCTCCCTCTTTCCCCCTCCCTCCCCCCTCCCTCCCTTCCTCTCTTCCTCCCTTCCTTCCTTCCTTCCTCCCTCCCTTCCTTTTTCCTCCCTTCCTCCCTTCCTCCCTCGCCCCCTCCCTCCCTTCCTCCCTGCCTCCCTGCTTCCTTCCCTCCCTGCCTCCCTGCCTTTCTCTTTTTTTTTTTTTTTCTGTGTGAGGTTTCTTGCCTGGTCAGGAGATAATAGTTGCTTTATGTTTTCTTTCTTTCTTTTTTTTTTTTTTTTTCTGGTGCCTTACCTTCTATTCTTTGAAACCCAGATTGTGAAATAAATTCATTAAGAAGTTCTGGGTAGTGGTACTGGAATTATTAAGCAAACTAAGTGTATCTCTGTAGATCCATTTATTCATTTCTTCAGGGAATGGGGAGGAGGAGGTTGAGATTGTTTGCCTCACCTGGCCAGGGTCATCTCTAGCTTCCCCCTACATTACAAGCCTTATTTGCAATTTGAGGATTCTAAATGGGTCTCCTTCTGTGTTTCTTTGAAGTTGGATAGTGTTATCTTAGGAACAATTCTTTTGAAGTATATCGATCTCCCTCTACCTTGGTCATTCTCTGGGTTTGCACCAGTTTCTCAGGCAAACGATGGAGTTTTTCCCTATGCATTCAGGACAATAAGTATCACAGGCATCTCAGACTGGGCTTCACTCGAGGTTTAATTTTCCAGACTTATCGAAGTCCAAGGTTTCAAATTTCATTTCGCAGTCATTTCATTTTGACAAACCAATGAATTTCCTTTTAGCTTTGATGTTGAAAAAGAGATTTATTTCTAGGAATTGTATAGTAGTGCCATGAGTCAGAGGGAGTGAGGACCTTTCATGTCTTCCTGGAAACACACAGATACTGCTATACCAGTGCTTACTGCCTGGAAGTTTAGCTTCCTCACAGGTAGGTTACGCTAATGCTTTCTTCGCAAGACTCTTCTTAGTACCGAACACTTAGTAGATATTAAATAGATGCTTTAGGGATTAAAAATAATTCATTACTTGCATTTTTGGGTATTTTTTGTAGTAACATATTTAAATAATTCCAAGAAATGACTCAGGGCATGTGGAGTAGACTGTAGCTAATATTTTCCTCTAGTACATGGCTCTTTGGTTCCAGACTTGCGGGGTATTGAAAAGCCCTGGAAGCTTCCCTTCGCACAGAGCAGATCCTGCTTTGAAAGCCTCTAGTCACATTCCTTGAGAAAGATGGAAGCGCGGGGACAGCCATTTATCCAGATCACTCTTCCTGACAACAAGAAGTTTTTATGTTTGTGCAACAAAGCTCAGCCAAGTGTGGTTTATGGTTGTAACTCTGGCACATGGGAGGCTAAACAGGACTGGAAGTTAGAGATCAGCCTGGGGTACATAGTGAGACCTTGTCTCAAAAAAAAAAAGGATATAAAATAGCAAAACTATAGGCAGACATGCTGTTGTCACACACACACACACACACACACACACACACACATTTAAGTTCTTGGGATTGAACACAGGGAATTATATTTCCAGAGCTTGCTCCCTCATTTCTTCTCTCATCAAACCCAGGTCTTCTTTTTTTATGTGATTCATTTGAGGTTTTAATATGAAATAACACTAAGAGATTGTTACTGGAAGAGTGATCTCCTGATACTGGTACTACTTAGATTCTGGAAATTTTAGGAAATGGAGATTAAATCAAGGAAATAAGTCACTGGAAGACTCTCATTGCTCTCTCTCTCTCTGTTTTTTTTTTTTTTTCTCCAATCATACAAACTCAATAGGTACCCCTGTCCTCTCCCTCCCTTCACCCCTCCCCAGTCCCCCTTACACCCTCTCCTCCTTTCCCCTTCCTTTCACCCCCTCCCTACCCCTCTCCCAGTGCTTCCTCCTTCCTCCCTCGCATCTCCTGGAGCATCCCCCTGTGTGAACACCAAACTTCCCTCTGAGTCCTCCACTCCAGTGAGGTGTAAGGACTCAGTGGCCTAGCCCAGAGGGCCCCACCCCCTGAGCTCCCCCTTAGTATGGGGACACTATTATGACTATTAATCCTTTGCCTCTAAGAACCCCATTGCCTGTGATCCATGCTAGATCCTGAGGGGTTGTTGACATGTCAGTCATTGTGCAAGTCATGCAAAGTCCCACTATGGCTACTGTGGCCCTAACTTGTATGGAACATCTTGCATATCCTTGGTCCTCCCTGTCTTTAGGCTCTTACAATCTTGCTGTCGCCTCTTCCGCAAGTTCCCTGAGCTTTAGGATGGGGAGAGATTTGGCTGGTCTGGTTCCAGGTGATCAATGCAGAGTCTTTGGTGTTCTGAACTATGGTTTGTTGTTGTTTTCAGTCTTGCTGTTCCTGCACCACCCTTGGCTCCATTCTGATTGGTATTGGAGGTCACCTCCTAGCCAGAGACAAAAGGCTGTTTAAATGAAGATCTTACTATAAGAAGAGATTCAAAGGTATATGGAATTAGAGTATG
Organism: Typhlomys cinereus; assembly: GCA_023101885.1. Lineage (NCBI taxonomy): Eukaryota > Metazoa > Chordata > Mammalia > Rodentia > Platacanthomyidae > Typhlomys > Typhlomys cinereus. Next base: position 3,991,325 of record JALPQD010000124.1, read on the forward strand.
AGACTGCAGGGGGGGGGTGTCAGTATCCTATTTGCAGGATGGTTACAATCTATCTGCCAGTCCCTATACCCTTCCTGATTGGTGAGCTAAGACTTGTTCAGTTGCAAATGCCCAGGAAGGAAAGTGAGAGTGAACTTCACCAGATGTCTCGCTACTTACTTGCAATACTTGATGGTGACCTATTTTCTCTACTGAAGCATTATCCTTTCTCTCTTTATTTCTGGAGGGGGTCCCTCCCTGTTTATAAACTTTGTGGTTACTGTAGGTATTACAGAAATTTATCTTTGAATATGTCCTTAAGTGGCAAACCCAGATCTTCTGCACATGTCAAGCAAATATGTATCACAAAGCTACATCTTTACCCTTACAAGGTAGTATTGTGTTAACGTTTTTGCTGTTTTTTTCTCCGTATTGTTTTACTCTCTCCTCAGCAATGCACAGACATTCCTCATATCCTTAGTGACTTCTCTTCTCATCTAGGCTACGAATGTCTAGACGCTTACTGGCAGTGTGACAGGATTGCACACTTGCACATGTATTTCTATAGTATCATTATTTGGCAAATGTAATTTGATGGTAGACTCAGGATTAATTCTAATTTCTTTAAATGTTTGATTATTGTTATGAGTGTTGCTGCATTAGTTATTATTTATAGTACAGCAACATAGTACGTGACAAAAACAACTTCAGGAAGGAGTGCTTGTTTTGGCTTATAGTTGAAGGGTATTACCATGGTGGAGAAATCGTGGTGTCAGGAACCGGAGATAGAGCTAGGCACAGATGCATTGTATCGGCAGTCAGGAAACAGAGAATGATGAATGCTGGTGCTCAACTCCCTTTCATTCAGTCTAGTGGACCAAACCATGGAACAGTACCACATACATTTAGTCTCAATCCTTTTACCTCAATTAACCCAACCTAGAGACTGCCTCACTTCTAGGCCCAAACATTTGTTTTCATGTGATTCTAAGTCCCATTAAGTTGACAATGAAGATGAACTATTACCATTTTCTTTAGATAATTGCAAAACTGTTAGTCTATGTCATGGTTTGTGGTAAGAGTCCCACGCCCTATGCTCAGAGCAAAGCTTCTGCTTTCCAGTCACTACCCTGTACCCACATGGAGATAAGTCACCTCCCTCTTTCCTTCTCTCTGCCCGTATTCCCAGGGACCAGGCTTCTCCCTTCTCAGAGAATTAGTCTGGTGGTCTTCATAGTAAACTTTCTCCATTCCTTGTCTGTGTGGTGGCCAATCTGCCCTTTCCTTTTTACAGTTTGAATGTGAGTTGTTCAGGTCGGCAAACCAGCACGAACCCCTGAGATATGTGGGAAGCAGAAGTGGGAGTTGTAGGAATTTAAAAATCAGGCTTGGATCAGCGGGGACAAGGGTGTCTTCTCCAAATCATCCAGGCTGACTTTATCTGCAGCAAGCACAAGTATTTAAAGCAGGGAATGGCACAGCTAAATTCTTTACAGGATCATGTTACACATTCATGTTGTGAAGCTTCTCTAGGTTAGCAAGAAAAAGCCGATGTGACACCTAGTTGCTGTGACTTATGTACATACTTTTGTGATCCATAGATTTACATACTTCAATGGTCTCAGGATCCACAGGGAAGGAATTTGCAGAAAGAACACCTTGGCGTCACTGGTCCTGAGAAGAATAAAGGCAGGTCTGATCTCAGGAGGTGATTCAACGCTCACTAATGAGATATCAGCTTGCAACTGTCTGTGTCAGACATGTGCCATGTGTCATCCTCAAGGGAGCAGGCTTAGGCTTTGGCGCCTCCTGCAGTGAGTTACTCCCCAAAAGCTCATGTGTTTCCATTCTTAGCTACTGGTGATGTTTGGGAAAGTAGTGGCACCTTTATTTGGACAAAGGGATGTCACAGCGGGTGGCCTTGAAGTTGGTTAGCTTTCCCTTGCTTTTGCTTTTGGTCTTTCTGCCTCCGTAATGGAGCTGACCTAAGTAAGCCTCCTCCAGTTTCTACCACCTGCCTTGCCTTTTTGGCCATAGCGGACTGTGTCTTTCCTCTGGAACTATAAGCCAAATAAATCTTCTCTTTCTCCCTTAAGGTGTTTGTTTGAGCATTGTCTGACAGTAGCAAATAAAAGGTAACTACAGCAGTATGCTTGGGGGAAAAGTATGAAGCTTCCATGTCAAAAAATGGCTGAAATTAAGTTCAACTGTCATTGAGAAGACCGTTTGCATCGAGCAGGGAGCTTGAGTGAGAAATGGGCTACTGTAATACAGTTACACATCAGAAAAATGTATGCTTTAAAGAAATTAAATTTGTGATGTCCACTATGACTAGATTGTGACACTTCCTTTTGTGAGTCGGTTTGGGCCTTTCTAAATGGAATGCATCTTGACTTCTAATAAAACTTAGTAAATCCTTGGGAAAAAAAAAGAAATTAAATTTTCCCTTGTGCTTTCCTGTTGGTGAATGCTGTACTTGTAAGGCTGATTGACTTCAGGGACATGCCAAGAAAGCAGAGAGATCTGGATGTTGCAAGTCCAGAGCCATGCCGACTTCTGGCTGGCAAAGAAGCCAGAGTGGCCATCTTTAAAAGTCCAAGCAGAGCATCCACAGCAGAGCAGAGGAGTCCACAAGGAACCAACAGAAAGTCAGAAAAGAAAAAAAAAATACAGCAACCTCGTAGAACAGCAAGAAGAGAAAGTGGGGTTCCAAGAACCTTGGAATTCACCACCAGGGAAGCGCAAGGGAAAATGCAGCCTCAAGAACCCTGGCATTTGCCAAGAGGGAGGGATACTGAAGGATACAGGGCAAGAGAGAGAGAGCTTTAGGACCTAACCTGGTGAAAGATGTTTGGAGTCTGCAGTGGGAGGGTTCATGATTCAAACTGGGGTTTGAGAAGGAGTGCCACAACCTGCGTTTTGGGGCACCATTACGTAAGATAAAAAAAGGTCTAACACGCCTTGCCACAGATAAAGAATGGAAAAAGTTTATTGATTACATGGTTACAGGGTAACCCAGACTAATTCTCCGAGGGAGAAAAAACGGGATCTGAAGGTGCGTGTGGGGGACTTCTAGTATCTGGGATTGTGGGCGGGGTGACAGACAAAGGGGAGGGCGTTATCCCTTGCCCCCAGGAAGTCCCTGACCAAGCACAGGCTTTGCAAGAGTCTACTGCTTTTTGGGGAAGGGCAATCAATCTATCCGAGAGTCCCCCTAATCTGAGAATAAGGAGGACATGAGATACAGTGGACTTTGCATATTCTCGGACTCCACCAGAGTTTTCAGGGTCAGAACCAGAGCCGAGGCAGCCAAATGAGATAAAACTTTGACCCATCCTCAAGAGGCCAATTAAAGAGATAAGTAACTGTAATAAAAGAAGGAGATTCCATAAATATGGCTGCTTTGGGAAGAGGAACAAATACAGAGGCCCAGTGGATGCCCCCAACACCCAAATCCATTCTCAGAGCCCGAGGATTCAGGTGTAAATAGAGGGCAAGGGGGCTGCAGAGCTAAGCAGTCCTGGTCAAGGTGTGTCATGCCTTCATCATTGCCTGGCTCCAGTCTGTCCGGCAAACTTGTTCCGTGAGTTGGCAGAACTGTGTGAAGTCTATTTCCAGGAGACAAGCTCCTTTTTGATTGACCTTAGGGCCCCACTTTTCCTTCTCCCAGCATGAGATTATTGGAGAAATACCAGTTTATTCAGGATCATAGTTTCAGTGGCCTGATCCTCAAAGGGAGAGGGAAAGTATCTCAGAGTATCTTCATTCTGGTCACAATAGTTAAAAGCCAGTTTTGGGTGTACAAATATTTGGGGGAAAATGTATCTGCAGTGAACATAACAGACTTTTTCTCCTGTCATTCCCTAAACAATATGCTATGAGAAGTATTTGTGTGTGTGTGTGTGTGTATGTGTGTGTTGCATATGGATCGGTATACATGTGTGTTGTTATGGTTTGAAATGTGTCTCCCGCAGACTCATGTGTTTAGGAAAGTCATGGCACCTTTAAGGGGTGGAATCTTAGAAGAAGACAGTCACAGGGAATGGGGTGCCTTGCGGTGATTAGTCCCACTCTTACTTTTGGGAGGTCTGCTCTTGCAGTCTAACAGCTCTCAGCCTTCCGGATGAATGTGATCTACCTAGTTTCCTGATTCAGCTGCCAATGCCACTTCCACCATAAAAGACTGTATCTTCCCTCTGGAACTATAAGCTGAATAAATCTTTCTTTTTCACATAAGTTGCTTGACTTTGGGTGTTCTCCCCAACAACAGATAAGAGTAACCAATACATATGTAGAGGTATATACGCACTTGCAATGCACTTGAAATATGTATACCTGTGGAGGAGACCCAAGGGTGACATCAGGAGTCATCCTGGATTGCTATACCTCCTTACTACTTTGCTCTGGTGCCTCCCAGATTCCACCTTCCATGGCCGAAATTATAGGCTACCACCATATCCACCTGGCATTTTTTGCATGACATCTGGGGAGTCCAAACTTAGGTCCTTTTGATTGTGTAGCAATGGCTTTAACCTATCTCCCCATTCCATAGCTTTTTTTTTTTTTTTTTTGGTCGGGAATTAAGCAAGCTTGAGATGATTTAAACCACATGGGATTCTATGTGTAAATGCTACACCACTTTATATTAATATAAGGGATTGATTTCAATAGTTATGGGGGAAGGTCCCAAAACAACTCACTTATAGATACCGAGGGACAATTGTATTAAAATGTGATACTATTGTGATTTTATTATGGGTACAATTGTGTATTCTTCCTAGCCCACTCAAAATCAGATGTTGAAGTCCTAACTCCCAAACTCAAAAGGTGACCTTTTTGCAAATAGAATGGGTCCAGATATAATTAGTTGCGACGACTTTCTACTGGAAAATAAGAAGTCCCTAATTCATGGATTATTGTTAGTATTTGAGGAATTTGTATCCACTGCCATGAGCCTGGTTAACTTCCAGTGATTATGAGCTTCCTGGAGAGACTGAATACCGATAGTAATGAAATTGATTCTTAAATACATGTGATGGGGTGCAATTATCCTGAGACGTCATTGAAACAATATTTTCCTAATGACTCTTACACAAATAATACCACAAAACCACCTATAGTTAAACTGTCATGCAGAATTCAAAATTGACAGGAAAATTTTAAGGTAACAGAGTGCAAAAGTTTTACTGATATGATTTCTGATTCCATATTGTAACTGATCTATGAAAAACAATCACGGAGTTTTGCAAAGATCCAACTCAGGTCCTTTTTGCTTGAAAGGCAAAGACTTTAACCCCTGATTCATCTCCCTAGCACAAAATCAATTTTTAAAAAAATCTAGTATCTTTTTTTTTTATTTTTTTTTATTTTTTTTTAATTTTTTTTTTTATTTATTCAATTGTGCGTGTGTGCGTATGTATGTGTGCGCGCGTGTGTGTATCTGTGTGTGTAGAACCACGGACGAATTCGCGAACCACCATGGACGCCTCCCACTTCCTCCGCCCCGGGATTCACAGGCTCCGCCCTACCAGGACCGGAAACACAGGCCGCCCCTGCTTCCGCCCGGCGTCTATACGTGGGATCTGGGATCCGAACTCAGGACCTTCTGCCTGCAAGGCAGAGGCTTAACCCCTGAGCCACCTCTCCAGCCCAAAATCTAGTATCTTAAAGAGTCTATACCTACTATTATAACTTGAATGTGACTTGTCCTCCACAGACTTATGTGTTTGCAACCTTAGCTGATGCTGATGTTTGGGAAGGTCATAGCAACTTTGGGAGGTGGAGCCTTGCTGGAAGAGGGTGTCTCCCAGGGGGTGGACCTTAAAGTTGGTTGTCCTCTAGCTGTTTCTGCTAGTAGTCTGTTCTTATAGACTCCATGATGGATGTGACTTAGGCTACCTCCAGCTTTTGCTGCCTGCCAGGCCTTTTCTGCCATAATGGACTGTATCTCCCCTCTGGAACTGTAAGCCAAATAAATGTCCTTTTCTCCTTTGAGTTTAAGTGTAGTCTTACAGAAACAGGAAGAGTAACTATGACACATACCATCTGTCTTTTTAGAAGTTGTTTAGAAGTATAGAAGTTGTTTAGAGCACTATAGTATATCTGCATATGCTGGGGGTGTCTGTAGTAGGGAATTACAGATGCCAACTTGACAATTGAAGACCGGGCCATAGGGTATGCCTGCCGAGAATTATTCAACTAAGCAGGCCTGGAACAAACTGTAGGAACCTACCTAATTGTGTGACGACCCAGCTCATATTGGGCGGGACCATTCCCTAGGCAGGCCAATTAGAGTAGAGAGAGCTGGGTCAGTACTTTGTCATACAGGCAGACTGGCAAGTGAAAAAGTATGTTCCTCCTTTGGTTTTTTTCTGCAGATATAATGTGGCTAGTTTCCTCTGCTCCTGATATTGATATGAACCAAAACTATAAGCTGGAGTAAAACTCTTGCTCCCTAAGTTGGTTTGGTCATGTATTTTTGTCAGCTATAGAAGAGAAACTGGAATGGTATTGTTAGTACAAAATCTAATTTCCAGGTAGATTCACATGTAAGGAAGTCAGCTTCATTGCAATAAAACCCATGTGTAGAACAGTTCTTTTCAGAACTAATGCTGCCATAAGTGACTAGTTCGTGACACTAAAGAAAGATTAAAATGATTTATTCCTGATAAATTATTTTTCCTAATAAATTTATATTCTTGTATGTTGATAAAAGTAGTAAAATTACATAATATGAAAAGGTACTTCTAAAAATTTATCATTATTACTTGTGTGGAGCTCAGAGGACAACTTTGTGGAATTGGTTCTCTTTTTCCACCTTTGTGTGGATTCTGGGGATTGAGCTCAGGTGTCTAGTCTTGCAAAGCAAATGCCTTTACCTGCCAAGCTATCTCTCTGCACTAGAATAAATTGAATAATTGAATCCTAAAGCAAAGCAAAAAGAGGTAGAAGCAATCCAGGATGATTCCTGAAGTCATTCTTGGTCCTCCACAGTGCCCCTCCCATCTCTCTCTCTCTCTCTCTCTCTCTCTCTTTCTCTCTCTCACGCGCACGCACACACGCACACACACACACACACAAAATAAATTAATTAATTAATTAATTAATTAATTAATTAATTAATTAACAAAATCCAGAGCCTTGGAGGGTGTAACATGACCCAAAGCTTTAAGAATTAACAGCCTTTTCTGTCAAAATACTTCAAAGGTTTTCCTCTCAACTTTGTTAGCATCTTCAGCATCAGTAGCTCCAGCCAGCAGATAACCCAGCTCATGAAAGTCCTTGCGCACAAAACTGATGACCTAATTCCATCCCCGATTCCACAGGGTGGCAAGAGAAAATGGAGTCCCAAGAGTTACCTATATGCACACACACTCTGTCATACGCACACACAACACACTCTCCCTCTTTCACACACATGCTCTCATATACACACTCTCTTTTACACACATACTCTCTGTCATACTACATTCTCTCTCCCTCACAATATACACACTCTCACATGTACTCTTTCATTCTTCTCTTTCTCACCACACACACACACACACACACACACACACACACACACACACACACAGAGAGAGAGAGAGAGAGAGAGAGAGAGAGACAGAGAAGAGAAAGAGAGAAACATAACTTGGCTTTTTCTAGGTCTTAGCACTTCCCTTTTACTTTTACTTAGATTCTCAAGTTACATGTACTCATCTTAGGATTTAATAGAGATTGTGTTTAGTTGGTGGATGACTTGGGGAAACGTCGGCTGTCTTTATAGTAGATCACTGGGTTTTCTAATCCATGAATGTGATATACCTGCTCACTTACTTATGAACACCTGTTTCCCTGGACACTGTGTACAGTCTTCCATAGTGAAGCTTTGTGCATTTCTGATAGAAATGCACTTAACTACTGGATATATTTAGATGTTATTATAATCATTATATTAAAATTAATGCTTCTATCTCTTTATGCTAGAAGAATGTAACACATTCTTGCTTACCTACCTATATGTAACAGCCAAACTCAATTGTTTGTTTTTAATAAAAACTTTTTTCTCTCATGTGTTATTTTTATTCTAATTATACATGTTTAATAGGTACCACTGTCCTCTCACTTTCCCCTCCACTCCCCCATCATCCCCCATTTTGAGGTATCCCAGACATAGAAAGTTAGATGACATATGTACTCCCTAATAAGTAGATCTTAGTTCCAAACCTACTTAATGACATATTCAAAGGTAAATCTCTTTAATACCCATTGTAATTGTAAAGTATTATAAACAGGCAGACCTCAAAAGAAAGGAGATAAAGGATCATGATTCAGTAGAGAAAATAGGCCAAGGTCATGTATTGCATGTAAGTATCAAGACATCTGGTGTAGCTCACTCTCACTTCCCTTCCTGGTCACTTGGGACTGAACAAGTCTGATCTCACCAATCAGGGAGGATATAGGGACTGGTAGATAGATGGTAACCATCCTGCAAATGGGACACTGATATCCCCCCCACACACACTACTTCTATTTTTCCATCTACCTTTGAGTCTCCTCCTAAATTAAGATATTCATTTAAACAGTCTTTTATCCTTGGTTAGGAGGTGACCTTCAATACCAATCAGGATGCAGTCAAGGACAGTGCAGGAAAAGCAAAAGTGAAAACAACAAACCATAATTCAGAACACCAAAGACCTTATATTGCTCACCTGGAACCAGACCAGCCAAATCTCTCCCCATCTTAAAGCTCAGGGAACCTTACAGAAGAGGGGTTGTCAAGATTATAAGAGCCTAAAGATGGGGAGGACCAATTAGACCAAATTAGAGCTGCAGCAGACAGGATTGGACTTTCCCTGACCTGCACAATGGCTGACATGTCAATGACCCTCCCAAAGTCTAGCAAGGATCTCAGGAAAGAAGGCTCTAGGCAGTAGAATCCTCAGAGGCAAGGGACTGAACAGTCATAATAGAGTTCCCATACTAACAGGAAGCCCAAGAAGGGGATCTGGGCTATGCCACTGATTCCTGAATTCTCACTAGGGTGGAGGATGCAGAGGGAGATTTGGCATTCACACAAAAGGATGCTCCAGGGGATGGGAGGGAGAAAGGGGGAGGTAACAGGAGAAGGGGAAGGAGGGAGGGGGATGAAAGGAGTGCAATAAAACCTTTTATTACAGGATTGGAAAGACAACTTTATGGTAAAGGCACCTGTGCACAAACCTGGCAAATGAGTGTGATCCCAGGATCCACATGGAGAAGCAGCAAACCAACTTTCAGAAGTTTCTCTGACTTCTACTTGTGGGTGTTTCCCCCTCATTCTTTCTCTCTTACTAATAAATAAATAAATATTTGAAAATACTTTTACTATTAAATATTTCAGATGTAGACCAGTGAGATAGCTCAGTAGTTAGAGTGTCTGCTTGCAAACATGACAGCCTGAGCTTGATTCTGGGAGTCTACATGGTAGAAGTGACTATTGAAGGTTATCCTGTTATCTCTGTCAGGGACATGCACGGCTTCTCTTTCTCATAAATAAACTATTTAAAAAATTTCTAGATGCAGGACTGGGGAGATAACTCAGAGATGAAGGTCTTTTCCTCACAAGCAAAAGGACATGAGTTCAAATTTCCAGATCCCACATAAAAATGCCAGACTGATGTGGCATAGGCCTACAATTCTGACCCTAGGTGGCAGAGTCTGGGAAACTCCAGAGAAAAGCAATAGAGTATTTCAGGATAATTACCAATGTTACCCTTTGGCCTCCATAGGCACACACACCCTCAAGAGGACACACTCAAGTGTCCTCTGATACACACCCAGACATAATCACTATGTGCATTCACATACGTGCATACATTTACAAATGCATGCATGCATTCACAAAAAATTCTAGATGCAAAATAAATAAAACAGTGTGCAGGAATCCACACACACCAGCTTCAACACTATTGAATTATTTTGAATCCATTTACTTAATTTCAATCCTTACCCATTTCTTCTTCCCAAAACACATAAAAGATCTTAGTGGGGAATTTAAGATCCTGCTGTTCTATTCGAATCTGTCAGTGTTACTGAAGTTATTAATTCTAAAAGCGTGCTTTGAATCCCCTTGGATCTTCTTAAAGTGAAATTATTTTCCATGACTAGACTTGTGTTTCTTATCTTCTGATACACACACATTTTGCTTGTTTTCTTGCTTTGCTATTTCATATCATTCCACAAATGCTGAATGGAAGTGATAACATGAGATATTCTTTTTCTCATTCCCTTTCCAGAAAGGAAATTTTAAATGCTTTGTCACATGTCTGTTACAGGAGTTTTGTAAGTTCTGTCTGGTGGGAAAAAGGAAGTATGTGACTTTTTAAAAAATAAATTTATTAAATTTACATTTTATATACATGCTCCTTGCCTCCCTCATTCCCCTCTCCCTTCCTTCCTCCCTTCCCTCCCACTTCCATCCCAACCCATTCTCCTTCCTTTCCCTACATGGGTCCAGTCTACTCCCTCCTGTTCTCCTGTCCTTTGGTTCTATGGGTCCTGGGGTTCCCTCTGTATTAGCTATTCTCATGGGGATTCAGGCCTCTGTGGCAGACAGAGAGGCCCTACCTTGGGCAGCCCAAGGTAGGGTACTCCCCTACCTCTGTGTGACCCCTAACGCTTAAGGATCCTACTGCCTGAAACTATTCCCCCTGAGATCCTTGACAGTCCATGGGGACATGTTGACATGTTCACCACTGTGGAGATCTAATGAGTTCAAGTCTCAATGCCGTGAAGTCCTGGCTGTGACCTCATGGTCACATGACTGCCCTATTTTGAGTGGAGTGACTTGTCCAGCAATGGAACTCTCCATCTTTAAGCTCTTACAGTTCTTAGGCTGGTCTGGTTCCAGGTCAACATTGTAGGGTCACCAGTGTTCGGTATTCAGGTTGTTTGCTGTTGTCCATTTTGCTATTCTTGCACTGCCCAAGGCTGCATCATATCTGGGCTTTAAGATCCTCTCCACTGGTTCCAGAGAGGGGAAATCTGATCTGCCAAAGCCTTCTGGGGTCCCGTGGCCCAGGGGAGTGGCAGGACCCAGCCCAGAATTTTTTTTTTTTAAATTAAGAATGGATGGCGAATTTCATTACCCATCTTTTCATATATATATTGAGAGATTCAGGACTTTTCCTCTTAATTTAATTAATTTAATATTAAATTTAATTCAAATAATGATTAATTGACTGGCTAATCAATCTTTGAACATTCAATAGACCTTGAATCTGTGGAACACATTCAATTACTATGTAAAATATTATCATTTCCATATTGCTGAAATCAGTATACTAATATTTTGTTAGAAAGTTATTATAGAAATGGCTCCAAAGTTTTCCTTTTCAAGAAATGTGAGTGCCCCTCTTCTTTTTTTTGAGATAGGGTCATATGTAGCCAGGCTAGCCTTGGACTTGCCATGTAACTGAGTATGATCTTGACCTTTGAGTTACTGTGGCTGGTTTTATGCTGTTCTGGGAATCAAATCCAGGGTTTCCTGGATGTTGGGCAGGCATTCTACCAGGTGAGCAAAGTCTGTAACTCCCTGGAGCAAAGTCTACAACTCCCTGTCTTTTTTCTTTTCTCTTTTCTTTTCTCTTCTCTTCTCTTCTCTTTTTTCTTTTCTTTTCTTGTCTTCTCTTTCTTTTCTTTTCTTTTGCAATGACGTTTTATTGGCACCTGAAATGAGCTGTGGAAGTAGAGGTGTGTAAGTATAGAACTTTCCAACATTATAATCCAGAGAGACGGCTCAGGGGTTAAGACTCTACTTCCTAAGCAGAAGGACCTGAGTTCAAATCTCAGGTCTCACATAAAAACTCCAGGTAGATGTAGCCGCAGCCTAAACTTCCAGCGCTTGTGGGCAAAGCCTGGAAAACCCCAAAGTGAAGCAAAAAGAAGGTAGAAGCAATCCAGGATGATTCCCAAAGTCACCCTTGGTTCTACATAGGGATACACAATGCTTTCTGATATACACGCACACCACACACACACACACACGCACACACACACATGCATGCATGCATGCACGTGCACACATACACACACATAATACTTTAAAAAAAAACTTCCAACATTGGAAACAGCACAGTAAACTTCTAAAGAATTTTTCAGTGTAGCAGAATCAGATCGCCCCAGTTTTATCTTGTTTCTTTTATACCAATCCACAGGTTTGAGGAGCTCGCTATGTTCTTAGTCTGTAAAACAGTCTGCTCAGGAATACTTAAAAATTTTTTTATAAAAGAAATGTGCAAGGTTTAGGAAGATGGTTCAGGGCTTAAAGCTTTTCCTCACAAACAAGGGGGACTTGAGTTAGGATATCCAGATCCCACATTAAAAAAATGCTGGGTGGGACATTAACAAATGCTGGCTGGGTGTGGTGTTTTTCTATAATTCTAGCCCTGGAAGGTAGAGCCTGGGAGGCCCAGACCAAAGCAACCCAGGATGATCCCTGATGTCACTCAAGACCTACATAGACACGCACATGCTCAAGTCCTTTCTTGTACACGTGTGTACTTATCTTTTGTTTTCACATTCGTGGAAGACAGTTCAGTGTCTTTGATTTCTTTTTTAAAGTTTTTTTAAACTTTACTTTTATTTTGCATGTGTGTGTGTGTGACTTTCAGAATCATCCTGGATTGATTCTACCTCTGCGTCCTCTGGTATAAAGGAAAGCATGTGGATTCTTATTCTCTTTAAAAAAAACTTTTTTTCTTTTAGCTCTTAGTAAATTGCCAATGCTTCTGTAAGTAACTCCTCATCAGTGTTCCTATAAGCAACTCTAAGGACCTTACTTGAAAAATTTTGCTTGGATTGGGTAGATGGCTCAGCACTTAAGTCTTTGCTTTACAAGCAAAAGAACTTGAGTTTGGGATTCCCAGATCACATGTAACATGTTGGATGGATATGACAGAGGCCTGCAATTGCAATTTCAGCCCTGGAAGGTAGAATATGGGAAACCCCAGAGAAAAGCAATATGGAAATAGAACAATCCAGGATGATTCCTGATATTTATCTTGGACAGCCACATAAGTTTGCTCTTGTACACACACACACACACACACACACACACACACACACACACAGGAGAGGGGAGCAAAGGGGGAGAGAGGGGAAAGAGAAAGGAACAACCACCCCAGCACTCACTTTAACGTTCATGTCACATGAGAGCCTGTGCTGCACCTGCATTATTGTTGTTCCAATACTCTAGTCAGACATCTGCACAGGGAGACATCAGCATTTGTTCTCTTTCAGTTAGAACTGAAAGATGCTTTAATAATGATTCATGTTAGAAAGAAATCTAATTAGTATGGAAAACAAATACAATTCACAAGCATAACCACTTTGAAGTATGTGGTGGTTCAGTGGCATTTGGACACTTGCGTTGTGCAGCAGCTACCACCACTGCCATCCGGAACAGGACCAGCCGACACACTGACCCCATGGGCCCTGGCACACACCTTCTGTTTTCGTTCAGCGTTTTTTTTTGTGTGTGTACGTGTGTATACACACAAGAGAACATTTGAGTGTGTGTGCCTATGGAGGCCCAAAAGTGGCATCAGGAACCATCCTGGATTGCTCTATCTCTTCATTGCCTTGCACTGTTTTCCCAGGCACCACTTTCCAGGGTCAGAATTGTAGGCTGCCACCTTATTTGTCCAACATTTTTACTGGGATCTGGGTAAGTAAACGCAGTCCTTTTGCCTGTGAGGCAAAGGCTTTAACCATACCTTTCTGCTTTCTATTTGTATGATTTGACTACTTTAGTTCTTTCTCTATGTGGAGTCATCAGTCTGTTTACAACTGGCCTATTTCATTTTCAGTATGAAGTCCACAAAGTCTATCTGTGGTGTAGCACGTGTACAAGTTTCCTTCCTTTCCAAGGCTGAGTAATCCCCTATGGTATGTCCTTTGTCTATTCATCCTCCCATAAACACTTTGTTAACTCACCTATGCAAGCGAATACTTTGTATATGGACCATGTCGAGTCATGTGGAAAGAGGCAATGGAAAGTAGGACAGAATACAGTGTGTGGAGAGGTTTCAATTTGGTGAAGGAGAATTATTCAAAATAATAATATTTCTGTCATTGTTTTAGCATACATGTCAAGAGTATTTTGTGTGTGCTTATGTGGTTAGCAGTACATGCACATGTGGGCATGGTTTTCTTTTTTTAAAACACAAGTTTTTTTTAAAAGAAATATTTCCTTTATTTGCTTATAAAAGAGAAAGAAAGACAAAGAGAGAGAACACATGTCATGGTTCATTGATGGGCCCCCCTCTACCCCCTACCCCCCTGTGCCTCCCTCCCCTCCCCCTCCCCTCCCCATCCCCCAAAGGACAACGTTTAGAAGTCAGTCCTCTCCTTCACCATGTGGGCTCTGGGGGAATCAAACTCAGATCACCAGGTTTGTGATCAGATTATATTATCTATTCTATTTTGTTGGCCATGTCAACAATTTTCATTAAAGAATCTTTATACAACATCTGAACAGTGGGCCCATTGTTAGAGTTCATTCTGAGTTCTCGTGTTTCAAACATAGGTAAAAATCAAAAATGGGAAGCGTGGAGTTAGATAGGAACCTCTTATGCTCTTAATATGTCAAAGACATTTCTTTTTAAAAAGGAATAAGAATGGACAGTAGTTATGCATAGGAGCATGCGGAGAGGAAAACAGGGAAAAAGAAAACACCAGAAAATGCCCTGGGATGTTCCACCTGGAACCAAGTGACAATTCTATGCTAGAAGTTACAGGTATGTGATTCTTCTGGATATGTTGTTGATTAGAGAAGTCTCAAACAATATAGGATTTTGTCATTGCTCTTGGCTATCTTCCAAAAAAAACAGTAAGACCCTGTTATTGAAGATACAACACATGTGGATCACCAGATGTGGACAAAAACACCAGCTGTAATTGGTTTGAAAGCTTCCTCCTTGCTGGATAGCTTACACAGTACCAAAGAGTATTGTTGGAAGTTATAAATGGTCTCAATAGCCTGTAAAATCTGCAAATTGCAATAACAATCACTATGGCAACAGATGACCATCAGCGTAATAGTGGCATGGGTATCAAGGAGAACAATCAACAACTTTATGATTGGATTTAAGGACCATTTGTCAAAAATGGAACACATTCCTATTACTGTAAACTAGACAAAAACCTATGAAAGAGTATGAAATAGGTTACAAGAGGAGAGCAGACTGTGAATGCTTAACTAGGAAAACAGAATACTAAACTTTGTAAATACATGATATTGATTGGAAGAATATTTAGCACTCAACCAAAAAGTCTTCTTCTACAACAGAAAGTGTTTATTACTGAAAAGCACAACTTGCTAAAATTCAGAAACTAAGTGATTGTGGACTACTTGTCCCTAAACAGGACATATAAGCCTTACATACTCCCCACCCTAAAGCTCGGGGAACACCATAGAAGGGGTGGCAAGACTGTAAGAGCTTGAAGTGGAAAAGTGATGGGCCAGACATTATTTTCTGGACATGACATTGTCATGGTATACAAGATTTCATAACAGATATGCATATTTACACAAGAATTGCATGGGAACGGTCTTTTCTTTTTTTAATTATTTTATTTTTATTTATTTTTTATATTTATTTTTTTATTTCCACTCATACAAACTTAACAGGTACAATGGTCCCTTCCCTCCCTCTACCCGCTCACCCCCCTGTGCCTCCCTCTCCTTCCCCTCCCCTCCCCATCCCCCAGTGCCTCCCCCTCCCATCCCCGGAACATCCTTTAATGTGCATGTCAACTCCCCTCTGGGTCCTCCTCTCTGATGAGGTGCAAGGACCCAGAGGCATTTCCCAGAACCCTTTCCTATGTTCCCCTTAAGCATAGGAGCACTACTGTGGCTGTCAATCCCTTGCCTCCCAGGATCTTGGTGCCTTTAGCAAATGCTAGACTTTGTGGGGTCAATAGTGTGTTGGACATTGCGCAGGTCATGCAAAGTCCAAATATGATTGCTTCAGCCCTAACTTGTGTGGAGTATCTTGCATATCATTGCTCCTCCCATCCTTGTGCTCTTACAATCTTACCGCCCCCCTCTTCTGCAAATTTCCCTGAGCTTCAGGATGGGGAGAGATTAGTCTGGCCCAGTTCCATGTGGTTGATATAGAGTCTCTGATGTTCTGGATTATGGTTTGTTGATTTATTTTTTCAGGAACTGTCTTTTCAATATCTCACTATGAAAGTAGAAAGATCATAAGAAGCTCCATACCTCTCTGAGAGAATGATGAGAACTAATGTTGATGTTGAAGAAAAAGAGGACTTTTTCCTCAATGATAGATCCAGTAATCTGGTACTTTCTGGAGCATGAATCATGTCAGGCATAAGTCATCAAAGACTAGATGAAATACAGCAAACCACACGAATGAAAAGATTCGAAATTAGGCAGGGATCTGGCAAGAAAGATGAAGGGTTGTAAGAGGAAAAGGGATTTAGGACTAAGGGATGCAACATAAAAATAATAGAAAATAAGAAAAGAAATAAACCGATAACATCAAAGGTGACTCTGTGGTCACTGTGTTGTCAGCAGGCATGTAAGAGTTGAGCATTCTTAATCCCAGATGCTCCAATATCTAAAACTGAGTATCAGTATGACATCACAAGCAGGAGATTCCATATTCTACCCAAACGTATTCAAAATGTTGTGGAGAATCACTTCATTTTCTGTGTGTAAGATGCATATGAATCACAAATGAGTGGTCCCCATCTCATTATATAGAAGCACATGCTGATGGGCTTGGTGCCTTTTGGTGGCACAGATGAGTCTGGAAAATTGGAAAATGCTTCTTGCTCTGGCTTGCATAGCTTACCTCAGCGGGACAACGCTATTGCCCTCAAGCTCCAGAGGGGAGGAACCTGGTTTTGTCCTTAGAAGGAGCTGGTCTGGGGGTTGGGAGAGCAGCCGTTTTCAGTATCAGCCCTCGACAAGGGTTGTTATTTTTCCTGTCATGTTTGTTGGGGTCCAGCTCAAGTTTGTTTTTCTTGCAGAAAGACAGGAAGACCAATTTGGAACACACACAACTCACATGTCATCGATGATGACTTGGCCCAGTGCTTGGCATTGGCTCCCTGACAGTTAAAAGGCACAGGGTGGGATAGCCCCAGTGGCCAGCACTGAGGAACAAGGAAAAGGAGGGAGAAGGCAAGATGCTTATCTGCTTGGGCCATAACCCAGCCTGCCATTCTTTCCCCCTGTGCACGCCTCCCTCAGGGGATTTCTGGCCTCAGCTCACACAAGCTCCCGCCCGCCTACAGGCCCCAGCTACTCAGGGGCCACCTCCACTTTCTGTGTAACCCTTCCTCTTGCTGAATGTGTGAGGAAGCCTCCCACCCTATGGAGGGAAAAGCCTGGATCAGCAGACATTCATGCCTTTGGCCTATGGAAGGCAAAGACAGGAAGAAGGAGAAAAAGCATTTTCTAGTTCAGAACCAAGATGGTCATAGGGTTTCTTTGAGAACAGCTTAGTGTTTTTCCACCCAGGTTTTGGTTGCTCCGGGAGTCACCAGACAGGAGTTTTCACCGGCTTGATATTCTGAATGGGCAATCTAGATGTTTCGGGAGTGTTTTCCGATCTTATTTATCATGATGCTGGTTATCCTGAACACCAGCTCCCTTCCTCCTGTTTTGTGAACAATTGCTTTCATTCCAAGGACCTTGATTGGGTAGCACTGAAAATGAAAAGAAATACATAATCTGGGTTTGATATTGCGTGCCTATAAACTCAGCACATGGTGAAGTGAGGAGGGAGGAACTTGAGGGCACCCTTGTTACCTGCCAAGATTGTGTCCCCAAATCAAGGGCTGGCATGTAACTTAGTAGTGCAGTACTCACAGACCACATACAAGACCTTGTGTTCAACCCTAAAAATGGCAAAAAGAAGAATACACAATAATGTTCTAAACTATATTTGGATGATCTCGCTATTTTCCTTAGTTAGTTGGTTAAAAATTTTTAGGTAGTCTGAATTATTTTGAGAGTGTTTAGACTTCAATGCATCAATTTTCTCCCCTAAAAAATAACCAGTGATGGGGCCTGCTTTGAAGGATATTAGAAAGTTTCATAAGTACCATAACTGATTTGGTTCCTAAGACCTGTTTTTTTTTTTTAATTCAATTGTGCATGTGTGCGTGTGTGCACGTGTGTGTGTGTGTGTGTGTGTGTGTGTGTGTGTGTGTGCGTGTGCGTGTGCGTGTGCATGTGTGTGTAGAACCACGGGCGAATTCGGGAACCACCATGGACCACCTCCACCTCCTCCTTGTTTACTCTGCCCTGGGATTCATAGGCTCCGCCCTACCAGGACCAGAAATGCAGGCCGCCCCTGCTTCCACCCAGCAGTTATACAAGGGGTTTGGGATCCGAACTCAGGACCTTCTGCCTGCAAGGCAGAGACTTAACCTCTGAGCCACCTCTCCAGCCCCCAACATTTTTTTTCTAAGACCTGTTGTTGTCCAAATCAGGAGAGTTGGCTTATGATCTTTGTGTACTCATTAGTTGGTCAAATATGGCAGTATAGGTGTGTGTGTGTATGTGTGTGTGCGTGTGTGTGTGAATGAGTGAGTGTGAAGGGGTTGAACTCAGGGACCCTTTTTCAACTGAGCTGCATTTCTAGCTTTCTGTGGTTGTAGTCAGGAAAGAAGCACAAGTTAAGACTTCAAACTCCCTGAAAAAATTCACCGCATGATAATTAAGCAAGTTCATTGAGCATCCAACCTATAGTTGTTGAATGAACTAATACTTTTATTACCTAATACCTCTTTTGTGCATTTTTTTCTCTTAGCTGCACAATACAGCAATCCTTGAGATAAGCCAGCTTTTATATAAAGTGAGTGCTGCATGACCAGTATCTCATCTGTCAGTCAAGCTCTTCAAAACCGTATGTCAGATGCAGAGGGTCATTTCTGAGGAAGCCCCTGATGCAATGTCCCTGTTCCCACAGAGCCCTTTGTAGTATGATCTGGTCACTGCCTCTCAACATCCCTTTTTCATCACATTGTATCTGGGCTGACTCTGGGGTTGCTTGGATTCTGACAAAGTAGTAGAGGTCAAGTTCTGGGGTTGCATGCCCAGGCATAACAAAGGACCACCAGCTTCTGTCTCATTGCTTTTGGATGTCCTTTGTCACCCTGTCAACTGGCTGGCTGTTGGAGAGACCACAAAGGGGACACACATGTGGAGGACAGGTACCCTGAAGCCATGTAGGAGAAGTCCCAGCAAAGTCCCCCTCTCACTAACCGTATCAAGAATAGCAGAAATAGACCCACTCAGAATATAGAATCATGAACAAATGAATAGTTTTTGTTTCAACATAAGGGGCTGGGGGTCTTTTGTTCCCTATCAATAAGTAATGAAACCACCTGTTGCAGTTACTTTGCATGTTGCCAATAAATTCACAACCAAACAACTTAAGGGAACAAATG
Organism: Typhlomys cinereus; assembly: GCA_023101885.1. Lineage (NCBI taxonomy): Eukaryota > Metazoa > Chordata > Mammalia > Rodentia > Platacanthomyidae > Typhlomys > Typhlomys cinereus. Next base: position 4,010,756 of record JALPQD010000124.1, read on the forward strand.
GTTTTATTTTGCTTACAATTCTTGGTTACAATCCAATAGGAAAATTCATGTCAACCCAGGAGTTGAGGGAACTGGCCACACCGTATCCACAGGACCACTAATCGTGGGACAATCCTCACTTTACAGAGCAGCATGTCTGCCAAGTATACAGAATAATGCCAACTTTCTTTTATATATATATATATATATATATATTTTTATTTCCACTCGTACAAACTTAACAGGTACAATGGTCCCTTCCCTCCCTACCCCCCCCGTACCCCCTCTCCTCACCCTCCCCTCCTCATCCCCCAGTGCCTTCCCCCTCCCCCAATCCCCAGAGCATCCTTTAATGTGCATGCCAACTCTCCTTTGGATCCTCCTCTCTGATGAGGTGCAAGGACCCAGTGGCATTTCCCAGAACCCTTTCCTGTATTCCCCTTAAGCATAGGAACACTACTGTGACTGTCAATCCCTTGCCTCCCAGGATCTTGGTGCCTTTAGCAAATGCTAGACTTTGTGGGGTCAATAGTGTGTTGGACATTGCGCAGGGCATGTAAAGTCCAATTATGATTGCTTCGGCCCTAACTTGTGTGGGGTATCTTGCATATCATTGCTCCTCCCATCCTTGTGCTCTTACAATCTTTTTTTTTTCCACTTGGCATTTTTTTTTTATTTGTTTCTGCTCATACAAACATAATAAGAACCCCTGTTCCCTCCCTCCCTCCACCCCTCCCTGGACCTCCCTGTTCCCTCCCCACTTTGTCCCTTCCTTTCCCCCCCCTTCCTCCCAGTGCCCCCTCCCCGCATCTCTGAAGCATCATTTAATGAGTATATCAAACTTTCCTCTGGGTCCTCCTCTCTGATGAGGTGTAAGGACTCAGTGGCATTTCCTAGAACTCTTTCTTGTGTTCACCTTAAGTATAGGAACACTATTGGAACTGTTAATCCCTTGCTTCTAAGGATCCTAGTGCCTTTAGTCCATATTAGAATTTGAGGGGTCAACGATATGTTGGTCATTGCGCAGATCATGCAGAGTCCTGTTATAATTGCTTCGGCCCTAACTTGTGTGGAGTATCTTGCATATCATGACTCCTCCCATCCTTGTGCTCTTACAATCTTACCGCCCCCTCTTCTGCAAATTTCCCTGAGCTTCAGGATGGGGAGAGATTAGGCAGGCCTGATTCCAGGAGGTTGTTATAGAGTCTCTGATGTTCTGAATTATGGTTTGTTGATGATTTTTTTTCAGTTTTGCTGCTCCTGCAATGTCCCTCACTCCATCCTGATGGGTATTGGATATTGCCCCCTAGCTAGAGATAAAAATCTGTTAAATTAGAGTCTTGTTATATGAGTATATTCAAAAGTAGATGTAATAAAAGTAGGAAACCACGGTGAGAGAGGGGTCAATCACCCATTTGTGAAATGGTTACTTTCTATCTGCCAGACTATACACCCTCCCCTTCTGGTAAGATCATACCCCATCAGTTGTAAATGATCAGGAAGGAAAGTCTGTGAACTTAACCAGATGTCTCATTACTTACTTGCATTCCTTGATGGTGGCCTATTTGCTCTGCTATAACATGGTCTCCTCTCTCCTTGTTACTGGTGTATCCCTCCTTCCCCATCCCTCCTGTTCATAATCTTTGCAATTACTGTAGGTATTACAGAGATTTATCTCTAAGTGGGTTTGGTACTAGGAGCCATCTATTAGGGAGTACATACGGCACTTAATTTTCTGTCTGGGATACTTCACTCAGTATAATTGTTTCTAATTCCATCCATTTCCCAGCAAATTTCATTAATTCATCATTTTTGATGGCTGAGTAGTACTCCATTGTATTGATGTACCACAGTTTCCTTATCCACTCGTCAACTGTTGGACATTTGGGTTGATTCCATGACTTTGCTATTGTAAACAGTGCTGCTATGAACATGGTCGTGCTTGTGCTATCGAGGTGAATTTTTGCTATATGGGGGGTTATTCCCAAAAGTGGAATCGCAGGGTCATATGGCATTTCAATCTTTAAGTTCTTTTAGAATCTCCAGACAGCTCACCAGAGTGGCTGTATGAGCCTGCATTCCCACCAGCAATGTAGGAGAGTTCCCCTCTCTCCACATCCTCTCCAGCATTTGTTGTTGTTTGTATTGTGGATTTTTGCCATCCTGACCGGGGTGAGATGACATCTCAGGGAATGTTTGATTTGCATTTCCCTGATAATACCAACTTTCTTAACCAGTTTCCACTACCTTATTTTCCTGGCCAGGGATTATTCCCACCCACCATGGACTGGGCCCTCCCCATCAACTACAGTCTTCTAGTTTGCCCAGGGATCAACTCAACTACCAATTCTTCACAACTGTGCCCAGAGCTCAAGTCTTCAGTTGTCACGTTGGCATCTGTATCTAACTATGACACTAGGACTAGAGTGTGGCTCACTGGTATAGTGTTTGCTCAGGATACCAAGGCCTGTGGTTTGATCCATAGTACTGCAAAAAGAGTAAAATAACAGATAAACTAATGCTCACTTTTAGATAGGTTTAATAAGAATTGTGTGAAGTACTTTTTTAGCTGTACATCATCATATGATCCTGTGAAACTATATTGTGCTTGAAAATTCAGTAAGAATCTTGCTTATTATACTTTATTTATCTCTTGTATTTTACCTCCTATCTTTTTTGTGGGATATTTTGAAAAAGAATACAAGTGTACTATTGTATTTATATATTTTTAGATATAATATGAATATATATTTATTATATATAAAATATTTAAATTATATAGTTAAACTATTGGTCCCAATTGATTATAACTATAATTTTGACAGTTTTTGAAAATTCTATCCTTTGTTTACAGTGTGCAGGATAGTTAATAGCTTTCAGTTCTGTCAAAGATGAAACTTACTTGGAATTTTTCCTCAGAGTTGAGATATTAACTTAGTAAATGTTTGTTTATAGTTTTTTTTTTTTCCAGAATCCCAGATCCCTTTTTTTTCTTTTTCTTTTAAATTTATTTTCACTCTTTTACAATTTCATACATGCAGACAATGCATTTGATCATAACTACCCCTATCTCTCTCTCACTTCCTCTGGACATTTCCCTAGCATGTCCACCTCCTGCCTTTATGTCCTAATTTTTTAAATTGAACAATATAAAATAATATGTAAACAATAAAAGAAAATACATTAAGGATGTAGATAGATATGCTTGAGTTCCTAGTTCCACATGGTTAAGAATAAATGATAAAGCTGAGGAAGAGCAGTTTTATCCATCTTTTGTGAGACTAAGTTCATGGTGTGAGCATGGGGAGCCCGGCCCATGGGAGGCCATCCCACTTGTGAGCACATGGAGCCTTAGGCCCAGGGAGGCCATCCACATTGTGAACACACAGAGCCCCAGCCCTTGGGAGGCCATCCATGTTGTGGGCACTTGGAGCCCTGGCCCTCTTTATAGTTTTTATGCTGGATCTCAAACACAGGACATTGTACATGATAGGCAAGCTCTTTACCACTAAGTTATATTCTAACCCTTTCAATTTTTAATTTTGATGAAATGATTCATATTAAAAGAGAAAACATACAGAAGATATTTTACGTTCTCAAGAAACAAAACAAGTGTAAGTATATCATGCAGAATTTTAAAATTGTTATCTCTCATTTTTCACTTTTTATTTATAAGTGTGTACATACATATATTTATGCTTGGTTGTGTGTGGCCACAGATATGTGAGTTGGTGTGTATGTATGAACAAGTGCGTGGAAGCCTGAGGTTAGTATTAGGAATCATTCTTGATTACTTTTCCAACTAATTCTATTTCGACAGGGTTTTTAATAAAATTCAGAACTTGCCAGCAGTGATAGTATGGTGATCCAGCCTGACTTGGGGATTTCCAGTCTTTACCTTTGGAGGCTGGAATCCCAGGTGCCTTGCCCACACGTCCACACTGCATTCAAATGGGACCTGAGGAAGTGAACCGCAGTCCTATATATATCGCTTGTGCAAGGATTACATTAACCGTAATTTTACCTGTACAGTTCAATGGCACTAAGCAGACACATTGCTGGGCAGCCTTTGCCACCACCTAGCCACAAACCTCTTTTCATTTTTCTGAACTGAAACTCTACCAATTAAACAATAATTGCACTTTCCCCTCCCTGCTTTTTAATAACCACAGTTTTACTGTCTGTAGCTACAACTTTGACTTCTCTCAGCACCTCATGTCCATGAAAATAATACGCACGTACACACACACACATCTGTCCTTTTATAACTGTAAAATATTTTGTGAGATCATCTATGTTATTTCATATGTTGGAATTTCCTTCCTTTTTTAAATTTTTAATTAATTGTGTGTGTGTGTGTGTGTGTGTGTGTGTGTGTGTGTGTGTATTAGAGGGCACTGTATGACCCAGTGGAGTATCAAGGGTGAATAGAGATCCTGGATTGGTTCTACTTCCTTTGTGTTTTTCTCTGGAATTTCCCAGGCTCTGCCCACCAGGGCTGTTTTAAGTGCAGGCCATTTCCATTTCTCCCTGATGTGGGAACTGGGATTGGAATTCGGGTTTTTCTGCTTTCAAGACAGAGTCTTAACTTCTGAGCCATTTCTCTAGCCCTTCCTTCCTTTTTCAAGACTGAATAATATATCATTGTCTGGATACATCACATTTCATCAGTTTACCCAATGGTGAGCAGCTGGGTTGTTTCCACCATTTGCTATTGTGAACAATGCTACTGTGACCAGGGATGTGCATGCATCTCTGGTATTAATTCTTACTTTTCCCATTTTTAGGAAAAACCTGTTCTTTTGTAATTTTCCATTTGTAAGTCCAGAAATACCACACAAGCTACGTAACTTGTAGTTTAAGAACTTTCTGTCTTTGTTAATTATGCTTACTTAATATTATTTTGAATAATCATTTCCTCTTCATTTCCTTTTTTTTTTTCGAGGATTAAGGTAGAGTTTATTAGAGGAGAGGAAGGCTGGAACTCATGGACTCCAGATGTGGGATGCCATGAAGGGTTGGGACACCCGGGAGAACAAATGGACTCCAGGCATGGAATCCATAAGAAGCAAGGAGCTAGAAACGGACTCATGGCACTCAGAGTGCCAAGAGGGACAGGCGCCTATTTCCTCTCCATTTCTTGTAAAAGTCATGATTCTTTTCCACATTTACGTGTTGCTTGTTTCTGGAACTCTGGAGATGGAGCTCAGAGCTTCACACATGCTGGGCAAGTGTCCTACCACCAATCTATGTACTTAGCATCCTAGTTTCGCTTTTACATTTCGATTTTCCTGTGAGATGATAATATTAATACATGGCAGATAATAGAATACTTGGGGAGAAACAGAGTGATGACAATTATGTAATTTACCTTTCGAAGTATCACTTTGACAAATGCTTATCATTGTGGAAAATGGAAGAGTGGAGTGTCACTGAGAGACACGGTGGGTGATGAAGGCAGTAGGCTAGACAGACAAGAGAGAAGCTCAGAAGCACAGCACGGTGACACACTCTGTGACTGAGTAGATGACATTGTCTCTTTTGGAATCTTCTCCTTCTGTACCTATACTTGGGTTTCCCATTGCTCATTCCTCCTACTTGGTTTCAAGATCCCCTCTGAAAGTTGTACATTCATTCAGATATTAGAACCTATGTTGCCACCAAAAGATGTAAACCTTCTAGGTAGGTTTTATGGTTGTGCCTCTTATTTAAAATTCTCACCAAACAAAATAAAACCAGAAAATTAAAAATTATATGTATTTAAAGTCTTAATTTTTGTTAAAGTTATTCTTCCTTAAGTAAGATACATTTAATTTTAAGCTCACAAGTCATTGTGGAGTTAATAGGGGGAAAATAAAAAGCTCTGACTATGTATAGGTTAGCATCTACTTAGTTATAAATAGTTTGTAGATCGAGACACACACTGGACATTTGCTGTGTCTGATGTACTTTCAGTCTTGCTACTAGATTAGATCTTGAAGTGGAGAGCATATAACTTCTAGATTGTGTAATAAATGGCCCTTCTTCCTTGTGTCTGCTCATTTTTTTATTGCGTGCAAGGCATTAAAGATGATATGTTGAAGCTTTCAGAGGAGTGAGAGCTGAGTTTGTCCGATCAAATAGTCCAGTATTAGCGGATACTTTGGAGTCTGTGAGTTCCACTTCTTTCTGAGGTATTCTCACTCCTTAGGGGGATGTGTCTTTACCCAGAGCTGCGGCTTTCCTACAGTGTGAGATGAACACTGGCCATATGATCAGCAGTATCTCTCTCTCAGAATTTAATGTGTCCCAGACCTCCTTAGTCTCTTGCACTTCTGTGACACTCCTGGTTCATAGCATCTCTTCTCTGTGGGGATTTTAGTGTTCGTTTTGCTTGGGGCAGCTTGGGACCTCTGGGGACTGCCTGGAAATACCTCAACCATTCAAGGACTTGTCCTCACACGTTTCATCATCCCAGATACTCAAACTCCAGTACCTGCTCCTTCAAGTCATGGAGGACATGCTCACCTTACTCCCTCACTGCAGTCTGGGGAGCACTGGCAGCCTGAAAGCAGGCGAAGCAGGCTATTTCAAACACTTCTCTGTTCTTTAGGGCTTTCCCTGCTTCCCATTGTTCCAAGTTTGACTACAGCTGTCTTCACACATCCAGCACAGTTTTCTAGCTCTCTGTGGTGAGAGGCTGATGTGGGTAGAGGCAATCAGGTTCAAAGCTGAAGTTTAAACTTTGAAACACATCAATCAATGTTTGGGAGAACTAGCAGATACTTCAGAACAGGGGCCATTCAGGCTTCATTCAGCTCCTTGGTACACAGGATTCTGATATGATATTATTGTGGGATTTCGTGGTCTTCTGTTTGCATGGAGTGGTTTTTGCATATTCTGAAGGAATCTTTTTTTTAAATTTTTTATTATTATTTTCACTCATACAAACTTAATAGGTACACCGGTTCCCTCTCTCCCTCCTCCTCCCCCGGACCCCCCTGCTCCCCCTCCCCTCACCCTTCCCTCCCTATCCCCCAGTGCTTCCCCCCCCAATCCCCGGAGAATCCTTTAATGTGCATGCCAGACTCTCCTCTTGCTTTCAGAGATGAGACACTGAGGTCCAAAAGGGAAGAGATTTGTCAGAGTCGGAAGCCGACGAGGCAACTGGCCTTTCTCCAAGCTGTGTGATTCTGAATCCTCAGCCCTCTTTTCCCACAGGTTTCACCCACTAATTTAACCAGCTGTGGCTCCACATTATTATTTTTAAATTGCATCTGTACTGAGCATGCATGGATTTCCCCCCTTATTATGTCATTACCTAAACAACATAGCACAATTATTTCTATAGCATTTACATTAAATTAGGTATTATAAGTAATCTAGTGATGACTTAAAGTATACGATGTAGTATGTGTGGGTTATGTACAACTTGCACAGTATTTTGCATTAGAGACTTGAGCACCCATGGGATTGGTGGTTCTGGAAACAATTCCTGAAGGATACTGAGGGATGGCTGTTTGGTACTTCCCATGAAACACAGAATTAATTACTTTTCCCCTCTCATATGTTCACCATTGTCCCTCTTTTCTTTCATTATTTTTGACTTTGTCTTTTCTCTCCACATTTTCATAAAAAATAACATTTGGGTTGGCTAAATGGTAAAGTCGCTCACAACCAGAAAGTAATGTGGTTTTTTTTAAACTGGCAGCCTAGCAGTATAAATGATGCTGCAAACATGACCAATACTTGTTAATACATATTGTTCACACTTAAGCAATGAACCTATTTCTAGACAATAGAGAGCAAGTATTAAGTTCACACTTAAGCAATGAACCTATTTCTAGACAATAGAGAGCAAGTATTAAGTTGCTCCTATCACAGAAATAGAAGCCTTGTTAAGTATTGCTACCGGAGGGATAAAATTTGGAAACTAGTTGCCAGGACATAAAAGCTTAAAAGAAACATGGACCAGGCCCCGGACCCAGAATGTTAGGAGCAGCAGCAAGCATTTGCTGCCCTCAGGGACTAGGGTTGGGAAAAATGAGGTGGTGCTGCTCTTACTTGAGAGTTTAGAGAAGGGGATCCCTATGGTTGTACCTTGGGGTTAGTGCTTGGTTGAAGAAGGGATGCCTCTGGGAAACAGAGAAATTCTATTGTAAGAACCAAGAGTCCTGGAGTTATGGTTTTCTCCAGTGCTAGGCACTCACAAAAGTAAGCTTTTTCTGGCACCCTGCCCAGTTTTACTGATGGAAAATGGTGGAAAAGCTGTCAGGAAATCTAGGAAGTGTGACTGGAAGACTTCTTTGCCTATCCCAAGACTCCCAGGACACTGGTGAATTGTCAAAAAGTAACACATAATTACCAAATACTGTGGGCAGGAAGTTCCTGTCCTGCTTAAATTTGCATGCAGAAGCATAAAAACCTATCGTGACAGTATTTGCCTCCCCAAGGCCTTTGGGAGATATCTAGAGTGACTCAGGACTGATGGGTTAAAGGAAGAGATGACTGAATGAAGAAACAATCCTTCCTTCATTGGTCTGCATGAAGATATGAGAAGGTGGAGGTGTGTTCTCATCAGATACTGGACCAGCCTTTACAAGATCTTTATTGATTAACTCACCAGATCTACGGTATTGTATGGTACCTGTTCCAGCTACCCTTCTGTTGCTGTCACAAAATACTTGTGACATTTAAGGGAGCAAAGTTTCATTATTTTGGCTTATGGTTCCAGAAGGGATAGAGTCCATTATAGGGCCACACATACAGGGGAAGCACGGCAGTAGGAGGCCAGCTGTTACACTGCAGCTGCATACAGGAAGCAGAGAGAGTGCCAGAGAGAAAGTGGTGTTGGGTTATCAAATCTTCCAACCAGGCTCCTCCTCTTAAAGTGACGGACCACTCACAGCCGAACCATCACAGTGTTACATTACATTGCCATTACAGCATTCTAAACAGAGCAGAACACTTTATAACCCAACAGTGACAATTCAGAGCTTCTGAGCCACCTTCCAGAATGAAAGCAGGGACACGAACATGCATATCTATACTCACGTTCAAAGCAGCTCCACTAGCAATGGAATAAAGATGTAACTACTCCAAGTGGCCAGTGAGAAGTAAATGAAAAACAATGTGGAATAAATATGCAATAGAACATCATAGAGCTTTAAAACAGAACAGAAACTCTGTCTCATGCTACAAAGTGTATGAACCTTGAGGACACTACAAAATAAGTCATTGGCAAGAGCACAAATACTGCACAATCCCTCTTATCTCCAGGAGAGTCAGGAGGGTTTTGCTAAGAGCTGCAGAGTGAGGGAAGATGAACACTGACTTAATGGTTGTAGCATTTCATCCTGGAAGAAGATAATAGTACTTGTTACTCAGTTTGTAAATGTGTCTGAATTCTGCCGAATTGTGCACTTGCAAATGATTAAAATGACAATTCTATGTCTTGTGTATTATATAGCAATTTAAAAGAAGTATGAATTACAGAGCAGACCACTGGAGTGGAGATTTGCTCTATGCTGCCTTGTTGTGTTAATTTGGATAATTTCTACTTAGGAAAGATTTACTGGAGATCACCCCGTCAAGGTGCACTTGGAGAAAAGACCTTCAGGACTAGGCAGGGGAAAGAGGATGTTGGGGTGATGCAATCAAGTGGAAAAATCACCTGAGTGACAGTCTAGCCCAGGCCAGGAAGAGGGAGGGCCACGTGATGTTCCCAGTGACCCTGGTGGTCTCTGGGAACTGAAGAGGGCAGGGGGATGAAACTAACTCAAGGGGTGAAGTGGGGACAAGCTAGTTGTGGTGGTGTTAGAGGAGCCTTGGGAATCACTAGATCTGTGGGAGGTTTCTGGCAGAGGATAAACCAGACAGGCTGAGGCAGACAGACTGAGGCTGGCATCTCACCCAGGAAGGAGGAGCTGCATTCTGAGCTTATCTGCAAGGTAGAAACCTCAAGACTTCTTCCCCTGGGTGGATGGAAGATCAGGAGTGAAATAATCAGGGCAAAGAGGAATTTGCATTCAAGGTCACCCCACTAGTTAAATGGGCTGGCCAACCTGGTGGGGGAGGAGATGGCCAGGAAAGGTGAGCATTCGGAGCCCCAGGCAAGCATATGGGTGGCATTCAAAGCTCAGGACAGGAGGACACCCCCAAGGAAGGAAGGACAGTGGAGAAAAACTGAAGACGATGGTCTGCTAATGGTGAAGGGTGCCAAGGCACAAGGAGCTTCAAGTTCTAGGCACATCTGGGATTTCTGCTTCTGTGTGACAAGTGTGGGCGACACTGGCTGCCTGTCCCTCAAGCTGTTAAGTGCTTACTTCAAGCGTGCAAGCTGTCTGCTTCAGCACCGGGCTCCTGCCTCTTCTCCGCTTTGCCACCAACTTCCATGCTTCCTCATCCTTTCCACTTGCCCTGCTAGGGAAGAACCTTTCCACTCATCTTTCGCAAAGTGACTTTACCCAATACCGGCTACCAAACCCTACTTACCTACCTTCCCCCACCCCCTGGACCCCAGCTCCTTTTGCGATTGTTACCAAGTTTCTTTTGCAGTTTTGTGAGCATAATTCTCTTTCTCATTCTCACCTAGGTAGCAGAATAAACTAGTCCTCAGCTAAGTGTGAATGGTGCTGGTGGGGATTTAGTTAATCTGATCAGTCAACCTGCAGCCAGTAGCTCCAGGGCCCGCCCACAATACCCAAAGGTAGTTGCTACCTAAAACCTTGCCATCCTCCCTCAGGAGGATGGGGAAAAGAGAAACATGGAGATAAAGATTTGTAAAAGGAGAGATTAACTGTGTGCTGAGAAGTGGCATTCTCACACAACTGATAAAAATCATGCTGTTCTTGAAATTAATACATTAACCTTGAACAAGCAAAATGTAGACTAAATATTCGATTGTCTCACCCTAATTAACAGTCTCACAGATCTCACAGCAGGCCCCACCTAGTGAGAAAGGTTCAGGTAGTCTGGGTCTAGCTCTGCTGCAGTCCTGAATATTGTGAGAAACGGTCAATTAGTGCAAGAAAAATAACTTGAAGGTGAAGTGTTTTCTGATAGTACTTAAGAGAGTCTTCCAAGATACACAGATTTAATGAAAAGAGGAAAAATCTAGTGACGATAACACAGTAACAAGAAACAAAGCCCGTTTCTAGGGAAGCAGCAATATTTTTCTTCTCGGTAGACACAGAACGCAACAGGGAACTCCAAGAAGTTCAATCTTTGAACTCCAGAGCCAGGAATTAAGTAAATTCCATTAGTTTCATAGGTTTAACAAATTAGACCAGCAGAAGTCTGCTCTTGGATGTTTATGCGTTCTGGAACAATAGGCTTGTGCAGCTCCAAGAGCTTGAATTTCTTACATTGTTTTTTTTCAAAAATCATTTTTCTTTTATTCTTAAAGCCACCCAAATAAATGCACATGCCTTTTCAAATTCCCAAAAATGTAATAAACAGAAACAAAACCAAGAAGAGACTATTACCAAGTAGGTTGGTTATATACGTAAGGCAATTTTAGTCACCATGTTTTCTGTGTGTAGCTCTGTCATATGGGAAGAAGCCATCCTCCTTGCCTGGGATGAGCCTTTCTCATGAGCATAGTTCTGCGCTGTGCTCTGCCATGCCATCTTCTGGTACCTGAGCCTTGTGGTGCTTCCTCATCAACGATACAGGCAGTTGCGTCCCAGTTATGTGATAGTTTGGTACCCAGCGATGGATAAAGAAACAGGAGCCTACATGGAAGAACGGGCATGTGATGGAAGTGGAGCTTCTTGGAAGGAGGGTGTTTCAAGGGAGACCAAAGACCTGGGTCATTACTAACCAGAACAGGCAGAAAGCAGATGCCCTGCAGCCTTCTCAAGGTCTTAGTTTCTGTTGCTGAACCTGGACTTCAACTCTCCTGCATGTGTGAAGGAACTATGAGAGCACTTGAGTTTCCTAGTGGATTTGGCTTTAGGAAGGGCTCCTCTGATCCTCCAGTGGAGAGGGCCTTGGAGGGTTACTAGGGGGAGGCACTGAAACCACAGAGTTTTCAAAAGTGAAGAGGGAGAATGAAGATTAAAACATGATGCACTGAGAGAATGGGCAAAGGAAAGAGCTTGGTGCTTGAGTGGAGGGTTCATGTGCCACCAACATCTTCTTCAAGGAAGGACTTGTCTTGCCACCAGGAGGTCATGAGCTTCCTCAGATCACCCTCGCATCCCATGACCACTTGAAGAGGGCCAGTAGAACTCACTGAAGCTGGATGCTGGCCTTCATAGGCTAGTACAACTCCTAGCTGTTCCTATGGCCTTGGCAATACTTGCCATGTCCAGACACAGACGGTACCACACCTTCACGCTGTGCACTGCTGTCTTGACTTCCACTGAGAAGGGACCCATCCAAGGGCATGTTCGCATGCACCTCTTGAGCACCAGCCTCCACCTCATTCTGTGGCAGTCATTGTGGAATGTGGGAGATAGAACCATAGCCAGTGTGTGATGATACTGACTGCCCTTGGACCTTAAACGCACAAGCACAATGCAGATGTGGATGGCAGGGGAGGCTTAAAACCTACTTCTGTGGAAGCATCCATTGTGAAGCCAAGCACTGGATAGTGCTCTTATCCAAAACGCTTGAGACCAGAAGTGTTTCAGATGGTATCACTTTTTAGATTTTGGTATATGACTATACATGTAGTGAGAGACTTTGGAGATGAAGCCCAATGCTAAATTTACTTACATTTCATAGATACCTTTTACCTTTCTTAAAAATCTGAAGGTAACGTTATCCTGTTTTTAGTTTATGTGTTTTGACTTTGCCCCATGGTGAGCTGTTAGAGTGGCATTTCTGCTTATGGTATCATATTGGTGTGTGAAAATGTTCAGGCATTGGAGCATTTCAGATTTTATATCTAAAAATTATAGGCGTTCAGCCTGTGCTCTGTCTGAAGGTGAGTCTGATTGTATTGGGCAACATGGACACAGAAGTACTTCTCACAAGATTTTTTTATATATATATCTACTCATACATCTTTAACAGGTACACTGGTCCCCTCCCTCCCTCCAACCTCCCACCGCCCTATGCCCCCTTCCCCTCCTCCTTCCCTCCCTATTCCCCAGTACTTCCTCCTCCCATCCCCAGATCATCCTTTACTGTGCATGCCAAATTCTCCTCTAGGTCCTCCTCTCTGATGAGGTGCAAGGACCCAGAGGCATTTCCCTGAACCCTTTCCTGTGTTTCCCTTAAGCATAGGAACACTACTGTGGCTGTCAATTCCTTGCCTCCAAGGATCTTAGTGCCTTTAGCAAATGCTAGACTTTGTGGGGTCAATAGTGTGTTGGATATTGCATAGGGCATGCAAAGTCCAATTATGATTGCTTTGGCCCTAACTTGTGTGGAGTATCTTGCATATCATTACTCCTCCCATCCTTGTGCTCTTACAATCATACCGCCCCCTCTTCCACAAATTTCCCTGAGCTTCTGGATGGGGAGAGATTAGGCTGGCCTAGTTCCAGGTAGTTGATATACAGTCTCTGATGTTCTGGATTATGGTTTGTTGATTTTTTTTTCCAGTTTTGCTCCTTCTGCAATGCCCTTCACTCCATCCTGATGGGTATTGGATGTCACCCCCTGGCCAGAGATAAAAAGCTGTTAAACTAGAGTCTTCACAAGATTTTTTTTTTAACACCCTATAATTTGGCTGTTTTAAAGCACATTCAGTTTCTTTTTTTCCCTAATTTTACAAACATATTGAGTATTCATCCCAGTTTTCTTCCTTCCCTACTCCCTCCCATTCCCTCCCTTTCACCATTCCTTCCCACCCTTTGTCTGTGTGCTTCTATGGACCCAGGGTTCACTCTGGCTTGTCTAGTCCTGTGGGGGCTTAGGCCTCCGTGGTATATGTCTTCAGGCCACCCTACTGATTCATGCATTTCCCTTCACTCATCCAACTTTAGATCCAAAGGTTTCCACTGTAAGTTCCCACTCTACAGGAATAATAACAGCTATCTACAGAACAGTTTGATGTACTGTCTTCCTACCTATAGGTTTATTGGCTGTCTCTCTCATTGATCTATTTGCTTCCCTTTTTTAGGTTCTTGTTCTAGTTTACAATAACGGAGATGGATACTTTCCTGACAAACAGGTCTTGAATCCAGTCAGAAAGCTGTTGGTTGTCTCCTTAGTATTCATGCCACTATTACACTGGTGGTCACTCATTGCCATGGTGATTTTTAGTGCAACTTACAGATCTCATGCCATTGATGGAGCTTGTAATTATTTCTTTCCCCTAGCAGTTTCTACAGTATTCTTGGTACTGTGTAAGCTATCCAGAAAAGAGAAAGTTCTCACACCAGTTCCAGTTGACATTTTTTTCCATGTGCTGTGACCCATTTGTGTTTCATCTTCAGTAATAGAGTCTTACTGCAGATTTTGGAGAACAATCAAGAGCAATGGCAACAGCCTATAATGCTTAAGGGCCTTTAAGACCTCTCTGACCAGGAAGTGCCACATTCCTGTTACTTCTAGTATAATTTTGTCCCTGGGTTCTAAGTGGATCAGCTCAAGGCTATTTTTTCCTGTTTACCTCATTCTATGTTCCTCTGCATAAGGACTTGTTCTTTTCTTTAAAAAATATTTTTTTGACATATTACTAGCATAGGATGTTCCTTTGGGGTTACTTCCCACAATCTTTGGGTTTTCTGTAAGTTCTTCTTTCTCTCCTATCTCTCATGTCCCTTCTATCCCTTCCTCTTCCTTCACCCTTGCCCTGGGATTCTAAATCTCCCCTTTAAAAGATTTCACCCTAACCATCCCTTCCCACCCTTCTACTCATAGGTCATTTTCAAATTTTCTGGCTTTTATACTGCTTGCAACCCAAATACATTGATGAGGCTATCAGTTCAATCATCTGTATATAAGGGAAAACATGTTGTGCTTAACTTACTGTGTCAGAGATACCTCACTCAATATTAAAATTTCTAGTTCCTTCCATTTATCAGCAAATTACATAATCTTATCCTTTCTGATGGCTGAGTAATATTCCATTGTATATATGTACCACATTTTCATTATCCATTCCATGATGGGCATGTTGGCTGATTCCACTTTTTCACTGCAATGAACATAGATGAACAAGTGTCTTTGTTATAAGATATAGAGTCTTTTGGGAATATTCCAAGGAATGGTATAGTTGGGTCACGTGGCAGTTCCATTTTAAGCTTTCAAAGGAACCTCCACACTGATCTTCATAGAGGTTGTATCAGTTTACATTCCCATCAGCAGTGTATGAGTCTCCCTTTTTTTCCACAGCCTCACCATCAGTCTCTGTTGCTTGTGTTATTGATTTTAGTCATTTTGTCCTGAATATTTGGTGTTCTGTATGTCTCTTGAATTGGAATGGGTATCTTTTTTTTAGTTGGGGGAAATTTTCCTCTCTTATCTCCTTGATTTTACATAGTATGTCTGTTTCTGGGATACTTATCATCCATATGTTGGGCCTTTTGATGGTGTCCCAGAGTTCCTATATGTTCCATTTAAGTGTGTTTTTTCAGCTTATCAGTTTCTTTCATTGACTTATCAACCTCTTTTATCTCATCTTCCAGTTCGGAGACTCTGTATTCTACATGATCAGTTCTATTTTTGAAACTCTCTATTAAATTTTTTATTACACTGTTTGAGTTTGTTGTGTTCTTCTTGAAATGTGTTTAGGTATTTATGTCCTCTTGGAATTGTTTGACTTATAATCAGTCTTTGAAATTCATTGTCTTGGTTATTGTTCTTTTGGATACCTTCCAATGTGGTATCCTTTGTGGGATCTGAAGCCTTATCTTCAGTGACATTGAGAGGAGACATGTTTTCTTGGATTCTTGTGTTTCTACTGTCTTTCCTTTGAGATGCTGGCATTTTTGCATGAGCAGATGTTGATCGTAGTTTTATCTGAAGTCACTTTGACATTCAGTTTCTTGATCGTGTTTTGCTTTCTAAGCCTTGCATATGCTAGCATCCTGACCATTTACTTCCTCTCCTTAACTTTGACTCATCCTGGATGCATCTGGATAAGGATCGAGGGCATGACCATGTAAGATTGTTGTATGGTACTTTCCTCAGAACAAACAGTCACCATTTTGCCCAAGACTATTAAGATGGCGCCTGTCGACTGCTGATGTTCCCTCAGAGACAGAGGGGTCTAGAATGCATGTGGCTGCTGAAGTGCCGGCACACATGCCCGAGCATGTCCCCATACTCATCTCACATGCCCTCACATAAGAGGTTTGGAGGAGCCCTAGAGAATATAAACTGAGGAATATCAGTTAGGGAGTATTCTATCTAGGCAGCCATAGGGTACCAATCAGCCTCTTGGAGCTGAGTCCATCCTGATCCTGTAAGGATGCTCCATACGCTAAACTTGGTTAAGCAAGAGTTTGCCATAATGGTTACTTTGGCTTGTCATGGAACTCTTGTCTGGGGTAGAAAGACCACTGAGTATGGTAGTCTCTCCGGGAACGGTAGTCACAGAGCAAAGACCCAAGCAAGCCTTTCTCAATCCGACATCTGTCACACAGATCACAATTGCTCATTTTCTTCTTTGTGTTATCCTCAAAGTTTATGTCCTACATGTCATCTCAGTTGCTTAAATCTACATCCTTATACTGCTTCTTGTGGTCTTTTAGGCTGAGGGGAAGACAGGAATTCTTAAGTGAGTCAGATGATGGTTAAAGACAGAAAGAATTAGAAAAGTGTAAAGAGAGTCAGAAGAGCAGAAGTGGCCCCAAAGTAGAAATTTATTTACTGATCTTTACTGAAAGTTACTAACCTAACATTGTTGGAATTTAGACCTTGGCAGAATTTTCTTATCAAATTATATCTACAAACAAGGTTATCTTAAATACTCTTTCATTGGTAGCTTTTGGGCACATTTTAGAATATCCTTGGGATAAATTGATAGGACTGGAATTTCTCTCTCAAAGGATCAATAGATGGTTGGTATCATTAACAATTCATCATACAGAAAATATGGAAATCTTGTGCTTATTTCCTATTGGTTTTATTTCCCAGGAATGAATTATTTTAACCTGAAAAAAAAATGTGAGCGCACCTGTGTGTGTGTGTGTGTGTGTGTGTGTGTGTGTGTGTGTGTGTGTGTATGTGTGTGTGTGTATGTGTGTATGTGTGTGTGTGTATGTGTGTATGTGTGTGTGTGTGCATGGACACATGCAAATCATGGCATGTACAGATGTCGAAGTCAGAGGACAACTTGAGGGAATCAGTTTTTTCCTTCTACCAGGTGAATTTCCGGGATTAAACTCAGGTCACCAGGCTTGTTCAGCAAGCTCCTTTTCCCACTGAGTCATCTTCTGAGACCCATGTTAACATTTTCAATATCTTATTCTATTTATGAAATAAATTTTGTTGCAGTGAAGTCTGTCTAACATAAATTTTCCATTGTAACTGTCCTTAACTGTACAACCCATAGGCTCTGTCACAGGTACAGCATTGTACATATTATGAAATGCATTCACAGCATCATTGTCTGCAGAGTGTTCTTCATCTCGGTCAGAAATTCTGTCCCTAATTAGTAACTTCACATTTCATACTTTGCTTTTAATTTTGAGATTTTGCTGTTTGTTTTAGGAAGTAAATTGGAGTCTTTGTTTGTTTGTTTGTTTTTTATCTAGCAATGGGATGAAGTAGGTATAAAACTCTGGTTCTACATTAAGCCTTTTACTGCATGCTTATGTTGAAAGGTGCTTTAAGAAATCGTTCTTAAACTCAAAAAGCATCATTTTACAGTTATCAAGAATTTCTTGATAATTCTGAAACATTTTGCTTATTACCAGCATGTTTGGGACTTTGGAATACTGGGCTGGAGAGATGGCTCAGGGGTTAAGACTCCATCTCCCAAGCAGAAGTCCTGAATTCAGATCCTAGGTCCCACATAAAAAAAACAACAGGTGCAAATGGTGGCACTTCGGGCACTGGTGGGTGAAGCCTGGGAAATCCCAAAGCTAAGCAAGAAGGAGGTAGAAGCAATCCAAGATGGTTCCCGAAGTCACCCTTGAGCCTCCATAGGGACATACTGTCACACACACACACACACACACACACAAAATAAATAAATAAATAAATAAAATATTTTTTAAAGGACTTTGGAATCCTCATCTAGAAATAGAAAAGGAAGAGGTCCCATTTATGCAAATGAAATAGATCTAAATATCCATCAGGTTTAGCAGTGGTCAATGGCTTTTTTGAAAAGTGCTTAAAAATCTTTTTTTCAGACTGTAAAGAAAAATTGGTCTGTGTTAGAAAAGATTTTCCAGAGAAGAGAGGTCTCTATTGAAGGAAAGATGTGTTTCGGCTTTCTATTTTCACACTCCTGCAAAAGATGCTAGGCTGGCCACTTAGAAAAACCCAAGGATGAGGCCCTGAGATGACCAGAAGGAGAATGTCCTGGAGCTTTGATAAGGATCCCGAGTTAGGTAAGCCCCAGCCCCTGCCTCTTCAAACAATAGCAGTTTTCAGCTTTGCTAATGATTGGCTTTTGCCTATCTTTTACTATTGGAGCTACTAAGCAAAGAGGTATTGTATGGAAACTCTGGGAGAATTTATGGAAGATTAACTTGCTTTCATCTTTTTACCTTTTCAATCGGAGAGCAATCTCACAAGCTGAGTGAAAGGGAGGTGACTTCTCCCAGGCTTTGAACTTTCTCTTGTGCAAACAGCTCAATTTACTTGAGCCTTTTTCCTTCCAAAGTAAAAGCTCTTTGAATAATGATTTCCTTGTCGTAGTCCTTAACCTTTAGAAAGTAACATAAGTTATATAGTAAAACAGAGGTCTGACGGTGGGGGCAAGCCAACCCTAGGTTATAAATAAATGCTGATAGAGCAGGCTTCAATTAAAAATTTCTTTCTGCATGCTGAAACTGTTAAAACCAGAGGGTGAAGATAAACTTAAAGTTGTGTGGTATGTGTGTGTGTGTGTGTGTGTGTGTGTGTGTGTGTGTGTGTGTGCATGTGTGCATATGTCCACATGAATTATTCCAAGTGCTTCCTTCTCATAAGACGTCTCTCTAGAAAAGATACCCAGATCCACCTACAGAGATTTTTTGGAAACTGGACAGGAGAAAAACCTGCTTTTAGCAACCAGCTGCTGATACTTGGGGAGGAGTAAGAGATTATAACCCCTGCAGTACCCAAACTGTCTCAGTCTGGAGACTTGGTCTCTGCTTCCATCTGATAACATACTTCCAGCTTTTACTACAGTGTTGGTTCTCAGCTAGCCCCCTCTGCTCAGCTCACCCTTTCCCCTGCTTTCTACAGGCCAGAAACACTCTCATTGACCAGTCGACCTGGCAAGTCTGTGTGCAGGCTTATGTGGCCTTGTGCTCAGGTCTGCTACTGTGCCTCACTCTGCCTTGACTTCTCCCACTGGGCGCTTCTCCCTGTCCCCTCTTTTTTCATGCACTTTTGCCTTCACCAAACCTGTGTCTGTCATTTTCCCAAGGTCTCCATCAGAACTTGCAGTACAAAATAGTTCAGGGGCCGTGTTCTCCCTCTGTTGACTTGCCTTTGGACATCAGGGTGGCGGCTATCTTTATTGTTCTCTCGACATCTTTCTATAACTTGTCCATATCATGACTAAACAGCTAAAAGAAATTTCATAGAAAAACTGCTTCTGAACTGTAAATTTCAAAGCATTCATGGGATAAAAATGATTCTGATGTCTTCAGTGACAGTAGAGAGAGAAAAGGAAGATGAAATGACTTAGAGACAAGTTGAGAAGATAGCAAAAATGGCATATCACAGCATAGAAATAAAGTATCATGATGTAACTATATTACCACAAACATTGTATTTCTTCAAGGAGTTTCTATTCCTGTGGTAGATTTGGTGTATTACTTGATGAATTTCTATTCCAAGAGTAGATTTTGCCCAAGTTCCAAATGTACAGTACTTGCTGTCAATAGGTACAAAAGTCCTTGTAACACCCCCTTTCTTCCTCCTGCCCACCGGACCAGGACAGGACTCGCTCTGGTTCTCCATCCCAGGTGAGTTCCCCCAGCCCCCTAGGTGACTCCTTGTCCCAGCTCCTCCCACCAGCCACCCCAGGCAACACCCAGGCTGCCTCCCCAGGTCTCAGCCTTTTTGTTCTGCCTGCCTGTCTGCCCGCCGAACCAAAACAGGACTTGCTCACATCCCTCCATCCCTGGAGCTTGGGTGGGCCACTAAGCCAAGTCCCAGGTCCCAGGTGAAGAATTCTGCCATCACCATCAGCCCCTCCGCCCCTCCGGCCCACCGGAAACCCTCGCTCGTGGTCCACGGAGGACACACTGCTACTCAGAATTCAATAGAGTCCAAAGTAAACTCAAGCAAAGCTCTAAGGGTCAAAGGCCATACATCTGAAGTCCTCTAAAATCATCACATGGAAGAGATTCTTCACATCTAGCCCAAAGATAAGTAAACCTCTCTTTTTACCATATTGCTCCGTTCTAGTATTAATCACTGTAGATTAACTTTTCCATACAGCCATCCAAAAACATATACAACTCCAGGGATTATACCACTCACCCTCACATATCACCAAGATACTAAATCGTAAAAGTATACTATCATACTAATAGTCTACTTAACCTGACATAACTGATGTACTAACAGCCTAATAGCCTCATCTAAGAAATAATAATAACAACAGACAAACATTCCCAACTCCAAGGCAAGCACTAGTAATAACTGCCCGAGAGTAGTAATACCAACTAAATCAGTTCAGTCAAAAACACATTGTCATGGTTTGAAATGTGTCCCCCACAGTCTCATGTATTTGGCAAGGTCATGGCACCTTGAAAGGTGGAGCCTCACTGGAGGAAGGCAGTCACAAGGGGTGGGCCTTGAGGTGGATTAGTCCCACCCTACCTCCAGGAGAAGTCGATCTTTGCAGCAAGCAGTCTGCAGCTCTCAGCTTCCAAGATGTCTGTGGTGACTTAGCCTCCTCCAGCTTTGGTCAGCCAGCCATGCCGTCTCTACCATGAGAAACTGCCTCCCCTCTGGAACTGTAAGCTGAAGAAACCTCCCTTTCTCCCTTAAGTTGATCGACTTTGAGTGTTCTCTCACAGCAATAATTAAGAGCAACTACTACAGAAATTGGTACCGAGTAGTGGGGTGTTGCTGTGAGATTAAGAACAGCTGGTACCACAACATGAAGCTGTTTGTGAAGCTGAGAGAAGTTGGTACCCAAAAATTTGGCCAATGCTGTGATGTGGCTAGTGTGCCTTTGGAACTGTTTGTTGGGAGAAATGTGGAGAACTTTGGGACTTTGTGCTGGGAAAGTCTTTGCATCTGAGCAAGGGGGTCAAATGGGCCTTTCTTGTGAGAGCTCAGAGGAGAGCAATGCTGTGAGAGACGCAGCAGTGGAAGCCCAGCTTGTGATGGTCCAGAGGGGAACAGAGACTGTGTTTGCAACTGGATGAGTGACACATGGAGCCATGTGTTGAGCGAGAGTTTAGTGAAGTTTTGCCCTCGTCCTGAAAGTTTGCCTGAAATTAAGTTGGAGTGCTTGGCGGAGGAAATTTCAAAGCAATGTAGTCTTGACAATGTGATCTGGCTACTTTTTAGTGGTCTTCAGAGTTAGGAAAAGAGCAAAGAATCAGGCAGGAAGAAGCAAAAACTGTAAGCTCCAATGATGAAAAATACAATGGCAAACTTAAAGAGTTGAACCAGGAAGAAGCAGAAAACAAAATGGCTGTTGAAGAGATTAGCTTCGTTTGTAAATCAAAGCTTGCTCTTAATTTGAATAATAGGAGAGGCCCTAGCTTGAGGGCAAGATTCTCAGGGAAGGCTCCCACTCATAAGAATGCAAATCCTTTCAGAAGACTGGAGCTACAGGGTAGAGTTCAAAAGCAAGAGTTGGTTTCTCTTACAAGCAATTGCCCAGGAGTGAAAGACATGGCCAGCATAGAGAAGGAGAATCAGTTGTGATTCAAGGGGGCCAGTCTTGGCAAAGTCGTCCACGTGGTTCTGGTTTTAGAGGCATCAGTGATGCAAGTATTGAATGAGCAAAAATGTCAACCCAGACTGATATACCTGGCCAAACTATCTGTCACGATCAAGGGAGAAAGAAAAGTTTTCCAGCACAAAGACAACTTGAAGGCTTACATGTCTACCAAACCAGGCCTTCAAAAAATGCTAGAAATAATACTCAAGCTTGAAGAAAAAAACAAGTGTATCTAGGAGGACAGAAGGGAAGTATAATACCACCAAAACCTAAATGTCAAATGATACACTTACAAATGCCATTAAACATAAAAAATGCCCAGAATTAAAAATAATTTCTCCATTATAACATTAAATGTCAATGGTATTAACTCACCGATTAAGAGACACAGATTATAAACTTGGATTAAAAACCACAACCCATCGATCTGCTGCCTTCAGGAAACTCATCTCACCATAAAGTTAGGCACATCCTTAAAATAAAAGGCTGGTCAAAAATTCCGCAAGCTAATAGAACCAGGAAACAGGCAGGGGTAGCCATTATGCTGTCAGACAAAATAGACTTCAAACCAAAAAAATTCCTAAGAGACACAGATGGATACTACATTTTAGTCACAGGTACAATTCACCAGGAAGACTTCATAATACTGAGCATACATGCACCTAATACAGGCCCTTTCACATTCATTAAGAAAACCCTATAGCGTCTAAAGCAAGAAATCAACCCCCAAACGATAATTCTTGAGGATTTTAACACTTCCCTCTCAAAATGGGATAGACCAATAGGTCAAAAGCTTAACAGAGACACTTTGGAACTTAATCAAACCCTTAAAAAAATAAACCTTACAGATCTCTATCGAACTTTTCATCCATGCACCAAAGAATAGACATTTTTCTCAGCAGCACACGGAACTTTCTCCAAAATAGATCACATATTGGGCCACAAAACGAATCTCCACATATACAGGAAAGTTGAAATTCTAGCCTGTACCCTATCAGACCACCATGGCCTAAAGCTTGACATTCACAATGCAACAAACAACAGAAAATACACTAACTTCTGGAAACTTAACACTATGATGCTGAAGGAGAATTGGATTCAGGAAGAAATTAAAAAGGAAATTCAAGATTTCCTGAAAGCGAATGATAATGGAAATACAACTTACCAAAATCTCTGGGACACAATGAAAGCTGTCCTAAGAGGTAAGTTCATAGCTCTTAATTCCTACATCAAAAAAATGGAAACATCAGAATTAAATAACTTAACAATGCATCTAACAGCTTTAGAGAAACTAGAGCAATCTGACCCCAAAAGCAGTAGAAGAGAGGAGATTAGCAAAATAAGGGGAAAAATATCCAAAATTGAGATTAGGAAAATGATAGAGAAAATCAACCAGTCAAAAAGCTGGTTTTTTGAAAAAAATCAGTAAGATTGACACACGCCTAGCTAAATTAACCAAAAGCAAGAGAGAGAAAACCCAAATTAACAAAATTAGAAATGAACATGGAGTTATCATTACTGATACTCAAGAAATCCAAAGAATTATAACGTCATATTTCAAAAACTTATACTCTATGAAATTTGACAACACAAAAGAGATGGGTGAATTCCCAAGTAAACACAACTTACCTAAATTGAATCAGGAAGTTGTGAATTATTTAAATAATCCTATAACATATGAGGAAATTGAAGAAGTATTCTCGAATCTTCCTACTGAAAAATGTCCTGGACCAGATGGATTCAGAGCAGAGTTCTACCAGACATTTAAGGAACTAATAACACCAATACTCCTTAAACTGTTCCATCAAATAGCAAAGGAAGGAACCCTACCAAATTCCTTTTATGAAGCTAATATCGTCTTAATTCCAAAACCTAATAAAGATACACTTAAAAAAGAAAACTATAGGCCAATCTCTCTGATGAACACAGATGCAAAGATTCTCAACAAAGTCTTAGCCAATCAGATTCAAAAACATATCAAAAAGATCATTCATGGGGATCAAGTAGGCTTTATTCCCTGAACACAAGGATGGTTCAACATATGCAAATCAATTAATGTAATTCACCATATAAACGAGTCCAAAGTCCAAGACCACATGATACTCTCGATAGATGCAGAAAAAGCTTTTGACAAGATCCAACAGCACTTTATGATCAAAACCCTAGAGACAGTTGGAATGGAAGGAACCTTTATCAATAGAATAAAAACTGTATACAACAAGCCAACAGCAAGGATTATACTCAATAGGGAAAAACTTGAAGCAATCCTGCTCGATCAGAACTAGACAAGGCTGTCCACTCTCATCAATTCTATTCAATATTGTACTTGAAGTCTTAGCTGAAGTCCTAAGACAAGAAAGGGACATAAAAGGGATTCAAATCGGCAAGGAAGAAGTCAAGTTATCTCTATTTGCAGATGACATGATCTTATACCTGAGGGATCCCAAAAACTCCACCAGGAAGCTCCTGGAACTAATACAGATGTTCAGCAGGGTGGAAGGATACAAAATAAATGTACAAAAATCAGTGGCCTTCCTATATGCCCAGAATGAAAGAAGTGAAAAAGCTCTGAGAGAAACAATCCCATTTACTATAGCCCTTAAAACAATGAAATTCCTTGGTATAAACCTAACCAAGCAAGTAAGAGACCTTTATAATGAAAAGTTTAAAACCCTAAAGAAAGAAATTGCAGAAGACACCAGAAGGTGGAAAGACCTCCCATGTTCCTGGATTGGCAGAATCAATATCGTAAAAATGACCATCTTACCAAAGGCAATATACAGATTCAATGCTATACCAATTAAAATCCCAAAGCAATTCTTCAAAGAAGTTGACCAAACAATCTCAAAATTCATATGGAGGCACAAAAGACCCAGGATAGCAAAGACAATCCAGAATAACAAAAACACTGCTGGAAGTATAACCATACCAAACCTTCGTCTGTATTACAAATCTATAGTTGTAAAAACAGCCTGGTATTGGCTCCAAAATAGACACACAGATCAGTGGATAAGGGTTGAAGACCCAGATATAAGCCCAAAAAATTACAGCCATTTGATTTTTGACAAAGAGGCCCAAAAAATCTAATGGAAAAAGAACAGCATCTTCAATAAATGGTGCTGGTAAAACTGGATCTCCACATGCAGAAGATTAAAACTGGACCCGTACTTGTCATCATGTACAAGAATTAATTCCAAATGGATTAAGGACCTCGATATAAGGCCAGAGACTATAAAAACCATAGTTGAAAGGGTAGGGAACTCCCTTGAGCTGATTGGGCTAGGCCAACAGTTCCTAAACGGACCCAATAGCACAGTCACTATAGCCAACACTCAACAGATGGGATCTTGTGAAATTAAAGAGCTTCTGTTCAGATAAAGAGATTGTAACTTCAGCACAGAGGCAATCCACAGAATGGGAGAAAACCTTCACAAACCACATATCTGATAGAGCTCTATTATCCAGAGTGCACAAAGAACTTAGAAAACTAAACACCAAGGAAACAAATGGGCCAATTAAAAAATGGGCCTTGGAATTTAAAAGAAACTTTACCAGGGATGAAATTAAAATGTCTAACAAATATCTTAAAAAATGCTCCACATCCTTAGCCATCAGGGAAAGCAAATCAAAACTTCCCTGAGATATCATCTCACCCTGGTCAGGATGGCAAAAATGCACAATACAAACAACAACAAATGCGGAGAGGATGTGGAGAGAGGGGAACTCTCCTACATTGCTGGTGGGAATGCAGGCTCATACAACCACTCTGGTGAGCCATCTGGCGATTCTTAAAGAAATTAAAGATTGAAATGCCATATGACCCTGAGATTCCACTTTTGGGAATAACCCTCCATACAGCAAAAATTCACCTCGATAGCACAAGCATGACCATGTTCATAGCAGCACTGTTTACAATAGCAAAATCATGGAATCAATCCAAATGTCCAACAGTTGACAAGTAGATAAGGAAAATGTGGTATATCAATACAATGGAGTACTACTCAGCCATCAAAAATGATGAATTAATGAAATTTGCTGGGAAATGGATGGAATTAGAAACAATTATATTGAGTGAAGTATCCCAGACACAGAAAATTAAGAGTCGTATGTACTCCCTAATAGGTGGATCCTAGTACCAAACCCACTTAGAGACACTAAAGGATAAATCTCTGTAATACCTATAGTATTTGCAAAGATTATAAACAGGAGCGATGGGGAAGGAGGTCCTCACCAGAAACAAGGAGAGAGGGAACCAAGTTACAGCAGAGGAAATAGGCCACCATCAAGGACTGCAAGTAAGTAATGAGACATCTGGTTAAGTTCACAGACTTTCCTTCCTGATCATTTGCAAGTGATGGGGTATGATCTCACCAGAAGTGGGGGGCATATAGTCTGGCAGATAAAAAGTAACCATTTTGCAAATGGGTGATTGACCCCTCCCTCACTGTGGTTTCCTACTTTTATTACATCTACCTTTGAATGTGTTCTTATAACAAGACTCCAGTTTAACAGCTTTTTGTCTCTGGCCAGGGGGTGACATACAATGCCCATTAGGATGGAGTGAAGGGCATTGCAGGAGCAGCAAAACTGAAAAAAAAAATCAATAAACCATAATTCAGAATATCAGAGACTCTATATCAACCATCTGGAACTGGGCCAGCCTAATCTCTCCCCATCCTGAAGCTCAGGGAAATTTGAGGAAGAGGGGGCGGTACAATTGAGGATGGGAGGAGTAATGATGTGCAAGATTCTCCACACAAGTTAGGGTCGAAGCAATCATAATTGGACTTTGCATGCCCTGCGCAATGTCCAACACACTATTGACCCCACAAAGTCTAGCATTTGCTATAGGCACTAAGATCCTTGGAAGCTAGGGATTGACAGCCACAGTAGTGTTCCTATGCTTAAGGGGAACACAGGAAAGGATTCAGGGAAATGCCTCTGGGTCCTTGCACCTCATCAGAGAGGAGGATCTAGAGGAGAGTTTGGCATGCACAATAAAGGATGCTCCGGGGATGGGAGTGGAAGGCACTGGGGGACAGGGAAGAGGGGAAGGGGGAGGGAAGGGACTGATGTACCTGTTAAGTTTGTATGAGCAGAAATTTTTAAAAAAAAGGAAAAAAAAAGTCCTTGCAACAAAGTAATTTCACCACACAAGCATCTTTGGGCAATTGTTTGCTTAATGGAATAAAAGAACAGGAGTTCTGCTTACACAGTTGTAGATGGTCTCTGAAGGTCTGCGAAGGTCATCCCCCCCTGCTGGGAACACACCCTTCACTACTTCTCCCAACCCTTTGTTTATGAAAGGATATGGAAATTAGTTCTCCTTTACAGGTAAGCTCTACCAGGAGATTGGGCACAAGATCAACTGGGTTGTTCTTCAGTATGAGCTAACCAAAGAGGAAAAGCCATCCCCCCCTTTCCTAAATGTATAAATATACCTGACCCTGGCAGCCATCTTTGGTGCCTGCCCTTTGGGCACTCTACATATGGAATCCATGAGTTCTTTTTCAGCTCCTTGTCCCTCATGGATTGCATGCCTGGAGTTCATGAGTTCTTCAGGATTCCCTTGTCTCTTATGGTACTCCACGTCTGAAGTTAGTGAGTTCCATTCTTTCTCGCCTCCAATAAATTCTACCTTAATCCTCTATGCATGATGTGGTTTCAATCTTCAACTCCGAACACAAGAACCTGGATACATACAGACTCCTAGAGAGTGACCCTGCAACACTACAAGGCAGAAGTCTGCCAGTGTGTTGACACATTTTTAACAATACTGCACCTCTGAGATTGGTAGGGAAGTAGCAATAAAAATGGCATTTAAAACTTAGGGAAAAATGAGATACAATCTCACTTTGCAGTCCTAACTGTTAACAATACTGTTTGACTCTGACTCCTTAGTACATGAATCTCTGGATTCTTTGACACTTGGAACTACTGTTTACTTTTGTCATTACAGAATTGTTAACGTTGAAGTGGGCATGGAGCTTAGTGTAGAGAAAAGGATTTGAATGTACCAAGCTCTTGCTTTAATCCTAAGTGCTGCTGTCCTTCCCAGATCACTAGCTGTGCATATACTTCATGGCCTCTCAAAGTTTAGAATCAGACTGGGGAAAACTGGGGTATACAAATAGCCATTAGCAATCTTCATGCATGTTGCCTCAGTTTTGTACGCTGAAACTGAGGCCCCTGCCTCCGCATTTATTTAGCGACTGGGTAATTTAAGCTTCTCAAATGAAAATAACTAAGGAAGAAGAGGAATCCAGAAACAAAAGTGTGCTGAACATTCACGGTCTACTTGGTGCTAGGCATTTTCATATACCTCAGGCAAGGCTCTGAAGTTACCGTGTGGGATAGGGTCTTTGTCTGTAGTTTTCTTTGTTAAATAAAAACCTTAATGAGTTTAAAACTGAGAACTTCATATAGGGGATGCACCAGGTATCAGACATCTGCAGCAGTGATGTGGTCCCTGCGTACATGCCAAAGACATATTCTAAGACCGTTGGGCATGCTGATGCTGGATAGCACTGACAACCCTGTACATTCAGGTTGCAACAACTAGTGTTTGAAGGTGATTAAATACCAAGCGGGTACATGTGACTTTGACAAGTTAATAGTGCCCTGGTCAAGGGGCTGTAGCACTGGGTTGTATCTGGAGATACAATGTCTACAATTTTATGTTCTTTGTGGAAACTTTCAGGGTGACTAGGAGCTCTGTTTTTATTCACAGAACTTCAATTAATCCATCCTGTTTCAGGTTGTTTTTTTTTTTGTTTTGTTTTGTTTTTTTTTAACAGACAAAGCACTGGTGAGTCCACTCCATAAACTGGATGTCTGACAGTCACATTTTCTGATTAGCTGCTAGGTCACTGGCAGGTAATTTTTGCTTTCATGAGCATGTGGGCTCTTTGTTTACACACTTAATCTAGCTTCAGTGGTCTGCAGCACTGTTTGATGGTGCTAGAGCTCATCTGTCCTTCCCTGATTTAGATCCCGGTAACCCTTTTTGTATTTTACTGATAGAACTCCTCTTGGGCATCTTTTCTTCCCAAAGAGCTTATTTATATTGCAATTAAATACTATCTCTGAATGTAAGAGTCTGAAAGTGGGGAAGGCTGCCAGACAGCGTTCTCTGATCATGACAGGGCAGCTGTACCCAAGAACTCACCATAGCTATATCTATTTCTACAAGACCTGCACGACATTTGGTTTCTCAACTATTCACCATGGATTGGGGAAGATCTCAATAGACACTAAATCTCCCTGACAGACTATTGAGGGTGATGCCAGACCCAAAGAAAAAAAAAAAGGGAGGTACTTTCCTCAATGCTTTACTGATCAGTCATCCATATCCTAGTCAGTATGTAGGAACTTGCCAGTACAGACATCCCAGATGAAATCCAGGAACCTACACATGCAAAAAGATGTGAAAGTGAGAGGGACTCTGGCTAGAAAGGGGAAGGTAAGTAGTGGGATAGGAGGGGGCATGTGATTGGGTAGTAAGTGGACAAAATGACATAATTTCATGGTATCCATGTATGCAAGTGTCATAGAATAATAAAAAAGATAGTACAGACTCCTTAGGTGACATCTTTTTTTATTATTCAGGTTCAGTGCCACAGGATATGTGACAGAAGCTTCTCCATCCTCCCCAGGGATTTTATATGCTTCAGTTTAGACTTCTTCCTGAGTTTGCATTGCATCCCTTATTTGCCACAATTTAGTGTCACTAGTTTCAACAGATTCTTTCCTGAAGTATAATAGGCTTAATGCTTTCTGAAATAATGTATTGCCATCTAGTGGGATGTGCTTTCTATTTCTGTCTTCCACCTGAAAATCTAATACTTTATTCATCTTAAGTACTTTTTTTAAACATAGTTGTGACTTTTGCAATTACTCTTCAGACTGCCAATAAATTCATAGTCAAACTAGTTAGGAGAACAGGGAGTTTTATTCTTGTTTAGGATTCTGAGTCACAATTTACAGTCCAGCTTGGCAGGAGAGCCCATACCAATACCAGGAACCTAGAGAATTGGCCACCCCATATTCATGGGGATTGCTGAGAGAGGGACAAACCTCACTTGCCAAAATGGAAGTCTGCCAAGTCATGCCAAAGAACTGAACCAACTCCTTCCATCTCATTTACTTGAGTAGGGATGGTGCCAGCCACTCTGGGCTGGATCTTTCATGTTAGTTAGACAATGTCCTGCAGGCTTGCTTCGGGCCTGCTTTAACTGCAATTCCTCACAGATGCTCCCAAAACTCAGCCTTCAACTGTCAGGTTGACACCTATGTCTGACTAGCACATATCACATACATGTGATAGTCATAACATGAATTTCTTTTTCCTTCATCACAATTTCAAAGGATGGAAGATTTGTTTTTGTTTTCATGATTTTTAATGATCAGAACAAATTCAACATATGCCTTTTTTTCTCACAAAGTTATGATTTCCACCTTTTCACTTAAATGAAGCACTGTACTGTCTTTCTGTAGCATATCCTAATTGTCAGCATCACTATTTGGGGTCATTATTATGCCAAATAAAGACTGTCTGAACACAAGCACTGTGATACTGAGGTGGAATTCCGGGGTTAGTCCCAAAGCCCCTATGTATGCAAGACATCATCTCAGCTTTTCAGGAACCTCACTCCAGCTATCAATGGAAACTTCTGGAAGTGATTAATCACATAGCACATCCTATTCTGCAGGAGCCATCTGAGCCCAAAACCCCTATCCCTGGTCTGCAGAGTTAGCTAAAAACCAAAACCTGCTTTAATATATATATTCTTTTGTTTTAATATATATTTCTGTAAAACTACTAGCTTGTTTCACTTTCCATCAGAATAAATAACTATTCAGCCTGTAATTCAGGGCCACAGTCTTTTTAACAGGAGACCAGGTTATGGTTCCCCTCCTCCACCCATGGATTGAACTTCTCTTCCTCATCCATTTCTGACATTGTGTCCATTATTCCAGAGAAATTTCTGTAACAATACTAGGACAGCCAGTCTGGTAACTGAGGCAGCTACTCCATGACAGAGGGCTAGTAGCACATACTGCATGGATATGGAGACAAAAGGAAGATGCATGCCCCAAGCGGGATGTGCATGACCAAACAGAATGGGGCAAGGGCGATCATGGTACTCAGAAAGTGTAGGATTTCTGTACTGGTTGTTCTTCTCTGCCTCTGTGAGACAGCACTCAAAGTCAAGCAACTTTTAGGGAGAAAGGGAGTTTATTCAGCTTATAGTTCCAGAGGGGGGAGATACAGTCTTTTATGGCAGAAAAGGCATGACTGTCTGGCAAAAGCTGGATGTGGCTTAGGTCACTGCAGATACGGTAGAGACTGAGAGCTGTAGACTGGACCGCAGTTGGCTCCAGGATGCAGGGCGGGGTTAATCAACTTCAAGGCCCACCCCCTGTGACTGCCTTCCTCCAGCAATGTTTCACCTCCTAAAGGTACCATGACCTTCCCAAACAACTAAAGATGTAAATACATGAGCCTATGGAGGATGACTCACATTTTAAACCATGATAAGTGGGATTTAAAACTTTATGAGTTGTTTATTCGTGTCATGTTTTACTCAATGCTTTTAGATTGAAGTTTATCATGTGTAACTAAAACTGTAGGAAGTGTGGATAAGACGGTATCACTGTACTATAAAGCAACTCTCTTTAGGAAAACAAATCTGTGCATGCAGTCACTATAAGAATATGAGATTTGAGAAGCTGCTGCAAAGATATACATATGTACTGCCAACTCTTATTACTTATAGTTCAATATTTACAAATTCTATTTGTTAAAGCTTATTTGTAATCCTATGATCAATATTTCCTATGTTTTATAAAAAATTTTATTTATCTTGGGCTGGAGAGATAGTTCAGGGGCTAAGATTCTGCAGAGTGGAAGAAAGTCTGAGCTATTCAGTCATCTTGAGGCCGGATAGGTGACACTCAGCCTTCTTGCTTCCCCTCTGAACTATAAACAAATGTCTTTTTCATGTTTTTTTTAACCTTTTTTTTGCATTTGTACACTTCCTGCTGGTGATTTTCTTGTTTCAAATGGTTCCTAAGCATAGTGCTTGAAACCCTTATAGTGCTAAACCCAATGTACCTTGGGGAGAAAAATCCATGTTAAGTAAAATTGGTTTAGGTTTGGACTGTAATGTGGCTGTTGAGTTCCATGCTGATGTGTCAATGCAAAGTAAGTGGTTGTTAAAAAGTATCGTGTAGATAGTTGCTCCATTGATAAAAATGTTGCCAGAGGCTCATAGTATCCTAACTCTGCTTTCCTGCTTCATTTCACCCAATCCAGTTGTAGCAACTATTCTGTTTGCTGCTGATAAAGGCAGGACAAAATAGCTTAAGATAGAACAATGTGTTTATTCTTGGTTTGTAATTGTCCCATTGCAAGTCTTACTCCAGCTTGGCAGTAGAGTCCACACCAATACCGGGGATGAGAGAACTGGCCACATGATATCCACAGGACATTTGAGAGAGGAGTGAACTTCCCTTGCCTAACGGTGCAACTGTCCAAGTATGCTGAAGAATGACAATTTACTTCACCAGCTCCTATTATCCGTCTGTCCAGGGAGTGACCGCACCTACCATGGGCAAGGCTTTCTCATCAACCAAATGATCTTCTGTAGGCTTGCTTAAGGTATAACTCGACTACTAGCGCTTTACAAATGTGCTGAAAGCCAAAACTTTCAATTGCTGAGTTGGCACCAATAGTTATCTACCACACCAGAGCATAGCTACTGTGACTAAAAAGAGCCAGTACATATTGTGTCCTACACAGACACCAAAGACAGTTTTAGATAAGATATACACATACGTAAGATGATACACACATACAGGTGAATGCATGCATGCAACTGTCTTCAAAGAAAAGTAATTGACTTGGGAAAATAAAATGTATAAAAAAGATAAAACATACTGAAGCATTTGAATGCAACGTACAGAGACTACCTGAATTGAGCAGGTAGCTTGTGTCAGAATGTGCTAACCTATTGAACTCTCAACATTCAAATAAAACTCTTAACTGCCAACTCTCTTCCAAAGGGCTGCTTTCTGTTTTTTTGTAAGTACAATGCTACTTTCACATATAACAAATATGTCCATGATAGTTTTCCATAAGCCTATTTCTCCCAGAGTAACTTCCCTTATTTTCCTCACATGGCAGAGTGTTTCTTTGATTTCTTCTTGCAATCTGGGCAGCTCAATTAAAACTGCTGCTTAATGTCCTCTGTTCTGGTTTATGTTCCTTGATAGTGACAGATCATTCTGTTTATAATCTACATCTAATCTGTATTTCTGCCAAGTTTCAATTCTTGTTTTTCCCTGCTTAGCAATAGGCCAAAATTTCAAGTGGAGTGTTGCAAGTGGAAAAGTTTGAAGTTCACAGTTGGGACAGAGTGACTGTTATTAACTTGGCTCTTTCTGAAGCTTCAGACATTCAGCAGAATTCCAAGGATGGTTTTTTGACTTGGTGCCTTTCTCGGCTTTCCTCTTCTTCATATACCTAAGACTTAGGGAAGAGAGAACCTATAGCTTAGACATGATCTTATGTTGAGGACTTTACTTCAAAAATTTTACTTACTCGGTGGTTAAGCCTTTGCCTTACAAGCAAAATAACCCGAGTATGGGATCCCCAGATTGCATGTAAAAATGCTGGACCGACATGGTGGAGACCTGCAATTCCAGCCCTGGAAGACAGAGCCTGGGAAACTCCAGAGCAAAGCATTAAGGAGGTAGAGGGATCCAGTATGATATATGATGTCACCTTGGGGCCTACACAGGCACACTTGCTCAATTGCCCTCTTGTACACACACACACACACACACACACACACACACATAAATATATATATATAAATAATAAATAAATAAATAAATAAATAAATAAACTAAAATTTAAAACTTGAACACTGACCAGTAGATTTGGTGCATAGGAGACAATTTAAATTTTGTTTTACTTCAGTCCAACTGAGGAGCAGAATAGCCCTTTGCACTCTTTCACCCTTCCTGCAGACAGCACACCCCAGTTTCTACATGACTTTACTTTGGGTAACATAGTTGAAACTATCTGGCTCAGAACTACGACATGTCAAACCTGGCTAAAAATCTTGAAAAGCTTAAAAAAGACTTGGATGCTAAGAAGAAACCCCTAATTCCCAATGCCTTCTATGCCCTGTCCATGTTCTGGAAACACTGATTCATCCTCCTGAGGTTCCTTCACCAGCTCAACCCAAAGCTTTTTTTTTCTCTCCCAACTTAGCCGTTGTCTTCTTTAATGTGTCTGGTCTCAACCGGAATGGGGGCCTTTTAGTTTACAGTAGCGTCACATCTTCCCCATTTTCTTTCTGGCTACTTAGGAGGTTCTAGGATTCTCCCATTCTTTGGGATTTCTACTACCTTTCATTAAAGAAAAAAAAAATTGGTGAGTTTTGGATACACCTGACCATACACAAGTAATGTGTATTTCACTGTCTAGAGGTTAAAATGGGTGCCTGTTAGATATTTGTTATGGAATTTATTGTCATGAAGTAGTTAAAATTAGTATCTCTAAGCTAGTTTCTAGTGAGTTATCCATTTATTTTATATTATTGTCAAGGAGCTACATAATTGATAATTTAACCAGTGTTGCAGTCAGCCTGCATGGTTGCTGATAAATGACCATCACACAGCTTAAGGGAACAAGGAGTTCACTTTCTTATGACAGGCCAGTTACAGTTCTTAGTCCAGTTTGGTGGGAGAGCACACACCAACACCAGGGCCGAGGGAACTGGCCACACCATCACCACATAAAGGCTGAGAGATGGACAATTTTACTTGCCAGACCAGCATGTCTGGCCAAGAGAACAGAAGGATGCCAACTCTCTCAACCAGCTCTCTGTGATTTATTCCAGGGCCTGATCCCACCCACATAGGCTAGGTCTTCCCCATCAGCTAGACAATCTCCTTCAGATTTGCTCTGGGCTTAACTCAACTACTAATTCTCTACAAATGTGCCCAAGCTCAAACACTCAACGGTCAAGTTGACACCTGTGCCTATCCATGACAACCAGGAAATTATTTGCAATTCATTAACTGAGAAACTATATTCTACAAATTCTGTAAGACCCTAGGAACTTTAAAATGTGCAAAATAAGTGTTTTTGTCTTAGTAGAGTTCAGGCTATCTAGTCTACATGTCTTCTCTTAATGATACTTTGGTTTGACTTTATCATCTCAGAAGAAACATTCTTGGGTACCTGTTATAGTTAGTATCAACTTGACAGTTGAGGGCTTGCACTCTGGGCACATTTGTAGAGAATTAGTGGTTGGGTTAAGCCCAGAGAAAACCTGAAGGAGATTGTCTAGTCGATGGGGAAGGCCTAGCCTATGATGGGTAGGACTAGGCCCTGAGCAGATGAATAAAATACTGAGAGCTGGTTGAGGAAGTTGGCATCCTTCTGTACACTTGGACAGACATGCTGGTCTGGCAAGTAAGGATCATCCCTCTCTCAGCCATTACACAGAGATGGTATGGCCAGTTCCCTCGGCCCTGGTGTTGGTATATGCTTTCCAGTCAAGCTGAACTGAGAACTGTAACCAGTAATCGTAAGAGAAAACAAACCACTTGTTCCCTTAAGCTGTCTGAAGGTCATTTATCAGCAACTATGTAGGCAGACTGCAACAGTACCCTTGACATTAAGTGATGGATGAATATATGAGAAGTTGTTGGCAAAAAAGAGTTATGACTTTTCATGTCAAAACATGTCCTCATGTTATATTCAGTGATTCCTCTAAGATAAATGTGGCCTAAATGTGTAATAAAACCAGGAGATCAGGGGGAATTTTTATACTGGAATTTGGAATTTGTTTTTGGAGTTTGTCAAATGTGTGATCAGTTTTTTTTTTTTTTTTTTTGAGACAGACTTTCTCTTTATTGCCCACACTGACTGGTCTTATACTCCTGGGCTCAAGCAATCTAGCCTTACCTTCCTGAATGCTTGGGACTGTGGATATATATATTACTGCATTTATGCCATATTTTTCAATTAAAAATATTGTAACAGGTAGTTTTTCTCAAGGATGTAGATATAAAGGTGATTTCATATAAAGATACTCTCTAGCCCTCTCCTTCCCTTCTCCTTTTCCTCCTCCCTTCAACCTTCTCCTCCTCCTTCTCTCCTCCTCCTCCTCCTTCTCTTTCTTCTCCACAGAGAGTCTCATATAGCCCAGTCTATACTCTAACTCTTAATGTAACAATGACTTTGAACTCCTGATGTTCCTACCTCTACCTCACAGGTGTGGAGATTACAAGCAGGCATCTCTGTGTCAGGCTGCTTATCTTGTTCTTAGTAGTGATCATTCCACATCAGTATATACTGTATATACTGTATATATTTTCACTGTGTTTGATTCTACTGAATGGATATGCCATAGTGAATCTGCTACCAGTGAATGCTTAGGTTGTTTTGCAAGCATGATGAAAACATTGGCCCTACTGTTGTTATACACATTTATTCAAGGTATGAGATACATAAAAGTCTATTTGGAATGACTACAGAGTGTTTTGTTTCTGAGGGTTCAAAGATGGTGTCACCTTTCTGAAGATATTTTAGCAGTCAGTAAACTACAAGAATTATTTAGAAATATCTGTTTTCTGACAGCATTAACACTGATCCAAAATATGATTCAGACTTGTGTCTCATGCGTGGGGATAGGATTTATCACTGTGAAAGTCATCCTTATATATTGGACAGATGAAGATCAAATTACAATTGGCCTCTCCCTAACCAGTGGGAAGTACTTTTTCCTCCTGAGACTCAGCATTATCCATAAGATACGGATGTAATATTTCCTTACCTCACAAGGATTTTATGAGAAATACTGAGGCAATGTACATGCTCTGCTACCCTGGGCTTTGCAAATTATCTAATATTTGGTAGATCCTAATTGAAAAAAATTGTTTTACTTCACACACACACACACACACACACACACACACACACACACACCCTTTCTCCTTGTTCCTCTTTCTCATCTCCTTTCTTCCATGTCTGGGGCTCTCTTAATGTTTCTACAGAACCGCATAGTTTCCTCTAACTGCCTCTTCTTTTTCCTCTCTTCTGGGCTTTCTCTTTCCCCATCTCTCCAATATCATTGGGCTTACTTAATGAAGTATCTGTTACAATTAACGTAGGAAGTTTTTTTTTTTTTTTTTTTTTTTGGTGTCCTTTATGTCTTTATTCAAACTCTGCTTTTTCCAATCAATTTGCAATCATTTTCCTAGTTTCGAGTTCATTTCCCACTTACAATGACCTATTATTTATCTTCTACCAGAACATTCATTCTGCCAGAGTCACAAGGGAATTTAACACACTTACCTAGCTTAGTAGGCCTCCATAGGCAGGATGAAGAAAAGGAAATCCACCAATGAGCAGGTGGCATGTCTGTCCTCATGCTGAGTTTTTGCTTTGTGGTTGGCTATTGTCACGTGATCTAAGTAGCGCAACAGTGTACTACCAATGCCTGGGGCACTCTGATCAGCCTCAGACCACTTTCCTTGTAGTGACAGGATACCTGAATAAAACAACTTGGAGGGAGGAAATAATTGTTTTGCTCAGTTTCAAGGTTTCTGTATATCACAGCAAGGGGAGTAGAGCCACACCCATCATGGCGGCCAGGAAGCAGAAAGAGAGAGAGAGACTGCCTGTCATGAGTCTTCTGTTTCCCTTTTCTTGTATCCAGGTCCTCTCCTTGCAGAGTCCTCATAGACATCAGAGGCGCTTCAGTCATCTGCTATGTACTTCTAAATCCACTCAAATGAGCAACGAAACTTAACTGTCATAAGAACCAAAATCTGTAAAGTACAATTTAAACACAGACAGGACACATCCTAGTGCAGGGGAAGAACAGTGAAATAGACAACCGCCAACCAGAATGCAGAGTGCTGGCAACCCTGCTATGCCCACCCAGGATGGGGCCAGCTAAATCTTTCCTCATCCTAAGGTTCTGGGAACCTTGCAGAAAAGCAGGTGGTAAGATTGTAAGAGGATAAAGATGGAAAGGTCCACTGATGGACAAGACATTCCACTCAAAACAGTACTGCTGCATCCAGGAACTCACTGCAAGGAATCTGGTCCTTCCCAGACCTGCACAGGGGCTGTCAAATTAAATGCCCCCACAGACAAGCAAGGATCTCAGGAAAAATAATTTCGAGTAATAGGAACCTTAGGGGCTAGGGCCAGCCAGGTGAAGGGGAGTTCGCCTATCAGTGGGGTCTGCCTAAGGAAGAACCACTTTTGATCTGCCCAAAAGGCCAGAACTCCCAGTAGAGTTGATGATCCAGAGGAAACCCCAGAAATTATAGAAGCAGACGGGCAGGAGAGAATGGGATGGAGTGATAAAAAGAGGGGGAGAGTGGGAAGTGGCAAGGAAAGAGGGGGAGGGGGATGGAGGGGTCAGGGGTTATTCCTCATTGTACTTTTAAAACTAAGAAAAAATAATAAATAAAATGACATAATAAAGAAAGAGGGATTTTCACCAGAGTAAAGGTTAAAACCAGGGAAAAAATTTAGAGTGTATTATAATTTTTTTTATTATTCAATTGTGCGTGTGTGTGTGTGTGTGTGTGTGTGTGTGTGTGTAGAACCACGGGCGAATTCGGGAACCACCACGGACGCCTCCACCTCCTTGTTTACTCTGTTCATAGACTGCGCCTTACCAGGACCAGAAACGCAGGTCGCCCATGCTTCCACCCGGCATCTGTACGTGGGTCTAGGATCCAAACTCAGGACTTTCCACCTGCAAGGCAGAGACTTAACCCCTGAGCCACCTCTCCAGCCCCAGAGTGTATTATAGATAGGTTATTGCAAGTTTTATTAGAGCCAACACAATAGCTCAGACCTATAGATCCCTGGTCAGGTGCTTTAATATTTTAGAGCAATCAGTCAGTGATTACTGAATGTGTAATTGTCTTTGATGATTAAATGAAAATTTAATCAGCTTTGTAAATTAGTATAATCATTATTAAATATTTTGTGACTCCTTTCAGTTTCCAGTCAAACTGATACTTTAAATAGCTTGATAGAGTTAAATTTTTCTGAATTTTATATATTTTAAGTACTATTTGATAAAATTTTGTATATGTCTATATTTACATACAAAACCACTCTACTGCCTGTTTGTGAATTCCCTGGACCTCCTATAATCTTTCTCTTTTTGTCCCTGTGTCTCCAGCCTCACCATATCACTGCTTTGTTTTCTGCTACATAAGAATTGCATCTAAATGGGATCTGAGACGGTCAGTCTGTTGATAGAGTGCTTGCCTAGCAGATCCTCAAGACTGCATAAGCAGGGCATGGCGTCACATGCTATAATCTCAGCACTTGGGAGGTGGGGAAGTTTAAGATGAGATCCTTGGCTATATAGCCAGCTCAGAATCAGCTTGGGGCAAGATAGACACCCTATCTCAGGAAGAAAGAAGGAAAAAGAAAAGAAAGAAAAATAGGAGAGAGAGAAAGAGAATGATATTTTGCTTAAAGGGACTTTTATAGCACATCCTTGTGCACGTATCTCTGTCTTGAGAAAAATCCATGTTGTCTGTTCCACTCATGCTGGATACTGTCCCACTGTGTGGATGTGAAAATTCTCTCCATCCATTCATTCATTGATGGGCATTTGGGTTGCTATCTTTGGGGACTATAGATATGCTTCTAGCCTTGGAATATCTCTTTGTTTGTTTGTTTTACAAGCATATTGAGTACTTACTGTTTCCCTGCTTCCCTCCATTCCCCCTCCTTCCCATTCTCCTCCCTTCCCTTCATCAATCCATCCTACTCCTTCCCACCCTCCTGCCTGGCAACCTTGGCATTTTTGACATTTAGATTGGATAGCATTTTGCTGCAGGGGACTGCTCTATGTATTGTAGGAAGTTTAGGAGAATTGTTGGTCAATGAATTAGAAGTGAATTGTATCTCCCAATGTGACTAGCGAAAATGTCTCTGTGTCTCCAAATATCCACCAGAAAGCAAAAGCACTTCTTGTTGAACATTTCACAGACAAACATCAGCACTCCTGATGAATGTTCAGGAGAAAACTTTGCACTAAATGAGTTTTCATTTCCTCCATGGAATACAGGGGCAGAATGGGGCACACAGGCATATATTTAATCAACTTCTTGAAAATGGCCAAATGGTTTTTTTAAAAGTGGCTGGAGGTTCCTGTTAGCAGTGTGTAAAAGTATTCAAGTTCCTTGGCATCCTTGCTGACACTTGGTATGGCCAGTCTGCCATTTCAGATGCTCCAATGAGAGTGAAGGAGCATCTCATCATGTTTTTAGTTTTCATTTCCCTGCTGTGTGGCTTGAAATGAGGTTTCCACCCAACACCACCAACAGGCTCCTGTGTCTGAATACTTGATCCTTAGTTGGTGACAGTGCTTGGGAAAGCAATGGTGGCTATAACAGCTGGAGCCTTGCTAGAGAAACTATGTCACTGAGGGCTGGCCTAGAGTTCTGTAGTCCAGCTCCACTTCCTCCCTTCCTCTTCTTTGCTCTACTGCCTGATAGCTGCAGGGACACGAAGCTGCATGCTCTGTGATTTCTATTATGATGGACTTGGTCCCCACTAGGACCATTAGCTAAATAAGTAACCCTTTCTCCCTTAGGCTGCCTAGGTCAAAGTATGTTCTTGCAGCAACAGGAAGAGTAACTGCAACACCAAGTGGATGGCAATGTTAAGCACAGTTACGTGGTTGGGTGGCACTTACATGGCATTTCACTTATATAGTCCAGTTTTTTCCATTGTTTTAGGTTGCAGTTATCTAATTGATGGGGAGTTCATCCCATGGTGGGTAGTAGCACTGTCCCAGGACAGGTAAATAAGATGGAAGAAGCTGGTTAACTGGAATTTTTCAGCATACTTGGGCAGATATGATGTTCAATACAAGTGTCAACTTGACACTTGAGAATTCACACTCTGAGTACATTTGTAAAAAATCACCGGTTGAGTTAAGCCCTGAACAAAACTGCAGGAGATTGTCTAGTTAAATGGAGAAGACCTAACCATGATGGATGTAGCTAGTCCTGGGCAGGTGCATAAGATAATAGAGGGGACCAGTCGAGGAATTTGGCATCCATCTGTACACATGGCCAGAAGTGCTGGTTGGGCAAATGAGGATTGTCCCTCTCAGAAGTCATGAGGATTTGGTGCTGGCATGGGCTCTCTTGCAAGCTAGACAAGGAACTGTAATCAGACCATTGTAAATTAAGGGAAAAAACCCTTTTGCTCCCTTGAGCCATTTGGTCATGAATTTATTGTCAATCATGCAGAGTGACTAACACAGGATCCTTAATAATGTGTCTGGCCTGGAACAGGATTCTCAGTCCCTGCACATACATTTTTTTAGCAGTTTCTCATAGTTATATAGCTTCCAGATATTCTTGTCCTGTTTCTCAGTTTACAATTGCTGTACTTTAGCTTTTAGTTTTCTACAGAAGTTTGCTTAACAGGAGTTTTATATTATCATCGATGATCCTTGCTTGTTGATTTCTGGTACACATTTTTAAAAGCACTGCAGAACCTAAAAGGTACTCAGGAATTTTAGTTTCATAATCAAGATAAACCCATAGAATTAGGAGGATAAAGAGAGAAAGACAAATACCAAGAGTAGCATTTCACTCATTTCACTTGATCATATCAAAAGTGGAGATTTGCTTTTGGTGTCCTTAAAGTAAGCTGCTATAAAAAAATGAGCGATAACATGAGTGACATAGTTACAAGTGTCCACTTGACAAGTGAAAGTCCAAACTCTGGCACAGTTGTGAAAAGCCCTTAGCAATTCTGTAGGAGATTATCTAATTGATGGGGAGTTCATCCCATGGTGGGTAGCACTGTCCCAGAACAGGTAAATAAGATGGAGGAAGCTGGTTAACTGGAATTTTTCAGCATACTTGGGCAGATATGCTGTTGGCAAGGGACATT
Source organism: Typhlomys cinereus (assembly GCA_023101885.1). NCBI lineage: Eukaryota > Metazoa > Chordata > Mammalia > Rodentia > Platacanthomyidae > Typhlomys > Typhlomys cinereus. The sequence continues at coordinate 4,052,662 of JALPQD010000124.1, forward strand.
TGCCCCTCCCTCAGCAATCTTTTTTTAAATTTTTTTAATTTATTATTTATTCAATTGTGCATGTATGTGTGTGCACGTGTGGGTATGTATGTGTGTGCCACAGATGAATTCGGGAACCACCATGGACTGCCTCCACCTCCTCCTTGTTTACTCTGCCCTACCAGGGATTCACAAGCTCCGCCCTACTAGGACCAGAAATGCAGGCCACCCCTGCTTCTGCCTGGCATCTATACGTGGGGTCTAGGATCCGAACTCAGGACCTTCTGCCTGCAAGGCAGAGGCTTAACCCCTCTCCAGCCCCTCCCTCAGCAATCTTTTAAATTTTTTTTTTATTATTATTATTTATTCAACTGTGTGTATGTGCGCGCGCGCGCGTGTGTGTGTGTGTGTGTGTGTGTAGAACCACGGACGAATTCGCGAACCACCATGGACACCTCCACCTCCTTCTGCCCTGGGATTCACAGGTTCCGCCCTACCAGGACCAGAAGCGCAGGCCGCCCCCACTTCTGTCTGGCGTCTATACGTGGGATCTGGGATCCGAACTCAGGACCTTCCGCCTGCAAGGCGGAGGCTTAACCCCTGAGCCACCTCTCCAGCCCCTCCCTCAGCAATCTTAAGGATATGGTGTAGTCAGTTCCCTCAGCCCCTAATTTTGGTATAACTTCTACTGTCAAGCTGGATTAAGAACTGTGACCAGACAATCATAAGCCAAAATAAAGCCCCCTGTTCTCACAAGCCACTTGGCTGTGAATTATTGGCAACATTCAGAGTAACTAGGACATTGGGCTTCAACAAAAATTTCAAATTTTTGTTCTTTAATTCTAATTTAAAAAAAAAACAAAAAGTAAATTATGGGTTGTAAGAAATTATGTATAATACATTTAGCTTTATATAAATTAATAATAATGATAACAACGATCAAAAGGTGTTAGCAAACACAACAGGAGGTGCATGCCAGTAATGCATACATGCAAGAATGCTTGCCAACTCCAATCATCAGGAAATCAAAAATTAAAAACACAGGGATACCTGCACATACTCACTCAAGTGTCTGCTATTAAAAGGACTGACAGTGTCCCATGTTAGACATGATATGGAGGAATTGATGTTCTCATGTACTGCTCATGGGAGACCACTACTGTCAAGCCACTTTGGAAAATAGAATGTATTACAGTTGCTTCTACTGTTCCTATGACTCAATACTCAAATACAATTTAAGGAGAGAAAGGGAAATGTGTTTATTTGGCTTATGGTTCCAAAGGGGAAATATAGTACATTATGATGGGAAAGGCAGAGCAAGTGGTTAAGTCATACCTAACATGGAGACTGAGAGAGCCAGAAGCAGACTGGTAGTAGACTATTAGCAGAAGTAGGGTAGAGCTACCCAAACCCAAGGTCTGACTCCTGTGATGTGCCTTCCTCTAGCAAGACTTGAACTCCTAAAGTCGCCATAATCTTCCCAAACATCAACATCAGCTAAGAATTTCTTTGGAGGACAACTTATATTCAAACCATGACACTCCACTCTAGTCCCTTTAGCCTCATGGCTACCTCATGATACAAACCACACTCAGTCCAGCTTTAAAAGTCCTCATAAACTATGTCAATTCCTACTTAGTTCAAAAGTCCAAACTCCAAAGCCTCTTTTGAAACTCAAATCAGTCTCTATGTGATCTTCTGTAAAAACAAAAAGTAAGCTGCATACTTCCAACATATACTAGCACAGAGTAAACATTCCTGTTCTAAAAGGAAGAATGGGGGCATATCCAGGAAAAAAAATAGTCCATAACAAGACTGAAAAACAGATAGGCTAACTCTAAATTCTATAGTTCCATGTCCTGTCAAAATCATCTCATTTCCAAAGGGCTTTGCTTCCACCCCCCCCCCAATACAGCTGCTTTTATCTTTTGGACTGGATCCTTCCATGATATACAGTTCTCCTTGTCATATGTCTTATGCTGGCTCTGGCGTCTTTAACATCCTCTTGAAGATGTCTCATGTCTCAGCAGCAATCCAGGCTTTGACTCCACAGCATGACATAGCATTCTGAGGCCTCTTTGCTGGATTTCCAGTCTTGCCACACACTAACTGGCTTTGGTTATTCTCTGAAACCTTGGAGAAGGAATCCAGATCCTTCCCACTCTTCCATCTTTGATGCCTTTAAAATCAGTACCATGTGGATGGATGACTTTTTCAAGTTTTGCCATAACCTTGGGTTGAAGACAGGCCCCACTTGGATTAGGGCTGGTTTAGTTTCTCTGTGCTTACACTGGGGAAAAATCTCCCATGGGCACTTGCTTCAGAGGAGGAACAGACCTTTCTTTTGGAATGCTGACTTTCAGTTCTTCGTTTCCAAAGAATTTGTATTCTTAAGTGTGAGGGTTCTCCCTGAAGATCTTGTCCTGAGGATGCTGCCTCTTCTATTGTCCAAATTAAGAACAGGTTTTGTCTCATTAATGGAGCTAATCACTTTAACAATAACCACAATCTTGCTGTCTGTATTCTTCATGCTCAACTCTTCAAGTTTGCCATTTTTTTATCAAACTTTACAGTTCTTATATCTTTCTGCCAAATTCCTTTTTCTTTTTTTTTAATCATAACACTGACAAGTAACCACACTATCAAAACTTTGCCTTGAAATTCTTTTGCCAAAGACTTTAATTCAATTTCAGGCAAGCTTGTAAGATGAGAGCAATACTTAGCCAAACTTTCTGCCAATGCATTATTATTATTATTGCCTTTAGTCTGGTTCCCAATACAGTCTCTGTTCTCCTTGTAGATCATCATAATCTGGGCTCCCATTGTGCACATGTTTCACAACATTACTCTCTTCCAGGCTCTCATTGTAGTGACTCTTTAGACCCCATCTCCAAGACGTAAATGCTTTCCAAGCCCAAAGTTTGAAAGTTCTTCATATTTCTCCCAACAAACAGTTCCAAAAGAGTATTAGCCACACCACAGCAATGACCATACTTCTCTACTTCTTTGCACCAAATTTTCTCAGCTTCAAAACACTTTACTTTCTGGTACCAGATCTTCTTAGTCCCACAGTAACACCCCACTCCTGGCACCAATTTCTTTTTTTTGTCCTTTAATTTGGCAGTCTTATTTTTTTTTATTTTATTTCAGCTCATACAAACTTATTAGGTACACCAGTTCCCTCCCTTCCTCCTCCTCCCCCCGTACCCCCTGCTCCCCCTCCCCACCCCTCTCCCTCCCCATCCCCCAGTGCCTCCCACCCCAATTCCCAGAGAGTCCTTTCTTGTGCATGTCTGATTTTCCTCTGGGCCCTCCTCTCCGATGACGTACAAGGACCCAGTGGCCTTTCCCGAACCCTTTCCCGTGTTCCCCTTAGGTATAGGAACACTGCTGTGGCTGCCAATCCTTTGCCTCCAAGGATCTTGGCCTGGCACCAATTTCTATAGCAGTTACTCTTTCTGTTGTTGTGACATAATACGCAAACACAGCTTAAGCGAGAAAGTGAGATTTATTTGGCTTACAGTTCCAGAGGGAAAATATAGCCCATTATGGTGGAAAGGTGTGGCCAGTGGTTAGGTCATGTCCATCATAAAGGCTGAGAGAACCAGTAGCAGACCAGCAACAGCTTACTAGTGGAAGTGGGGATACCCAAGCTCAAGGCCTGCCCCTGTGACATTCCTTCCTCCAGCAAGGTTCCATTTCCTAAAGTTGTCATAACAACATGGAATGATCTCAGAAATATTCTAACTAGAAAAAAAGATTAAATTGAGTTTTCTAAGTATATAAAAGTTCAAAAATGTCATAACATTGCAGTTATTTATATAAGGCAGAGAAATCAGTTTTAAGATTATGGAAGAAAACAGTCTCAAAAGGACAGAAAGAAAGCTTTTAGGGTAGGGAAATGTGTACCTTGAGTGTGCCAGTTATACAGGGAAATGCAATTGTTAAAATTTATAAGACTGTGCATTTAAAAGAGGGCATATACAGGAGTGTTGTCAGTGCCAGAGCCCTTGCCCAACATGCACGAAACCCTTGATTGTTGATCACAATATCTTCTTCCTCCTAAAATGAATTATATGATTTGGGTGGACAATGTGCTGGTAATGTTTACAGTGGAAAGATAATTAGGGAAAAACTTTTCCATAATGAACTTTGAAGTGCTTTCAATGTTAAATGAAGACTTTGATATAAACATACATAAATTGCAAATGGGATTCACCATTTATGCTGGGAAATTAAAACAGATTATTTACTGCATACACTTCAGTGCTGCTGTTGGACTATGTTTAAGGGGTAAAACATTGAAAACATGAAAAATGTATGTATGCTCATTTCTGAGGAATATGAGAATAAAAATTTAATTTGAGAGCTTAACTTTGCTCATACAACAGATGGTGATGTGTTCACTATGGAGACCTTTCCCTCCTTAGGTCTTTGAAATCTAAGAGTTAATTTGATTTTTCAAGGAAACATGTCCATGAATGGAAATATTGTCAGATTATACTTTGTAAACATAGACAGTAAAAATATGATAGGTATTGAGAAAGAAGGTGTCCAGTTGTAAATCTTAGCAAGCTGAGAGGATTCAAAATGCAGCTTTTGGAATGTTTCCTGCAGCATGGTGCTTGAGGGAGGGTTAGAGATGAGATATCCAGTAACAGTGTCCATGGAAATAGCATATCTACCATTGAACACCGATGTTGAAAGTGATTTTTTTTGTGCTGTTGTTTGGCTTTAGATCCCTATCTTCTGCCCCGAGTGCTGTGATGATGGTTAAAACTGATTATTAGCCCAAGAGGATTAATATCTATTACCTGGGAGCCAAACTTCTGAAATGCTTCTGAGGCTGTTTCTAGACGGAGCTAGTTGAGGTGGAAAGATCATCCCTGAATGTGGATGACACCATTTCATGGACTCAGTGAGCAAGTAGAGCATCAGCATTCACTTCTCTGCTTCTGGACTGTGGATGTAAAGTAGCCAGCTGTTTCGAGTTCCTGGTACCATGACTTTTCTGATGGGCTGGACCCTCAAACTTGAACCAAAATAAACCTTTGCTTCCTTAAGTTGTTCCCATCAAGTAATTTTTCAGAGGAATCATAAAAATAAATTACACAGGTATATAACATATTTTTATCTGTTTTTAGTACACATATCGATTTCCTCCAAAATAGAATGTTCTTATTTATATATTCCCATAAATGATAATGAAAATTTTTGAGAAACCAGTTTTTGGCACAGGTATGTTACATTCATATCTTGAAGCAATTACTGATGACAGACATGAGGGACCCGTGGGAAGGGGGCTATTGGAAACAGGGGCTTCGGAAGTTATAATGGTTTTGCTGTTTCTTCCACTCTTACCAGGTGCTTTGTCTTGAGCCAGAGCTTAACCTTTCTGGGCCCCAGTTTCTCAACTGCAATATGGGATTAATATATTGCAGGTGTATTGGGAGGATGAGTGAGATACTGAGTCTCAACTTCAAATGTTCCTTAAGTTTGTCACTAAATTTATAAGATCATATATTATAGACTGCCATCCTATCTTTTCAAAAGCCTATTCCTAGAAGCACTAGTTTCCACATAACCTGCAGAGATATGTAAAGACCAAGTCATACCAATTTGTGCCCACCCAGACCTGCATAACCTCCTTTCCAATCATCAGTAGCCATGGACTCGCAGAAGCTAAGGTCTCCTCAGAAACTGTGTGCTGCTCGTATCTGTTTCTGTCTACCCAAGAGCTTTTGGCTCCAGTAACAGTGAGAGATGACCTAGACACGTTTATTTCTTCATCATTCGGCAACCCTGATGACAATGCTAAGATCTGAGGGGGTCAATGGAAGACAAGAAAGAGCTGAGAAACCTTTTGGAGAACTGCAACTAGGGTGACAAAAGACCGGGGACGCACAGGCACAGTGCTTCTGGGCTGCTGGGTCCATGGGCGGTAAGGGGGCTCCAACAGAGAGTGAGGTGAGCTCTTGGAAGGAGCCCTACCTTGATGAAGCTCCAGGGGAGGTGGCCTGTGACAGCAGCATGATGGAGACTGAGAGCAGAGAAAAGTCGGTGTTAAATGGACTGCAAGACACTGGCATCAAGGCAAGGGAGACAGAAATACCTTCCCAGAATATCCAGAAGACAGTATCCCCCAAAAGGAACAGCAGACTGTTCAAAAATAAGAGTGAGGGTTGGCGTCTGTGAGCTGAGGGTCAGCGACAGAGCCTGGAAGGTGGTGATGGGATGGACAACAGCCAAGATCCAGCCAGAGTACTATCAAACTTGCTTTCTAGGTATTGCCGTTTCTCTTCATGTTGCTGATAAACACATAACCAAAAAATTTAAGGGAACAAAGTTCATCGCAGTTCACAGTCCGGCTTGTCAGGAAAGTTCATACAAATATGAGGAGCTTAGGAAACTGATCACAATGTACACACAGGAATCGCTGAGAGACGCAAACTTTCCCACTTGCCAGAATGCCTTTATGCAATATGCCAAATTATGCTGCAGAACCTAGTCTTTCCATTTTATTCACCTGCCCCAAAAATGTTCTCACGCACTCAAGGCTGGATCTTCCCACCTTAGTTAAATAATCTCCTATAGGCTTGCTCAGAGCTTGTTTTAACTATCGATTCTTCGCAGATGTGTCCAGAACTTAGCCCTCAAGTGTGAAGTGGACATCTATACTGAACTGGCATACCAGCTAGTTTCCAGTAGGTGCTACTAGCTGGAGCAATCTCCCCCCTTAAGGCAGTCTACTGCGGAAGAACAAGAGCCTCACTCCAACTACACATATTCCCTTGAGAACAGACCTGCACTTTCTGTAACTTCCCAAACAAAACCTGCATTCCTATCCAAACCTAAGGAGCCAAGTGGATTCTCTTGAAAATATTCTCATCAGCTGCATAAAATAACAACAGCGCCTGTACTGCTGGACAGGTGCTATTTCTACTATTGCTCAAGTTCAGACATCTCTTGCCTTCTATCCTTAGAAACATGGGTAGAAATGTTTTTCTCCATCCACCGGATGATTGGCTGGAGTTTCTCACCCCTCAGATTTCTTTTCCATGAAGGAAAACATATGCAAAAGAAACTAGACAGAAGGCGCGATCCAGTCATCATAACTCCTGCACAGCCTGGCCAAAGCTTACAGCGAGTTCCTGTGTACTTTGCCTCGCATGGGTTGGAAGTGATTGCAGCAGCCTCTGTGTGTGTGGATTCTGTAGAGTCCAGGCTGTTTATCTTTTAAAAATAGGGCCGTGACTGCCCAGCTGCAGTTCTGAGCCTGACCAACTCCAGGCTCAAGCCTGTGGCTCCGAGCTTGAGAGCACTTCCTTCCTGGCCTGGTGGGCTTCCTGCTCTGGCCTTATCACCACACAAAACTTGACACTGTACTGGAATGCACTTATGGACCATAAATGGCAATCCCTTGCTCTCTACATTTCCAAACAACTGTCATCTACCACCCACCTCCTTTGTTCACAGACTGTCTTTGCTTTAGCAGTGCAGGATTCAGACGAAACCAAGTTCCCTCTCTAGCCTTTGCATTCTCCTAAAGTTTGATTTGTCTGCTCTATGGGCCAAGAAAATAAACATTAAACAGGACATCCATGAAATAGAGAAGAGAATTAGCAACACTGTATTTACAGCAGCATGTGAATTATACTGCATGCCATGTCCATGTCTTATACCTTAAAGTAAATCAGGTATAATGCTATTTAAGGGAAACTTCTGGTGCCAACATCTTATCTTCTCTTGCACGTATTAGTGTGTGTGTTTAGAAGGCATTTTCCTTTCTCCTCTTAGATCTTCTGTGCAACTTTCTTTATCTCGCAGCACTTCAACATGGCTATTAAATGATCCTTATATTGAAAGCTAAAATTAAGGAAAAAAATTAAAATGTAGAATGTTCGATTCATTAATTATCACATGAGGCTCAAGGGAGTTTTGAAGTTTGCTTTCCCTGAGCCTTTGAATATTTACAACGGCGATACAATAGAAAGTTTCAGGGAAATAGAGCAAAAACGGCTGTCTGCTTTGTGATCCACTCAATCAAAGCTATTTTGGAAAGAATATGAAATTTGGAACGGTACTCATCTGGAAAATTCAAGGGTTCTGTAAAGGGAAAAAGCAGCTTCAAGGAGGTTTCTGGGAGTGTCTTGGTTTTCTAAATTCAACTGCCTTTCATGAGCTCATCAGCCTTCTTAAGATATTATGATCTTTTACCCAGGCCAGGGGAATTTCCTCAGATGTGATTAAAGAGTGGGCGGGGTCATGTCCTCAGAAGTCAGAAGACTTAGTATTGGAAACATGAACTGCCTTGGCGCCATTCCTGAATTTATTTCAGAGGAATTCCCCCTTGAAGAACAACTCCCACGATGGAAGGCAGGGGATGGAGGAAGCCTTTTGAAATGTATTTATTTTTTAGCCTGAAAAATGAAGAGTTGTTCCCCTCCCCCTCCTGTGGAAATTACTGAAACAGTCAGTAAAAGCATTTTAAAGTCTCTTTTATAGGATGAGTGCATTGAAAATTCTTACTGCAGGCACACAGTCACCCTGAGTTAATATTTCCATTACTTCAATCACACAGGATGCCTGTGGGCCCTGAGGGCGGTGAGGTGGGGCCTTACTGAATCTATAAGAACGAGGGAACTATACACAGCATAGTATGACATGTCATGAAGGAGCAGAATAGAACTGATAAGAATAGAGGGTTATGATGAAACAGAGGGGTGGCTTCTATAGAGATATAGTTTGCTAAAATTGGTGGAGAAGTAGTCCCTAGACTGGGATGGGAGAAAGTCTAAGGCTGGATAGCAGCAAGGACCTTGTACACAGGCCATAAGAGAGAAGTCTAGGAAGGAGATAGGGCCTAAGTCTTAAGTGACAATCTAGGCTATGGTAAGAGTTTGGGATATTGGTTTTTATGGCGGTAAATGTACATTAAATGAAATGTACCATTTTAACTACTTTTAGGTAAACAGTGCAGTGACATTAGGTTTGTTCACTTTGTGGAATATCACCACCATACATCTTTTTTAAACCTCCATTCTGAAATTCCATTCCCCTCAAACAACCTTTCCAGTGCCCCTCTGCCCCTTGCTGGGCAGAAGCCATCCTGCCTTATGTTTCTATGACTCTCAGTTCTTATTTCTCTCAGTTCTTGGGAAATGTACACACTCAGGAATGGAATTGTTGGGTCATATAATAGCCATCTTGTGCAGCTTTTCGAGGCACCACCACACTGTTCCCACAGCATCCCCACCATTTTGTGCTCTCACAGCAATGTACCCAAGTTCCAGTGCACCCCATCCTTGCTGACACTTGTGACTTCTATTCTTTGTTTTTCTAATAACCATTTTACTGGATGTGATGCAGAATTTGAAATTATTGCTTGAAGTCACTGTAGGATTCAAACAAGCAAATGATGTAATTCCTTTTTTAAAAAAAAAAGATTTATTTGTCCGTGTACACACACATATGTGGGTGTGTATCCCCTCATGTGTGTAGCGGTCAGAGGACCTCTTACGAGAGCTGGTTGTCTTCTTCCTCCATGTGTTTTTCCAGGACAGAATCTTCCAACCATCATGTTTCAGTCAGAGCAGTTCAGTCTCCAGGAAAATGACTCCAAAAGACATAGTAATAAGCAAACATTGGGTCTGGGAGATGGCCCAGGAGTTAAAGCCTTTGCCTCACAAGCAAAAGGACCCAAGTTCAGATCCCCAGATGCTGGGTGGAAGTGGTGGTAGCTTTCAACTCAAATCTCTGGAAGGCAGAGCCTGAAAATCCCAGAGCAAAGAAATGAGGCGGTAGAATAATCCAGGAGGATTCCCAATGTAACCCTTGGGTTTGCACAGGCACATGTGCTCAAATGCCCTGTTCTACACACACTCAAATACCCTGTTCTACACACATACACACACACACACACACACACACACACACACACACACACATCTCATCTTTTCATAAGCATATATTTTTTATATATGTTAAAACTCAAGTACTGCCAATTGTTATAAAATTAATACAATATAAAGATTATTTTATCATTAACCTTTACTTTCTGGTTCTTTCTGACTCTCAAGTATTGTTCTGGTTACTAAGCAACCAATGTTCTAACCTATTGGTTCCTAGATTTTTTTTTTTTTAGTAAAATGAGAAAAACATGTCTAAGAAGTGGAATGGGTTAGTGGCATGCTCAGGACAGGGTGGCTAGCTTTAAATTTTACTAAGCAGGATGTTAAAAAAAACTCCACTTAGTAATAGCAACATTAGCTCAAGGAAGTAGCAAGAAAATGCAAAACCGCGGAAATGTATGTAGGCTTAGAGAATGAGGCAGTTCCATCAACCAATAAAGATTAAGGATAAAATAAGTTAAAGCAAGCAAAAACAAAACAAAAAAGAAAACAAGCAAATAAAGGAGACATAGTGAAGCACTCACCTAACATCAGGTAGGTCTTGGGTTTGATACCAGCACTGCAGAAACAAACCCAGACACAAAAGGTGAAGTGACTTGCTCATTGGTACACAGGGACAGTTACACCAGAAACCAGTAGTAATGGATGATTCTCCAGTGAGTGGGAAAGACTGACTTTTCAATGAGTATCTTTGCACACTTTTTGCATCACACAGGTTAAAAAATACATACATTTATAAAATGAGTTTTGTGGAAAATTGTTCTTTGTTTTTCATTTTGTAACAAGCAAATTACTTTTTGAGAGACTCCATCCTAACCCACTTCTTTGGTACATTTCAGCAAATAAGCTGCAGGGCAGGAGGTCAGAGGGCGGAGTACCGTAGTCCCCTCCTAAGAAAATGACACTAGAAACTTTGAATCCCTAAGAGAGTTGCTATTTCCAAGATTGGGGCAGAGATAAACTCTTGCCAAAGATTCACCTTTCCTTATTCTCTGTCCTTGTTTATATAAACAACAAGGTTCTTACAAGGAAACAGAGTATCATGGCACGATTCCTGGGAAGGTTTGTAATGCTGGTGTATGCCAGGATGCCTGAGTTTATTAATATACACATCACATTGTGTTTCTTTCTGTTTCGTACAGGTTTTGCCAGATTACGGCCTGTCTGTGGCTGATAGTGGCTGTGTTTGTGTATGAACATGGGTCATCTGATAACAAACTGTAGCATCATGAGATTAAGTCATGTTTAAGATGGGTGTAAGCCAGAAGGCCCTGGCTGCCAGAGCACTTTTAGAAGGTCTGATCAACAAAAGAAAGTTCAAGGGATCTTGGAAGAGGTCAAGGATTACAACTGTCTTGATCTCTCTGGTGTTCTTCCTTCCTGCAGAGACACAATTAAAATAATGTTGTAGAGTAGAAATTTTTCATTGTTGAGGAACGGTACTATTTTTCCCCCTAGGGGAAAATCAGTGTAAAATCTTTCCCCTTTTCAGAAAGATAAAAACTACATTTTTACAAGTCTAGTCTATGAATAGTATGAGAGTTGGCACTCTGTTACACTGATCATTCTCACTTTCTCTGCCCATCTAAGGCCCCATGGGAAGACAGCATCCCAGGACAGGCATTCTACCATTCACATTTGCAACTGTGGCATGTGTTAAGTATTTTGTAAATTTCAACTGACTGAATGAAATCTTCAGACAAATAGTCAGCAAAAATATTAACCAAAACTTAAATTGTGACATATAATTAGTACGCTGCATTTTTGCATTGCTGTATACTCTCTTGGATTTTTATCAGTATTATAATCAGCTAGGAAACTGAAGTAGTCTCAAATATTGGAAGAAAAGTTTGAATGATAACCAAAGCTGTGGGGAAACTGTCATCCTTATCACTATTGGTTTCATGCTCGAGTGGAGATTCCTCAACTTAAAGATTACTTATTGTTATTATTATTGTGTGACCTTCACTTTTTTTCCTCAATGTTCTGAATCTATCCCTTTGGTATTATGCCTTTGAGACTTGAGAGCATGTGCAAAAGCAACAATTTTCTGCTCTCTTCCGCAGTCTAGCAATTTTAGCAATCCCCTGCCCTGCAGGATAGAAGGCAACTCTGCTTCCTCTGTGGTCTGTTTTTTTTTTCTTCCTTTCTTTCAAAATAACCTGCCATCCTTCCAAAATAAACATGAAGGGGAAATGCATGAGTGTAATCTCCCAGATATTTGGAGCAGCACGCCTCTGAAAAAACAGTAAAAGTAAAGTAGTCATCAACAATGCAATCTGCCTTTCCAGGATGTGTTAGTCTTGTCTTTGTAAGATTCTGAAAAGAAACACTTATATTCATATCAAAGTTTGCTCAAGTGAAAGTCAAATACCTGTGTACCCAGCATATACTGTGGAATATAAATGTGATCTCAGATTTTGAAAGCTACAATTTTGGGTGAGCTTCATGAACATTATTTTATAGATTTTTAAGCCAAAGTACATCTTATTTTATTTCCATCAAATATCCGCAAAACCTCAATATGATGATTATATCTGATAACTGGAGTAATTGCATTTTAAGTCTTACTCATAAAGTATATATTTCATGTTTAAGTTCAGATGTTAGAATTTTAAAAATATGTTTAGAATACTTTATGATCCTGAAGAATCTGTGATAACACAGAAACACTTAGACAACTAGCTTACTTTAGACATTTTCTGATCAACAAATTTGGTGAAAAGATTTATGATGTTCAGCATTTGATTTGGAAACTTACAACAATTAATTTGTTCTTCATTCTCCTTTCTCTTGCTTATCCTCCTCTTCACCACCTGCATCTCCTCTTTGTCTAACATTTCTTTATATACTCTCTTTACAAAGAGAGCTCAAGTTCTACACCTTGTTCTTAGATGTCAGGAATAACTGACCAAGGAATAAAATTCTGATCTCCTAGCGGGTCATTTCAGATAGAAGCAGGGTGTTTGCAGATAAGAAGTATTCTCGTTTGGAATCTGCAGTAACTTACAGGATGCTAAACACATAGTCATATATAACCTACCAACAAGACAGGGATTTGTGAATAGCTTCATAACATCAGTAAGACAATAATGTGTTCCCCCCATAGGCACACATAGACTTATGCTTATGAGACCCCAAGATGCTGAATATGAATTGTTTTTACTCTGCCAATAAAGTTACTAGAAGGTTTGCTCGCAAGCATAGCTTCATAACTATGGTGAAACACAGTGACAAAAGCCTGTGGGTAGGAGTAAAACACTCAATTCGTAGAGCATTCTTCAGCTTAGACTGCACCTTTATTTCTAACTGCTCTGATACTTGCCATGGGTAGACCTTGCCTTCTCTTTGAATGTTGGTTCCTTACAGTTTCACCTGCAAAGAGGAGTCTGACTGCCCTGTCTCCTCTGCAGGTTAAGGAGAGCTTGTCAGACACAGTAGAGCTCCAGGCAGCTCTGAGGGTTGGCGCCGTCCCTCATCCCCAGTGGTTTTGTCTGAAATGGAAGAAAGGAAAGTCACATATTCTTTTCATCTTGAACCCAGGGATGCCATACCACAGCCCATTCCTTTCTCACCATACCCAACAGAAGACATGACATTGGAACTGTCTGTCTACACACATGCCAGTCTTGACTAAGTATGGGACGTTTTCTGATTGGTAGATAGCAGCACATCTTGGTAGGCTTACCCGGCTACCCTCTGGGATATTTGATGCAATATTTGGGAATCAGACATATCTACAGTAAGTAGAAACTTAGTTGTGGATTATAAACAAAGACTCCTTGATATAAAGAGCGAAAGTTGCATCAAATTATGTACTGTAGGCACTGGGCAAAGTGAAAACATTTCTGAATGTAGAACTGGGCAAGCAGAATATGTATTTTTCCATAGAAGGGAGGGATTGGCATTGCAGGAACTAATTCTTTCCCCTCATAGTCATGTAAGGATGAGGAGAGAGCAGCTCATGTAGTAGAATGGCTTTGGCAGCTGGGGCTGTGTTGCTTTCCTGATAGGATTCTGAGGTAGGGAGGATGGAAACACACTGTCCAGGTGCCCACCTAGGGAGAGCTGCATGAGATCTGATCCACTGTGGAGTGGCTTCGCTAGCCTGCAGCTGAGAGGGGAGACAGAGTGGACAACATAGAACATTCACACAGGCAAAAAGATAAAAAGAATAGCAGAAATACATGGTAGAACATGGGGAAAGAGAGGGGAATGAAGCAGAAATACATGGTAGAACATGGGGAAGGGGAAATGAAACAGGGTAGAACACAAATGCACTTAGCTGATGGTTCCTGCAGTGGGCAGCCTCTAATAAAGCAGGTGGGGTACACGGAGAGGAGGGGAGTACCCTGGATCTCAAGCTTTTTTTCACTGGAGAGGTACCCTGAGGATTCTGAAATTGCTCTCTGATCCCCACAGAAAAATGGCTTCCCCCATGCTAGTGATTGAGATGCTGTGCCTCTTTGACAATGTTGGGAAAGGATGATCATTTTGTGGAGTCCCAAGGCACAGACCCATCCCTCAGGCTCTCTAGAGAGGCTGATTTCGTTTTCAGCGGTGTCAGCTCATCTTCTGTCTTCTTGCTGAAGGATTTGGGGAGTCAAATTCTGGCCTGTGAGGTTCCCAAGGAATAACATAGAGTCGCTTGTCTTTGGAAAGATTGATGTGGGACTTTCCGTTAACAGTGAGTATTGGACTTGTGTGTGTGTGTGTGTGTGTGTGTGTGTGTGTGTGTGTAAACAAGAGGGCATTTGAATGTGTGCCTGTCCAAGGGTGACATCTGGAATCATCCTGGATCGTTCTGTCTCCTTATTGCTTTGCTGTAGGTTCTCCCAGTTTCTGCCTTTCAGGTCTACAATTGCAGACCTCCATCATATTAGTCAGGCAGGATCTGAACTAGGGTCCTATAGTTTACAGTGCAAAGGTTTTTAACCCCTCAGCCATTTTGCCAGCCTAAGTTCTGTGTTTCGGGGTTTTTTTTGGGGGGGGGTTGTTTGTTTGTTTGTTTGCTTGCTTGCTTGTGTTAAGATAGAATCACACTGCATAGCTAGGCTGTCTTCAAGCTCACGATCCTTCTGCTTTGGCATCCTAGAATTGCAGGTGTGAGAACCTTTGTCTGCCAGTGCTCAGCATGTGTTCTGCCGCTGTGTTGCATCCTCTGCCCCACATGTGGTTAACTGAGGGGAATCCAAGCTTAGCATGGGCTAAATCATTTCCTAAGAACTCCAAAATCTCTTTAGAATCCGATTTAGTTTGTTTTCTGAAGTGCTGTGCTTGGATGTGTCCTCAGCCTGAGGTAGAAGGTGTTAGCAATGTAACAGTGCTGAGTGGCAAAGCCTGCCAGAGCAACTACACTGGGTAGTCTAGAATGAAGGACCTCCTGAAAGAGGTTTCACCAGCCGACATTCCTCTCCCCAGCCCCAAGGATGCAGCCTAATGATGTCGTCTTGGAGGCAGAACAGCCCTCCCCCAAAATAACCAAGACTGTTGGCATCTTGTTGGGCTTCTTGGCTCTAGAACCGTGGGAAAACAAATATCTGTTCTTTAAAAAAGCAGTCTTGAACATAAATTCACTAAGGTATATATCACACTGCACCAACAAATTAACAGATCGTTTCTGTCACTTATTAGCTGTGTTGGGCAAATCATCCATTCCCTGGGTCTGTGGCCTTAAGTATAAGATATGCATTATTTTGAATCCCAGGGCCAGGTAAGGTCACCCACATCTGTAATACCAGTACCTGAGAGAGTGAGGTAGGATGATCACAAGTTAGAGGATGGCTTGGACCACAGAGCAGGATCCTTTAAAAAAAAAAAAAACTAAACAAAACAAACGAAAACAAGTTCCGCAGAATTGTGATTTTAGCTTGTAATTTGTATGCAGTGTGTATTCATGATCCAAGAACTGGGGCTCACTACATTGTTAGGGCCTGTTGAAGATCAGAACAGCTGGCTCATGGTGAGTATGCTGTCCCTGGGGGCTGCACAGTCTCTCCTCCACACCCCACCTCTCCCTTCCTCTTTTTCTCCTCGCTTTTCCTTCATTGCTTTTCCTTTATCCTCCTCCTTTTCATTTTCCACCTCTTCTTGTTCTTTCGTTCTGTTTAGTTTTTCTACTGTTCCTCCCTTTCCCCTCTGCCTTTGCCATTCTGCTCTTCTGCATCTAGGTTCTGACATTCTGGATAGCTGGGGAGTAAACTTAGGATGCCTGCAGATATCACAAAGCAGGGATTCTCAAGGCTTTTATACATAACCTTCTTTATACAATGTAAACTCTATGAAAATAACTACTGTACTGTATCTATTACAGAATACTGACAAGAAAAACATCTGCAGTATAGTTGTAATATTGTAGGTCTTGTTACTGTGTGTGTGTGTGTGTGTGTGTGTGTGTGTGTGTGTGTGTGTTTAAGGAATGAATCCAGGGTTTCACACATCTAGTTACAGTGATTGGTTGGATCCTTCATTGCAGGGCCCACATTTATGGATAGTTGCCTGTTACGACAGTTAGCCATTTCTGGGCTTTATGTAGGATTTTTAAATATTTTATTTTGTGTGCATGTGTGCGAGAGAGAAAGAGAAAGAGAGACAGAAAGATGAGACAAAGACAGACAGAGAAAGAGAGAGAGCCCCTGTCACTGCGCAAGTGGAGGTGAGAGGACAACTTTCAAAAATCAGCTCTGTCCCACTGTGTAGGCTCTTCAGTTGCTGGAGTCACACTTAGGTGTCTCATCAACTAAGTTGTCTCACTGCCCCAAGACACAAGTTTTTGTTTTTTTTTTTTTTTGGAAGTTTAAGATTTTTTTAATACATTTTTTATTATTTCCGCTCATACAAACTTAATAGGTAGACCAGTTCCCTCCCTCCCTCCTCCTCCCCCCGAACCCCTTGCTCCCCCTCCCTCCCTCCCTATCCTCCAGTGCCTCCCCCCCCCCAATTCCCAGAGAGTCCTTTATTGTGTATGCCTAACTCTCCTCTTGGTCCTCCTCTCTGATGATGTACAAGGACCCAGTAGCATTTCCCTGAACCCTTTCTCGTGTTCCTCTTAAGCATAGGAACACTACTGTGGCTGTCAATCCCTTGCCTCCAAAGATCTTGGTGTCTTCAGCTGATGCTAGACTTTGTGAGGTCAATAGTGTGTTGGACATTGCGCAGGGCATGCAAAGTCCTATTATGATTACTTTGGCCCTAACTAGTGTGGAGAATCTTGCAAATCATTGCTCCTCCCATCCTTTTGCTCTTACAATCTTACCGCCCCCTCTTCCGCAAATGTCCCTGAGCTTCAGGATGGGGGGAGATTAGACTGGCCTAGTTCTAGGTGGTTGATATAGAGTCTCTGAAGTTCTGAATTGTGGTTTGTTGATTTTCTTTTGCAGTTTTGCTGCTCCTGCAATGCCCTTCACTCCATCCTGATGGGCACTGTATGTCACCCCCTGGTCAGAGACAAAAAGCTGTTAAACTGGAGTCTTGTTATAATAGCACATTCAAGGGTAGATGTAATAAAAGCAGGAAATCTCGGTGAGGGAGGGGTCAGTCACCCATTTGCAAAATGATCATCTTTCATCTGCCAGACTATATGCCCTCCTCTTCTAGTGAGATCATACCCCCTCAGTTGTACATGATCAGGAACAAACGTCTGTGAACTTAACCAGGTGTCACATTACTTATTTGCATTCCTTGGAGGCCGATTTTCTCTGCTGTAACATGGTCCCCTCTCTCCTCCAAGACACAAGTTTTGACATTTGAAGTTCACCCTTTTTTATTTGTTTGTTTTCGAGCCAGCGTTGCCCTTCGTATCCCTGGAACTCTCTGACAACCAGGCGGGACTCTCTGTCTCAATTCATTAGTTTCGGTTTCTATCTTCGGTTAATTCTGGGTCACCGAGATCCCCCCCTTTGGGAACTGCCTTCTGTTCCGGCAGCAGACACTGGGGAAGCTCCCTCCTGATGAGAACTTTCTTCAGGATCCCAGCTCCCCTTGTTACCCTTTCCTTCCACCTCACCCCCAGCCCTCCAGGCTTTTCCCTGTGGCAGCTGCCACCCAGGGTCCCTACAAACCTCACTCTGGTGCTGAGCTCTGTGTGAGGTGGGTTTGGTCCTCAGCCTTACTGGGCTCTGTGCACATTCGGTTGATAACATCCAGAGCGGCAGAATCGTTTCTGATCACACAGGATCCAGGCTACCAGTCAGACACGTGTATAGAGGAGACCAAGTCTTGGGAGAATTGGTCACAGCATTGGGCCCAAGTAGAGGGGACCAGGTGCGGGATCTCTCAGGTTGAGTAAAACATCTGTAATCATTCTGTCCCAGGACTTGAGCTTTTTAGGGCAGAGAGCTTAGCGCATTAAAGCCAGCAGATGTTTCCCATTATCCACCTGGACCAGAAGCATCTTTTGCATACTTAAAAGGGTCAGGGTCTTGGCCTCACTGGTTAATTTGCACATTAGCAGGTACACACTGAAGAAATGTTTGGTAATGATGTAGTGCAATTGGCTGGAGTCTTCCCTCCCTTTCTGTCTTACCATCCCCCATGACCAGGGTGTGAATTTCTCCTGTTCTGTGACCTTTGCTGGCTCCGTCTGGAGTCTCTCAGAGCCAGAGGAAGGGGACACCCCTAGTGGACATCTTATCCCTCTTGGGAACAGCTTTATCTCTGTCAATTCTAGCACGTAGGCTTTGTAAATAAACTGGGGTCTCCACTTCCCTGCTTTGTTAGTTCGAGCTATCATCTGTGTCTGGAGCCTTTGGTCTTTCTGTCAGAGACACTTGTTTATGTGTCGTCTAGAAGCTACAAGCCACCAGGGAGGACCTTGAGCTGAGTCTGTCTGTGGTGTAGACCCCAGCACAACTACTCTTCCCTTTGGATTTTTGTTTGTTTGTTTGTTCAATGAGAGTGTGATAATGGTAAAACAAAGCTAATACTGTAAGTCAAAATTTCCAGACGTTGAATTACTACCAGTCTTCCTTGAAATGATCAAGCTTCCATCTTCCTGTTGAGATGATCTTCTAAACCATGTTCTATAAATAGAACTTAAAGCAAGCGTTCCTCTTAGGCCAGACTACACTATCAGGAAAAAAGTGACAGTCCTCTGCATGCAGACTAAAGCTTTTTTTTTTTTTTTTTTCTATCCTGGTAAACACTCAGTGTTTAGAAATTTGTCACTTTGACTAAGATGAAGTCTATGAATCACCAGTCTTTTTTAAAAAGACAGTGCTGTGCACGTAGAACATTTTCTGACCACTCTCTCCCCATGTACATTGTTCCCTTGGCTGACTGAGCTAAGATGTCAAAGCAATTTTAATCAGTAAAGCAATTCCATGTTATATGCTGATCAATCTAGGCAACTGTAATCTGATTGAGTTCTTTGATGTGGACTAATGTGAGGGGATCTAAAAATCATGTATTATGGGGCTGGGGAGGTGGCTCAGGGGTTAAGCCTCTGCCTTGCAGACAGAAGGTCCTGAGTTGGGATCCTAGACCCCACGTATATAGATGCTGGGCAGAAACCGGGGTGACCTGCGTTTCTGGTCCTGGTAGGGCGGAGCCTGTGAACCCCGGGGCAGAGTAAACAAGGAGGAGGTGGATGCATCCATGGTGGTTCCCGAATTCGTCCGTGGTTCTACACACACACACACACACACACACACACACGCACAATTGAATAAACAATAAAAAAATTTAAAAAATATGTATTTTTATAAATAAAGATATAGATAGATGTTTTAAAAGGCATTAGAGACATGATGATGAAATAAATTTGAATAATATTGTGGAAGAATGGAACAATTTTATTGCCAGCATTAAAATTCCAAGCATTTTACTTAATTAAAAGGTAAATATTTGATACACAGAATGTCTCGAAGAAAATGTAATTTTATTGCTTTTATGTTTCTCCTAATAGAAAAAGTAAGGTTAGAGTGCATTTGACCATTTTACCTTGTAAGTACACAGATCAGCAGATGTGGGATATGACTATGTAACAATACTTTTTGTTGACAATGAAACTAAAGTCTTTGTGATTCTTACAATGGTGGTATATTTCATGTATGATGATTTTGTAGAAGCTCTTTGTGATTATCAACTCCACTTTTAGGCAGGGTACATCATTCCTTGGTATACTTATTAAATTCCCTTAGCAAAAACTCTCATAGGAAATTCAACATTAAACTTTTGTGAATTGTGACAAATTCCAAGTTTCTAGAGTCCTGGAATATTCCCACCTGAGCAGTCTTTGCAGATGTTGTAGTTAGGTGGTAGTTTTGTAGAAAACAATCACATCCAATAGAGATTGACTTTATTTCCTTCTTTATGAGATAGCGATAGAATTTTAGTCACAACAAGTCAGTATTTCTAACAAAATGACAAGTAAAGGAAACTAATATAGTGGATTAAATTTTATTTTCTGCAGAGTAGATATCTGGAATCTGGAGAATGCCTTTGAAAATAACAACCCCATATCTTAGTTTTCAAATTCCTACCATCTTATTTTTGGAACTGTAAATTATTTCTCCTCCTCCTGTTCTTCCTCCTCTTTTTCTCCCTTCTCCTCTTCCTTGTTCTTTTCCTTTTCCTTTTCCTTCTTCTCCTCCTTCTCCTTCTCTTTTTTCTTCCTTCTTTTTATGGCCAGGTGTCGATTCTGATATATAAAGCTCCAGTGTGATACTTCACGTTATGTTTCACATTAAACAGACATGGAGAGATCTCTTTTTTGTTAGCTCATGTGTTGGAACTTTGAATAATTAATCTTGTGCATTTGTATGCATGCACACTCGTGTGTGTGTGTGTGTGTGTGTGTGTGTGTGTGTGTATGTATGTGTGTGTGTGTGTGTGTGTGTGTGTGTGTGTGTGTGTATACATATATGTAGAGGTCAGAGGATAACTATGGAGCTGTCTCCTTTCACCTTTACCTGGGTTCTAGGAGTTGACTCATGTGGTCAGGCTTGCACAGCAAGTGTCTTTTTATAAGCTATCTTGCCAGCCTACTGACAAGAAGATTTTAAAGACTTGAATAAAGTTATATGTACTCACATGCAGCTATGCATTCATGCAAATAGGGAATGCAATTATGCTTTCCGTGGACTTTCAGAAAATAATGTGTAATAGATCCAAAGATATTTATGCCTATTTCTCACCTTGAAGTTTGCAAATATGTTTCAGTGAATCGTTGTTTTCTCTATTTGGCACAATGAAAGCACAACCGCTCTAAGTTTCTTTTAAGGAAACTTCAGGAGGATCTAAATCTGTGAAAGAGAATACAGGCTGAAAATTCATTGTCTAACCTTAAAGGTTCATCCTTTATTTTTTTTTGTCATTGACTTAATATAGTGTTTGCAGCTTTAAAAGTTGATAGCAACTTCTCAGGAAATTCCTGAATCTAGTTTAAGCAAGCTCAGCATCTCAGCACGGACAGCATGCAGCACACCTATGGTCAGCTGAGGTCTCAGTGACCCGATGGAAAACAACAGATTGATGCTTCTTTTGTTAAGAAGCCTGTGAGTCCATTGGTTTTAGTGGCAGTAATTCTGAGTGAAATTTATGAAGCAGTTAGTGAACCGCAATGAAGGTCAGCTTGCCCACATTGGACTCTTGACATCTATCGCCCTTTCTCCTGCTCCCACCCGCACTGTTTGCTTTGGCAGGTGACTTCTAATTTAGTTTATAATGCTGCAGCTTTTAGCCCTGACCTTACATGAACTCCATGCCTGACTGTCTGGGAAGGACTATTAATTTGTATATATATGTGTGTGGAAAGGTGTGGGGGGGCACCTGTATATGTGAGTGAACATGCTTATATGTGTACCTGTCTAGAGGCCTGAAGTTGATCTTGGATGTCTTGTTCAAATGCATTCTACTTTTATTATTATTATTATTATTGTTGTTGTTGTTGTTGTTATTAATGCAGGGTCTCTCAACTGAGTCCAGAGCTTGCCGATCTGCCAAGTTTGCTAGCCCTGGAGATCCCTGTGTGTGTCCTTTCATTTTCTAGAATATCATGTCTCTAGAAGACTCAGAACCCATATAAAAATGCTGGGTGTGGTGTAAACTCTTCTGTTATGGCACTTGAATACAAAGCATTCCCAATGTTCTCTGGCCAACCAGCCAGTCTAACCTAACTGGTGAGCGGCAGGCCAATGTGACACACTGCCTCGAAGGAGGCAGATCACATTCTGAAGATGACAATAGAGGTCACTCTAAGGCTTTTGCACACACGCCTATGCACAGACAACTGAACATACACATGTACCTTCACACACACATGCATATGTTAGAGAAATATCCCTTGACAGCGAGTTTAGTATTAAGGTACAAAGAATAGATGTGACCCTGTGCATCACGTTCCTGCAGCATGGCTGCTTTCTAGAGCCAGAAAAAGCGAAGCTTGGGTGCCACACAAAAGACCTTCCTGCCTGTGTATTCTGTATTTCCTTACATTGTGGGCCTCCAGGATCTGCTGGCAAACGGGGGCAGGGGTGAGTCAGATTTGAGCTGCTGATTCCAGACCTAGATAAGTCATCTGGAAATCTTTCTGCAAGCCTAAAGAAGGGGTGAGGCAGCAACCTCACCCATTTTATCAAGGTTATTTAGGATGTGGCATGGCTACACCACCCCTTGGGTTCTGGGGATGACGGGGCTACTGGGCTAAAGCTATGAAATATATTCAGTGTGGCCACCTAATCTGTGAATCTTAGGATGGAGAAAAGTGGCTGCTTAGTCATCCCCAGAGAAAGTGCATTCCAGTAAAACAGTCTTCAAGATAACCCCACAAAGGCTCTAACGGACAAGTTCTTAATGATCTATTTTCCCTCTACAAGTAGGCAGGTTATAAAAACGTGAGCTAAATTCCATCCTATGCCTTTGGCTGAATATGTTCTCCACCTAGCCTAAGGACAAATTCCTTCCTCTGGAGTATGTTCTTCACTTGAGGACCAATGAAGGCTGTTAGAGATTCAATAAGTGTTCTAGGGCATCATCAAATCCCTGTGTCCCCAAAGCCTGCTCTATCCCCAGTCTGCTCTCCCATCTTAGTGTGGGGGCTGCTTCCTGACCTTTCTATTCCACAACCTCCACTTATGCAAATCCAAAAATTACGGAGCCAACTTTCAGCTCTCAAATTTCTATCTCACACCTAACAGTTACACAATTTTATCATCATAAAGATACATTTGTCACAAAAATTACCTTGCTAGCCATATTTAAGAGTACAGTTCAGTTCATTAAGCACATCCATGTTTCTGTGCAATTTTCTCCAGCATCCTTTGCTAGATCCTTCTTAGATGGCAAAATTAGAACCCTTCACCAATTGAACACTAACTCTTCATTCCACCCTCCTTTAAGCTGCCCCCTACCCCATGGTTCTAGGGGTAAAACACAGGACTAGTGCATGCCAGGCAAAGGCTCTACCAATAAACTGCATGCATCCAGTCCTTAGTTTCTATCTTTATGAAATTGACTCCTTTAAGCATCCTAGAGGTGCAAGAAAGAAGCAGGAAGGCTGCAGAGCACACAGAAGTTGCCAAAACACTTTCTCCATATGCTACGGAGAGGCAGCTCTTGAGAATTGTGCTATACTGGTGAATTGAACCCAGATCTTCATATATGCTAGGCAAGTATTCTACCAACTGATCTATATTCAGAATCCTTGGTGGGTTTTTAAAATTTTTTCAAAACCAGATAAGAAACTGTATCTAGTGGCTCAAATCTGAAATCTCAGCAGCTCGTAAGTATGAGGCAAAAGGATCTCAAGTTCAAGACTTATCTGGGTTGCAGAGTGAGTTTTAGATTGGCCTGCGTTTCTGGTCCTGGTAGGGCGGAGCCTGTGAATCTCCGGGCAGAGTAAACGAGGAGGTGGAGGCGGCGGTCCATGGTGGTTCCTGAATTCGTCCGTGGTTCTACACATGCGCAAGTGCGCGCGCGCGCACATACACACACACACACACACACACACACACACACACACACGCACAATTGAATAAAATAAATAAATAAATAAAAAATTTAAAAAAGATATCTCATGGGGTGAAGGTTTTTAATTATTGTTTCTTAAAGGTATTGTTTTATGTGCTTCACAATTCTATTAAAAATTAAATTTTGTTATTTTTTTTCTATTTTTAAGCTAACAAGAGTCATTGAGTGCGATCAATGTGAAAAGCAAAAACGAAGAGAACGGGACAAGTACTCTGGATTAATTTCTTAGATTTGCTGAGCTCGGTTGGCCAAGAGAAGGGACGGCCTCTCTCTCCTGTAAGACTTCTTAGTTCAGTAAATTACTAATCTCAATCCTTTAGTCATCTCCTTCCCCCTAATCCATGCCCAAAAGGAAAACAGAATCACTGATTCGTCAAGCCCAACATCAAAGGAGTCGTCATCCATAAATCTAACCGTCCTCTCTGAATTGCTTTGTTGATTTCTTCAGAGCTTCCCCACTTATCTACAGAGCTGCCCTTCCTTAAAGCCTCCGGTTTGTTGTCTAAATTCTTCCCCTTTGTGTCTTTCTGCCGCAAGTTATCCTCCAACTAGGGATGCTCAGAGTAAATAAAAAAAAAAAAAAAAAAAAAAACCCAACTGCGGACTGGCGACGCGCACAGAGTATGCGCCAACTCTGTTGCGCACCCCGAGTGAGCGCCCGTGTGGTTCCAAAGCGCGTTGCTTTCCCCAGAAACACAGAGGTGATTGGAGACATTACCGTAATGACGGCCTCCCCCACAGACTATTACTCTTGCCCCATTTTCTGGCTCCTGTTCTCCATTCTGAAGACATGATCCACAGGGCTATTGATCAGCTGACTCCCTGTCACTTCCTTGGGTGCAAAGGCCAGAGGCCCCTCACCTCCTGCCCTAGAACAGACTGGGAGGCAAAGGGTCAGAGATGAAAGGCTTCTGATTAGCTCTTCTTTGTAGTGGCCCTGCCAGGAAGTCCCAGTTGCTGTTTACACCTGTCCTTGGGGGGAAGATGGAAAACTTCTCCTCCCAGGACCATCCAGACTTAGATGAAGCGGACCCTATCTTTCTCGGCAGCTCAACAGGAGGATGAATTGTTTGTCATGGAGACAAGGCTGCCTTTTTAGGTAAAACGTGTGTGCTTCCCCATCCCTTCATTTATTACAAACATTGTTGGGGCTTCCTCTGTCATCCGGAGCGCAAGACTCTTAGGCATTGACTAAAAAAACTGCTCAAGTCGATTTCCTCCCAGAAAAGAAAGGGGACTTCTCTTTTTCTTCCTTAAGATCTGGTGGCGCCATTGATTTCATTGTTGAACCAAAGCAGAGAGGGCTGTGTGTGGGGTCATGAAACTGATCATGAAGCCAAGAGAAACAATGTTAGAAAGAGAGAAAGGGAGAGAGGGAGGGACAGAGAAGGAGAGAGGGAGAACATTTCTTGTTCAGTGAATTCAGGAGGTCAAGTGACCTCAGCTTAACCCACCTCTTTGTATCTGACTCAATAACTCACTTTAAAAACAAGATCATGGCATGGAAATATGGTGATGGTTTGTAATATTCCACGGGTCTTCTGTCTTTTCTAGTCCTAAATTATTGTCTTAAACAGGCATGCATTTCTTACCTGGATTGTTATAATATTTACTTCTTTTGGTCCCCTTGTCCGTAGCAATCCTCCTTCACGATTTTTTCTAATGGACTCCACTATCTTTAGGTATTTGCTTGCCAATCCCTGGTATGATGGGAAAGGCCTTCAGTCTAGGGCCCATTGTGGCTGCTCCAGTACCTGCCTCATACCAGAGCCTCTGCCCTACTGACCCATTTACAGCTTGAGTTTTGGGACATCTTGCTTCAGGTAATTTTGCCAAGTCCAGCATCTGCTGATGCTTTGTATTGTCAGATCCTTTATTTTTTCCTACCATGGGCACACAGATGGCTTGGTCTTTTCTGCATCTTTGGTGCATGGAGGAGATGGAAATTGTGTGCAGAATGGAAGAATGAATGAAAGGCAGATGTTGTCATTTAATTATGTCACCTAATGTACTTAACGATAATAGGGACTAGCTAGGGAGATGGCCAAGTTGGTAAAGTGCTAGCCTTGCAAGCAGGAAGACCTGAATTTGATTCCCAGAATATGGCACATCGGATATGATGGCTTATGTTTGTAATTCCAGTGCTGGAAAGGTGGAGCTAGGTAGATTTCTGGGACTCACTGCCAGCCAACCTAACTTGCTTGCTGAGTTCCAGGCCAATGAAAGACCCTGTCTCAAAATAAACAAACAAACAAAAACAGCTGGATGATAACTAAGAAAAGATTCCTGAGGTTGATTTCTAGTGCTAGCATGTGTACACACACACACACACACACACACACACACACACACACTCCTCATCCCCTCCACATGTGAACAGGCACACACACAAGCACATACATGAATAGATAATAATGGCTAACATTAACCCAATGGATCTGAGGTACAAGTTATTGTAGGGATTTATGAATCATGTTTCCTGCTTTATTTTGTCCTCTCGGTAGCTGCAAGAAACTCAGTTTGTAGATAAGGAAATGAAATCACAAAGAAATCAAATTGCTTGCCCATGTCACTCAGCTGTTGTATGGTAGTTCTAGAATTTTAGGTCAAATGATTGAGTCTGACACACTAAAATACATGCCTTTAAGAATAAGAGTGGTTCTCTTCTACTCTGTGTGTTTTTTCTTCCAAGTCCTTAATGGGAATTGATACCCTTGATTCCCTACACAAGCCAGAAACTATTGAAATCAATCAGGATGCCCCCAAAGAGGTAAGTGCTGTATGTTCTCACTGATGAAGTCAGGAAAAGTATTCATGTTGTCTCCCAAGTCTTCTCTAGGTTTTAGTGCTGCATACACATTGGTGAGCTACAGAGAGGTAATAATGATAAGGAGTATAGTCCACTCATGAAAGCAGGTCTTCTACATTATGAATTCAGCACAATGCTGTTTTCCCCAAAGTACTTCCTAACTGTGAGGGTAGTTTCCATTTTTTGATCCAGAGGTTCCTTCCCTGTATCTTAAAGAGTAGGGGAATCTCTGTCTTTCTTGCACCTTAGTTAAAACTCTGTCAGCAGGTAACAACTGGAAATCATTTACAGTCAGCTGAGTCTAACTAAATTAAATACAGGAACCTTCAGTCAAGGCTCAGGTGAAATGAAACCTTGGTGAGAAATGTGTGTGTGTGTGTGTGTGAAGAACCACTATGGACCGCCTCCATCTCCTCCTTGTTTACTCTGCCCCGGGATTCACAGGCTCTGCCCTACCAGGACCAGAAACGCAGGCTGCCCCCGCTTCCGCCCAGCGGGTGACAAATTATTTTAACCCAGCTATTTCTCAGTATCAATTTCACAATTTCATGAAAGAAACTGGATGGCTTTCAGGAGCAAATACTATCTTTATCATGACAAGCAAAAAAAAAAAAAAAAAAAAAAAAAATCCTAACTGCTGTTGGCTTTAAAGCACTTTCTATTGACCCCAAATTGTCAGTCAAGGTGTGATATCCTGTTAATGGCTGGGCCTTTTAAGTGGTCAG
The DNA here is from genome assembly GCA_023101885.1 of Typhlomys cinereus. NCBI lineage: Eukaryota > Metazoa > Chordata > Mammalia > Rodentia > Platacanthomyidae > Typhlomys > Typhlomys cinereus. The sequence continues at coordinate 4,080,054 of JALPQD010000124.1, forward strand.
CTTATTCTATCTCACTAACACTGCTTGAGTATGCAAATGCAGCTGAACATATAGTGAACATATAGTGAAACAAAAATTAAGTTAGACAGTGCCACCAGTAAAAAACGCCCTTTGAGATTAACCTGCTGTGTGTGGTAGGTTAGGTCAATATAATGTTTACTCCGTGTTTACTTTTTGCTCAGTCTTTACTATAGATGAGTTTTGTCAGGAAATAGTGGCCCAGCAAGGAAGATATCCTTGGGGACACCAAAGTATGAGATAAGAGAGAAGTAAATTTGGAGGACACAAATGAAAAACTTGGGACACAAATGAAAAACTTGGGCCACTCCATAAAGACCTTAGAGTTTTCTCTACCTCTTGTATTACTGCACAAGGGGCCTAGACGAATCGTGAAGACTCACTAGCATGTTAATGCTTACATCAATTTTCCTATAGTGCCGAGGATAGAACCTGAGCCTTTTTGCATACCAGATGAGTGCTCTGTCATTGAGCTACAACATCTGCTCTACTTGACCCTCTTGCTTAGGGATCACAGGAGCCAGATATTTTCTTTAGCGTTCCTCCACTAACTAATCAATATACTAAGTAATCAGTCAGCCGGTGACTGATTCTTCAGACTGTGTACTGGTTCTGCCTAGTCATACTGCACTTACCATAATCCAGACTGGGCATTCACCCTGGGTCCTCACTATAAAGTGCTTTGCCAGTTTCCATATGGTACTTCCTAGAGCCTCTTGAAGTCGTGGCATCTCTTTCTTATTCCTTCAGTCTGCTTCATTTTGGATGTAACTATCCCTAGGCGCACTTTGAGTACATTCACTTAATGATCTTGTAATGTTTAACTCTTATCTCTCACTAGCTGTGACTTCTCAGTGCGCAGGCCTCTGTTCCTCATGACTGTGTTGTCAAAATCTTAGAAGCGTCCGATTTCCAGTGGAGCTTAGCTGAATGGATTTCTAAAGAACGAAAGTGCCACTTGTGCATCATATGATTGCTTACCTATGTCTTGATTGGCTGACAGATTATTTCAGCTGTTACCTATCTCACAATTATTTGACTTGGGTATTTTCCAAAATCCAGGAAAGTCTTCTGAAATGCATGCATTTTTTTCTTAAACCATTTTTTTATTGCAAAATAGTGTTAAACTAACAAAATACATAAATTAAGAGGCTTTTGTGTGGCCTTTTCTTAAATTCAATAATGTTTATTAGTTTGGCACATTTACTTTTTCATTCTGTTTATGTTGTCTCTATCTATATGTAAATGTATGTGTGCACATATTTTTCTGAAGCATTTGTTTGTTCATCTAATGTCCTTCTGTATGTTGATGCAACATTTCTACCTAATATGTATTGTACATTTCAAAGTTTCAATGGTCTTTGAATCAATCTGTTCTGGAATAAGATTCAGTCTAGAACATCGTCACATGTAGTTGATAGGCTTTGTGAAGTTTGGAACAGTTCTTTTACTGTTTCTTATCATTAATACCTTTGGAAATATAGGCCAGCTATAGAGTGCTTCTCCACTTTGGTTTCTTTGATTTTTTTTTTTACAGCTACTTTCAGGTGGGCTAGGAGCCCACATGTGCAATAGTAGATCTTCTTGAATAGCTACCCATTCATTTGGTTAGTTTGGTGATGTTTTGATCAGTAAACAATTAGGTAATTGATCACTTTTACTAAAATGTAAACAAAATTTTTCTTCTTTATTACTAATCATTTTCTTAGATGACAGCTTAAAACTAACTTTTCTTTATTAAATTTCATAGCCACAAACATTTGCTTACTAAGTACTCTTACCCAAATGAGTTTTAACTAATGCAGAGAATTATGCCTTTAATTTTTATTACATTTATATTTACTTATTTTGTGTGTGTATGTGGTGAGCATGGGCATGCTAAGGCCGCAGCACATATGCAAAATGGCACATATATGGACCTACTTTCAGGAGTCAGTTCTCTTTTTTCTGCCATGTTAGATCTGAGATTGGATTCAGTTCATCCGGTTTGGTGGCAAGAACCTTTACTCACTAAACCATCTTGTGTTCCCAAAATGATGTTTTAAAACCCCCATAGTTCTTCTATATTTATTTATTTTCTGCCTAATAAACAATATTTTCATAAGCTCTTTCTGTTTTCTTTTTCCTTTTTCCCTTCCTCCCTTCTTTCCCCCTTCTTTGCTTGCCAATTACCTATACAAACTCATGAGTTCTTTTGTGTGGTGTGTGTGTCTGTGTGTGATGGATTATCATCTACTTCCTTATTTTGATATAAAAACAAAAATATTAAATCTGTGGTAATTAGGAGTCTTGAAATGTAGTGGTCTCAAATATTAGAGTAAGTTTTTGACTGAAGCTCATTTGTTTTTTCTGAAAATAGACTGTCTGAGAAGAATAAATGTATATTGTTTAAATAAAGCCTGTGTGCTAGATACAGGTGTCAACTTGACAACCGGATGCTGATTTCTGGGCACATCTGTGAAGAATTTATAGTTGAGACAAGCTAGAGGCGAGCCTGTAGGAAAGCCTCTAACTGATATGGGAAGACCCAGTCCGTGATGGGTTGGATCATCCCCTGGGCAGGTGGGTAAGATGGTGGGAGTTGGTTCAGTACTTTGGTCTACTTCGGTATACTTTGACAGACCTGCAGTCTCCTCTCAGCAATCCTGTGGATATAGTGTGGCAAGTTCCTTGGCTTCTGGTGTTGGTATGAACTCTCCTTTCAAGCTTGATTAAGAACTTTAACCAGACAATTATAAACCAGAATGAAGCCTCTCATTCCCCTAAGCTGTTTGGTCATGAATTATCAGCAACGTGCAGAGTAATTACAACAATCCAGAATGCTTTTTTATATCTCTTTGAGAAAGGATATATTCCCACTGTGGTTTTGTAACTACATTCTTTTTTTTTTTTTTTTGCGTGTGCACTCGTGTGTGTTTGTGTGTACATGTGTGTATGTGTACTGTGTGTCCCTGTGGAGGACCAAGGCAGATTTTGGGAATCATCCTGGATTGCTTCTACCTCCTTTTTGCTTCACTCTGGGATCTCCCAGGCTCCATCCATCAAGGCCAGAATTTCTGATTGGTGTTTTTACTTGGGACCCCGGAGGGACTGAACTCAGGTCCTTCTGCTTGTAAGGCAGAATCTTTACCTCTGAGCCATCTTTCCAGCTCCAGTATATCCCTGCTATTACAATAATAAGTTCTTGTGGCCAGGACATGACTCAATAGGCTCGAAATGTTCTTGCTGTGTATGCATGAAAACCTGGGTTTGGATACCAAATAAAAGGCTGGACATGGCATGACAGCACTCACTCATTATCCCAGCATTGGTGACTGGATACAGGAGGATCCCAGGAGCTCCCTGTTTAGTCAGTTAAGCCAAACTGTGAGGTCCAATTTCAGTGACAGATCCTGTCTCAAAAATAAAGTGTAATATAATAGTACTAGATTTCTGAACTGACATTGACCTCTGCATGCATACACCACACATACACTACTACTACTTCTCTTACTGTTATTTATACAATTTATTTTGCAAGTTAGATCACCTTTTTGCATTATAGATGTTCATATCCTAATTTAATGTCTCCTTGTCATAAAAAGCTTATTATTTTTTGAAATTGTAGTTAACCTGTTTGTTAAAAATGTATTGTCTCTAACAATAGGACAGAACTACAGTGGCATAAATCTGTATGGATTGTTTTGCAGTCTTAGTATGTCAATTACATTCTATATTCTGCAAAATTTAATTTAATTTAATTTTTCAATTTAGGTGTCTGTTTCCTTCTATATTTATTTGTTAGAATTATTCATTTAGAGTTGGGAGATTACTAAAAATTACTTTGGGGAGGAAAATAAAACATTTGAAAACTCCAGCATGGTGTTGCATGTTGTTCATTCATTTTCACTGTAGGGAACTCACCATGCAGATGCATAAGTTCTTCTAGTTGATATGCTTCTGAATTTCTTCCCGGAAAGTCCATTTTAATTATAGGTCCAATTAACTGACTGTGTCCCAGTGACCTGTTCTATAAAGGTGGGTCATTAAAATTCTGAAATTTACAAACTTTAAGCTCTAGAGGCGTTGTCAAGGAATTGATCAACTTTAATAGGTTCAGATTAGGCGAGTGAAGTGAGGTGTCTGGAGTCTTTGATGTGGTGCCGGCTGGTGGTGACTAAGATAAAGAAGGAGAGACGTGGGAATGAAGTAGCACACGTTAGTGTTCAAGGGACTAACTCGCACAAAGGAGAATAAATTTTGTTTGCTCAATTGCTTCAGAAGAAAAAAAGGAACAATTATCTCTCACGGATACAATTATAGAAATCAGATTTTGACTGAAGAGAAAATGATCTTGCTAACAAATGCCAGGGGTCATCCGAACAGTGCCATTCTTGGAGGGCCACATACATTTTCCTCTTCAGATCTTCTGCCAGCTGCTGAAAGTTTGGTATTGCAGACTTCTCCAAGCCTTTGAGCCTTTGCTCCAGTTCTTTCTCCTTCCTCCTCCTCCTCCTCCATCTCCTCCTTATTCTTTCTCAAGAAATTTGTGCTCCCCCCCCCCGTGTTTTGTCTTTCCAGACTTCATCTGATCCACGTCATGAGGTATTAAGAGGAGGAACCTTTAAGAAGTGACTTGACTTTTACCCTCATCTAGGGACTAATTCATTGCAATCAATGGATTAATGGATTAGCATGAGGAACTTTACCAGTTGCGCTAGATTCTCTCTTGTTCCTTTCACCTGAACATGTGATGTTCTACACTTTCCCTGACTCTACCAGCAAGAGGGTCCTTACCACACAATAGCCCCTTGAGCTTGGACCAGAATTTCATATGAAAAGAAGCCTCTCTTCTTCATCACTTTTCTAGGGTTTGTTATTAGCAACAACAAATAGGTGATATTCTTCTAATACTTGATCACCTTTCCTTCCCACCCTGTGAGACTCTTCCTGACTCTTTTAGGCAAGTGGGGCTATTGCCCCACTTCTTGACCTTGACAAGTCCATTCTCCAGAAATACAGTGGCTACAACATTTTGTAACCTTTGGGTACCTGTCTAACTTCATCTCCTAGACTTCTCTCTCTCTTTATTTATATATATATACTCTGTTTAATAGAGTAGATGATAGACTATTTCCATCATCTCAGAAAGTCCTATTGAACAATGCGGTAGTAGATAATATGCTCCCTTAAGGCAGAGTATTTTGTCTATCCCCTTCAAGAATCAGAGCCTAAGAACTTTTAGTGCATATGTATGTGTGTGTGTGTGTGTGTGTGTGTGTGTGTGTGTGTGTGTGTAACCAAGAACACTTTTGAATGTGTGTACTTTGGACTTTTCTGGACCTTGCTCTCTTTGGCTAGGTCTTATACCAGTGTTAAGGATTCAGTGAACTAATAATAGATAAATAGTTAAGTAGACATTATTGGTTGTTTTTGTCTAAAAACATTCTTGCAATGGAATATTCTTTCCTTAAAAAGAAGAGGATTCTGACACAGGCTATAACGTGAATGAACCCTGAAAATATGCTAAGACATTAAGTTGTTCATCAGTAGGAACTTGAGTAACTTCTATAGTGTTGGATATTGTGAACAGTGTTGCTGAGAATATAAATATATAAATATCTCATAGTTTTCACTTATGTATTTATATTCAGAAGTGAAATTGCTAGGTTATATTGTTTCAGTTACTCTTCAATTTTTGTGACAAAATACTCTGACCCAATCAACTTCAGGGAGGAAGGCTTTATTTTGGCTTACAGTTCCAGAAGGCATGGAACAACACATGGTGGCTTCAGATAACCAGGTTTATCTTTTAGCTGATTCCAAATCTAGGCAGCTGACAAACAAGATTAAATATCACACATGGAATTATGCATCATAAGTTATTTGCATTTAAGTGACTTCATTGATGATATAATGTTTATACAGCTTTCCTGTCTTCTATGTAACTAATTTGGTTTCATTCATTCTCATAGTTATACTGTAAGGAAGTGCTGGTGCTTGCTCCATCTGACATACATGGGTTCAAAAGCACAAAGAGATTAAGTAAATTGCCGGAAGCTGTGCAGACAAATGAAAGAAAGGAGCAGAACTGACTTTCTAAGCTTGTGTCTGAGCCCACAGTCTGCAGGTCCAGTCTCCGATCTGACGCTTCCTCTGTGTCATGCCAGAGGAGACATGTCAGGTTGAAGACAACTAACAGTCACACTCGTGATGCTACCAGCCCACTTGAAATTATGACACAGATACAGTATTTGCCACCTGAAATCTTACTTTCTCCACACTTTTCCATTTACTTCAGGTTAAACTTTTCAAAAGGGTATCACTTTTGCTATTGTTAGTTAGGATATAACCACATTGATTTCACATTAAAACACTATGGTTTGAACAAAATATTGTCATTTCTTTCATTTGAATTTCACATTGCTAGAACATATTTCCCCTAGCAGCATCCAATACTGCTGACTTGTACTTTGTTTCTCATGAGAAGACATTTCATTACAAATTAATACTGTAAATTCTGGGAGAGGTGAGTGATGCCTTCAGATGCACTGAGGGTCCATTTATATTTTGAGAAGCTGTTTGTCCAAACTGGAAGTGGAATCAGGTTAGCCAATCTAGGTAGCCATATTGGGTTATTGAAAACCATACCAGCTTTCTTGCTATAGTAACAAGGTTATCTTGGCCTATTTTATTCATACAGTTTCTTAAATGTTTTAATGGACACTCGTGGCATGTCTAGCAACTCTAGCTCTCCTTGTGACCATTGCTTCTTAATCTCTTCATCTGAACTCCATTTGCTTTTAGAAAAGACTTACAGATCTTCCTAAGAATAATGAGGAAGCAATAGTTATATTTAATTTGAAGCTCTTTGGGAAAACTGACAGGCCCCTACAGCTCCTTTTAGGTAAAGGGCAGTATATTGAAGACAGGAGTGAACACTCAGTGTAGAAAGATCCTGTTTTGAGCTGCCCCTCTAAAATGCACGAGATGGAATCTGGAGGTCACAGTCATTGGCAGCCCTTTCCCTGACCCGCACAGAGTGTTATCATTGCAAATCACCATTGTTGGTTTTGCGCTCTTGACTGAGAGAGATGAGCCATCTGTTCACCTGCCCTGTACAGAAACTACCATTTTCTCCCTCCTGCCCAGGCAAATATTTACCAGCTCTGCACACTTCCAGGAGCATTAGTGTGAAGGAGGCAAACACCCACATACAGCCAAGTCAACTTGGGGTCAGACTAACAGAAAGTCGATGGCAGTGAGCAGGTTAACTCCAAGTTCTTCCAATAGGTGTTGACACGTCTCTGTCTGTTGTCCCTCTACCATTCAGGTAATTGGCCTGGGAAATAAGCTTGGTCTCAGAGGTAAGTTTACAGGCTCTGGAATGTTCCTAGTTGTCAGCGTCAGGCCTAGTGATAAAGAAAGAAGTTTCAGATGAAGAGAGAAGAGGAATGTGGGGAACAGGAAGAAAACCTCTTGTAGTGGGCGTCTGACTGAGAGGGGTCAGCATGCTGCCTTCTCCTGACATTCTAAGATGTCAACACAAGAAACTTAGTTCTCATCTTAAAGGAAAAAAGGTGATTTATTCTGGAGCCAAATAAGAGTGACTATGGCTTGGGAACACAGATTCAGGTTTCTCCAAACTCTGTGTGCTCCTCTGCGGCAACACTTTTGTGAAGTTGTATAATGACAGAACAAAAGAAACCATAAATCTAGTCTTTTTTTTAATTTATTGGTGGAAACTTCAGGTAGGCGGATTGCAGAAAAATAGGGAGATTTCTGTTATAGGTCATAGATGTTATCAGATAACATTCTCAGTCTTTTGATTGGTGGAAACAGGTCTGGTTGTACATTCCAAAGGATGGTCACCAGGATGTTAAGTGACTACAGAAGTGGGCAATAAATGGCTATTAAGGGAGTTAAATAGGGCCCACGATAATCTGACTCTGGACTTAAATAATCTAATCTCTCTACATTATTTAGTAGTCTAATCAGTTAGTCTTGTAGGTGCAGGTTCTTTTCAGGAACTTAGTTCACAGGAGTCTTCAACTGAAGCTGGGTCACCAGATTGAGCTCTGACATCTGAAACTAACGAGTCGTTGGGAAGCACAGAGCATGCATCCTTCCTTAATCTAGGATCTGGATGACTCCAGAACTGGGGAAGATGTATGCTCTGGAGTCAGAAACAAACAAAAAAAAAAAAACAAGCAAACACACAAACAACATGTACAACCCACAAACAACATGCACGCCCACAAACAACATGTATACTCACGAATAACATGCACACCCACAAATCCCATAAATTACACGCACACCTACAAATAACATGCACAACCCTTTAAGTTTCCGTTCCTTTATTGATTGTGAAAGGGTGATATTTTCATCCATTTTGTAAGAAGAGACATCAAAATCATCAAGACTCAGGACCTGCCTGGCACACATGACAGTGAGTGCCCCATCAGTGCTCTGACCCCAGCCTCCTCCTCACACGTCCTCTCAGAAACCTGACTGCCCCTTAAGCCCAGAAAGCCCCTCGCGTGTCTCCAGAAACACAGCAACCAAATAGCAACAGGCCGGCCAGGACTAGCTCAGCACAGGGCAGGTGGGCAGGGAGAGGCCCAGGCTGAGAAAGCTGACCAGGAAGTCGTGGCCCAGCTCTGGAGTGTGATTCGCATCCATTGTTCTGCCGTAGTACATGGTCTCTCTGTCTGTCTTAGGTGGAAGTGAAGTTCGTCCAGAATGGCTTCCTCTTCCCACAGTCTTCTTAGCTGGGAACTGGCAGATGATTTTTGAATACAATATCCCTACAGATAAGAAAATTAAGTTGACCTACTCATTTAATGTCCAGAACTGACTTTTCATATTTTTATTCTGACTGGAGAGATGACGTATTTGCCTTCTGAGTACTGTTCAGACTTCTTTACCACACTATCTTCTGAAAAAGGTGAATTCGTTTGCCTGAGCCGCCTGGCTGCATTGAACTCCATGGCAATCCATATTCTGTGCCTAAGAGCTCAGCTTCCCTACCTCCTGATTCTGACCCATCATCTTTGCTTAAAATGTTTTTAATTCACATGTATTGATGAGTATATTCGTGAAGTACAGTGTGACATTTCAAGACATATACCACATACAGAGATGTAATCAGGATAATTGGCATGATTTCTATGATGATATCTGTCATGTTTTTGTGTTGATTCCATTCAGAATCCTTTTTCTCTGCAGGTAACAGTTTAAGAAGCTGAACCAGTTAGTTAGCAACAATATTCCCTACTGAGTGTTCTCCTTTGCAGTTTGCTTGGGCTTCTGGGTTTTTAGAGTTTTTCCTGCCACTGTGCGTATGTGTGTGTTTGTGTGTGTGCACACGCATGCAGAGGGCACCTGAATGTATGTTCCTATGGAGACCTAAGGGTGACTTTGGGAATCATCCTGACTTGCTTTTACCTCCTTTTTGTTTCACTTTGAGATTTCCCAGGCTCTACCTTTTGAGGCATAAATTCAAGTCTCTATCATTTCCACCTGGCATTTTACATGGAATCTGAGATCTAAACACAGGTCCTTCTGATTTCAAGATAGGGTCTTAACCACTGACCAGTTCCTTTCTGGTTTTCTTTCTTGGTTCTATCTTCCTTCTTTCCTTTCTTTTTTCATCCTATTTCTTTGATGGTTTTCTTCCTTTCACTTTTTCTCTCCTTTCACTTCTTTGCTTCCTTCTTTTTTTCTTTTTTTTTTTTTTGGTACAACAATTTTTTGTTATTTTTTACTTCATATTACCCTTCTTTATTCCCCTTCCTTTTCCTGGGGAGATTCATCTTTCCAATAAGTTTCCCTCCTACTTCTATGTCCTTTTTTGTGAGTCCAGCAATGGCTGCCTACACTAGTATGCACCTGGGTATCCACTGCAGAATAAATGGTATATTAATGGCAACACCACAGAAGCAAGT